>VWZX01006237.1:241-26045 GCA_013399015.1 Galbula dea | reverse complement strand
GACACTCCCACCCAGCTTAGTGTCATCTGCAAACTTACTAAGGGTGCACTCTATGCCCTCATCCAAGTCATAAATAAAGATGTTGAACAGGAGAGGCCCCAACACTGACCCCTGAGGGACACCACTTGTGACCGGCCGCCAAATGGACTTGACTCCATTGAGCACAACATTCTGGACTCGGCCAGCCAACCAATTTTTGATCCAGCCAAGGGTGTGCTCATCCAAGCCACGAGCAGCCAGCTTCTCTAGGAGAATGCTGTGGGAAACTGTGTCAAACGCCTTGCTAAAGTCAAGGTAGACAACATCCACAGCCCTTCCTTCATCTAATAAGCTAGTTACCCCATTATAGAAGGAGATCAGGTTAGTCAGACAGGACCTGCCTTTTGTGAAGCCATGCTGACTGGACCCAATCCCTTGGCCGTTCTGCAAGTGCCACAGAAGTGTACTCAGGATGGTCTGCTCCATCAGCTTTCCTGGCACAGAAGTCAGACTGACAGGCCTGTAATTTTCCAGAAAAAAATGTGTTTAATATCATTCTGATTTTTCAAGATCTAACATGTTGAAAGCACAATGCATATTGGAGAAAGATCATTCCAATAAGCATTGTTTTCCAAGGATTTTGTGTTAAAACCAGAAACCAAACATGAACTCTTCTGTGGTTATTTAATAAGAAATAGATTTAAAGTGCGAGAGTATTGAAATTAATCTTACTGTTCTTTATTGCTACAGAATATGAGGGAACTTCATATACTTATGAAACAAAGGAAAAAGAAATGTCTGATAGCATTAATTCTATCTGCAAAAAAATCCATCAGTCTAATATAAAATTAACCATGGTATCTCATGACTTGAAAGCCAAATTTCTTTGCAGAACATACTGAACATTAACTGTTAATAGCTTTTTTTTCTACCTAGAGCCACCCTTCTCGTGAATGGCAAAACTAGTGAGCCTAGTGAGCTGCCAAAACATATTTTCCACTTAATTTCAGTGTTGAAGAATCTAGACATGATAAAATTTGGTTTATCAATGGGTTATCAGGATAAGAACAACGTGAGGTTCTCATACCATTCTTTCTCTCTGCAAACTCTGTAATCTTGTCACAGTTATAAGCTTCACAGTGTGGTAAAAGTTCACACAGGTAAATCATTGTTATCTGCTGCATCCGCAATCAGTTGAAGCGTTAAAGACAAACCTGAACATCAGATGTTGTCAGTTCTCCCTTCTGTAAATCACTGATTTGTGTAGTTCTATGCAAATATAATATTGAGGAAAATAGTTGTGAAGAAGAACCATGGATATCTCCAATCATGAGCTAAAATTTCATACCCAGAAGATTTGCTAAGAGAGGTATTTGACGATCTATTTCAATTTGATCTGTATTTTAAAAGGTAGAGCATTTTTTAACCTCTTTAATTTTTTAGCTTTTAGGAGTCTCTATTGCAGTTACTACATCTTTCACAGTGTGACTGTGGTGATATAATTGCTTATCTTGCAAAGTCATCAAGCAGTTCTTTCTATCTTTTCAGCTGGATGTATTAGAAAGCTCAATTTATTATATCAAAATATAACATCTTTCCATCCTCCAAAGAGCCTCAAACAGCACATAGAACTCAACAGCCAAAAGACAACATTTGAGTTTTTCATGGTGGGGAACAAAATGAGCCTCAGATTTCCTACAGCTCCAACTGATTTGACGATTATATTAGTCTTTTGCATTACAGTAGTAGCTAAAAGACACAATCACATTTCAGGCCTTTTTGTGATGAATACTAGAAAAATATAATTAAGGGTAGGTACCTGAAGAATTTGTGCTATGCACAAGAAATTTCTCATAGAATGGAAGAATGCATCTGCAAAGCCCTGGGCAGAAATACTGATGTTTGTGTGCGTGTGTTCTCAAAACAAGTTAACATCTTACTGAGTCAGCCCTAAAACTTCCTGGAAACAGTGGGAGGACATTCAGTGACTTTCAGTTCTGTGTGCATATGCAAGTTTAACTTAAACAAAGCAAATCCATGAAGACCACCACTTACCTCAGAAGTCCCTGCTGGATGCATGTTGTTTAGCAGAGTGGGCCCAGCAGCAATTTTATTGATTCTAAATCCCCACGAGACTTCAGTTCTAGGTCCAACTACACACTACATTGAGCAATGGGTCACAGCATGGGTCTGGCTCTTTGGCTCTCTTTAGAGGAATTAAAACTGTTGTGGGGGGACTTCCCACACCCCAAGATGCTAGCCAGAAAAGGTTAGGTTACGAATACCACCAGATCTGCCAAAATTCTGTAATGTTTGTCCCATTGTCTTTTGCCAGTTTTTATATACTGTTTTATTATATTCTGCAGAAAAGCCAATTAGGTCTGGGAGGCATAATTGGAAAAGGGAAAAATCTTGTCTACAAATTGTTGTTCTGGAACTTTTTATGTGAAGTTATTTTTGGAAGGAAGGTTTGACTCTTAGCAGGCTGTGGGAAGCAATCCACTGATTTCTGGGATTTCTATAGCTTCTGGTGGAAGCCAGAAGCACCTCCAGAGAGAGTCTGTCTCTCAGGTTGGGTGGGGACATACCAAAATTCAAGCAAAAGATAAATATTTCAGGCTGGCCATTTTATCCTCCCTATCCTCTAACAGATGTCCACAGAACAGTCTTCCAGTTTTGGGAAATATTTGAAGATGGGATGGTTGTTTTTATTTTAGGCCTTATCCAAAAGCCTTACAGATGCTTTCCTGCTCCCAAAGGAACAGCTATCATTATGAAAGCCTTACACTCCCTTAACAGATATAGGTCCAAGCATAGGGCAGGATTTCTAGGTCCAGATGTTCATATTCATTTCATTTCCTTGTGTCTAAATTATTTAGGTTCTTCTCAGGTAGCGCTGATTTGGGGTAAGATGATATCTCAGATCAACTGGTCTAGACATGGGCTTTCTGTATCTTTTACACAAAATGGGTCTATCATAGAATCATAGAATTACCATGGTTGGAAGGGACTTCAGAGGTCATCTAGTCCGACCCCCCTACAGTGAGTAGGCACATCCACAACTAAATCAGGTTGCCGAGCACCCTGTCCAGCCTCACCTTGAACAACTCCAGGGATGGGGCCTCAACCACCTCCCTGGGCAACCTGTTCCAATGTTCCACTACCCTCACGGTAAGGAACTTTTTCCTAATATCTAATCTAAACCTACTCTTCCCTAATTTAAATCCATTACCCCTTGTCCTATCACTACAGGCCTTTGTAAACAGGCCCTCCCCAGCCTTTCTATATGACCCCTTCAGGTGCCGGAAGGTGACTATTAGGTCCCCCCAAAGCCTTCTCTTCTCAAGGCTGAACAATCCCAGCTCTCTCAGCCTATCCTCATAGGGGAGGTGTTCCAGCCCCCTGATCATTTTTTGTAGCCCTCCTTTGGACCCGCTCCAGCAAGAACAAGAACACCAGAACTGTTTCCAGCATCTAATATGCTAGGAAGAGTTAGCTGTTCTTAAATGGAAAACTCAGATGTAATAGGCAGGAAAGACAGAATAAAATAGCAAGGATGACAGTCAATTATTTTTCTACCCAGCATCTCTTAAGAGAAGACAGTGGTTTTCCCACCAATCTGTTTGCTTTCAGGCCAGCAATGTGTGAACATTGAAGGAGCAAATGTCAGTTCCCAATACATGTTTCTATAGTAGTACGATATTAGCAATAAAGCCATTGCTAGTTAGAGTCACGGAGAGGAACCCTGGAGCTTATTTTGTTCAGCCCCTCACTCAGAGAAGGGCTTTGTCATTAGACTGTATTGCTCAGGGCCTTGTCCTTACAACTGAAAACTATTGTACTACTGTAGGATCTTCCATTTCACTTTCATTCCTCATCAGATTGAAGAGACATGTAGATCAAGTCTCTGGAAATTTATCTGAGGGATGTGTTAAGAGCATGATTGAGTTGATCTTGCACTTGTTAGAGGATAAAAAGCTAGTTCCATATTTCCTTCCTCTCACTGTTTGGTCAGCAGCTTTCAGACACTCTCTGTCCATTCCACCATGGTCAACATGTGGGAGAAGAGTGGCTATAGACATGGAACAAAGGAAAACAGTTTACAGATTGTTGTACTTTTGTCTTCAGGGTTTTTTTCTGTTCTTGAAGGCTTCCTGATCTGCCATATGGACAGTTTTAAGTGGAAATGTAGTCTTTTTAAACTTTCCTTCAGATAGTTTTTCCTGTAATTTACTCCATCTTTCTATAGATGGCATTTACATTGAAGTTTTTTTACTAGTGCTGACTTTCCTGCCAAAGTCCTCTGTGTTTCTATCAACTTTTCCCATTCAAGTTTGGAAAGGATCTGATTCACTTTTTTTTTATGGTTTAAGTCAACTGTTTTGCCTCTGTCTTTCTGCTATGCTAGAGTCAGTAGGAATATGTGGGGTGTGTGTCTTGACAACCATCATAAATATGTGAAGGGTGTGTGTCGGGAGGATGGGGTCAGGCTCTTCTGTAATAGTTTGACCCAGGCCTTTTCCTGGTAACCAGTTTTTAACCAGGGAAGTGATCATGTTTACCCAGTATTCCACACGATTTTACATAATTGGGGGTATAAATACAGAGGGGGAGAGGCTCTCGTTCTCTCTTCCCTTCTGGTGGATCTGAAGACACAGGTTCTCTGTTATCGGTCTCACTCGTGCGGAGGAGTCAAGCCTTTCAGGCCTTGTAGGCCTTGAGAGGCAGCTGTTGCTGGCGTCGGTCAGTGCGACTCTGGTATCTTAAGGAGAGTTGTAAGATTCAGTTCTTATTAGTTCTATCCTGGGTTTCAAGTGTACATACCTGTTTTAGTTTCCCTTTTCCCTTTTTCCTTCCCTTCTCCCTTTCCCTTGGGGGGTTCCCTCTACTGTGTACATAGTATTTTAATTGTATATAACTGCTATATATATAAATATAAATACTTTTGATGTAGTTCGGGTTGTTTCGGGCTCTTTAGTTTCTCTTGTAGTTTTTTTTCTTAAACTCTGAGAGAGAAAGGAGGGGAAGGATTTCGCTGTGAGTTTGGGCATTTGGCAGGGAGTCAGGTCCAAACCATCACATCTTCTCAGTGAAGCCCAGTGACAGGACAAGAGTCAATGGCTGTAAGCTGAAGCATAGGAGATTCCGTGTGAATACATGTAGGAATTTTTTCACAGTGAGGGTGCCAGAGCACTGGAACAGACTGCCCAGAGAGGTTGTGGAGTCTCCTTCTATGGAGGTATTCAAAACCCGTCTGGACGTGCTTCTGTGTGACCTGGTCTAGGGAATCCTGCTGCGGCAGGGGGGTTGCACTAGATGATCTTTGGAGGTCCCTTCCAAATCCTAATATTCTGTGATTCTGTGATATACACCCCCAAAAGTCACCTTTTCATTCTGATTTTTCTTCTATACTTTTTAAAGTTTCCATAGAACTAAGTTCAGAGATCTCCAAAATCCAATGCAGGTTATGCAAGTGTTGAGACAAACTGGACATAAATTTGGTGTCATTTAGCACTTTCCAACTTCAAAGCACTCGACAAATTCTAAAATCTCTGCTTTTGGCACATTAAGCATCAGGAATGCTGGGAAAGAGTTGTACTGCTTGAGTGATAGCAGATGGTGGTGTTACATTTGCAGATTGTACTGAGCTAGCAGTGAGCCCGGTGCCAGAAATACAGGGAAAGTAATATAGATCCAGCAGAGATAGTTCTGTTACCAGCTCAGCAGATGAGTCATTGTGTGACCAACAGAGTGACCCACAGGATGATTTCAATTACTCATGCCCCAGTTCTTCTAAAACAAACAAACAAAACCCTTGGGAATGAGAATAATTCACAGCAACCCATCAAAGCTAACTGCGTTCTTTGCATGTTAAATTTTTAACTATCAATACATACATTTTCTGGATCAAAACTATGTGCTTTCATTTTCAGAAGTGGCAACAAATAGTGATGTGTTGGGTTTTTTTAGAGCATGAACCTCTAAGGAGACCATGATCTAAACAGTCCCAATCTCCATCTCTTCCTCAAGTATATAAGGGCATTTGTCTTTAGCCTATGATTGCTTCAACTTTCCATCCATATATTTAATAGCATACCTAGACTTGTTAGCTTCCTTTAAGAATACTGAATAAAACATTACCCTGAGCATTGCAGCCATTAGTTTTAAGGCATGTGCAAAGTGTTGTGCTAAAATCAGCAGGACTTTCCATGGAGTAGTTCAAAGGTAAAGTTTTATTCCATGTGAGGAGTTGCTTGCCAGAAACTTTAATATTGTTAATTATAGGTGTTTCTGTTGTTCTACAACGATTTTACTTTTAGCTAAGTGGTTATATTAATTATTTGTCTTTTTCTCTTTTGTAAGGAATTTGTGTATTGATGTTCTAGAAATAGTGTGGCGAGCTTCCTATGTGAACTAGAGAACAAAGAATTCTCATAATCCAATATTAAAAAGATGTATCTTTTGGAATAATTTTGAAATCAACAGAAATGTAACCTATAGAAACCACAAGAAGGAAATTTAGTCACGAGAGGTATTTGTTTCAGTCTTTACTGGTAGCCAGGCTACCTGCAAAGATCGTAACCTCGGACAAGTGTTGGGACAGTGAGTGGCCTCCCACTGTATGTGAGGAACAGGTTCGGGACTACCTGTGGAAGCTTGACCAAAATAAGTCTATGGGCCCTGATAACATCCATCCTAGAGTCCTGAGGGAATTGGCTGATATTGTTGCAAGACCACTCTCCATCATATTCAGTAAGTCATGGAGGTCAGGTGAAGTTCCAGGGGACTGGAGGAAGGGTAACATCACCCCCATGTTTAAAAAGGGTAAAAAAGACAACCCAGGGAACTACAGGCCAGTGAGCCTCACCTCTGTGCCTGAGAAGGTCATGGAGCGAATAGTAATCGAAGTGATGTTAAGGCACATACAAGAAAAAGAGATGATACTAAGTAGTCAGCATGGATTCACTAAGGGCAAGTAGTGCCTGACCAATCTGGTGGCCTTCTATGACGGAGCGATTGCAGCGGTTGATGAAGGGAGACCAACTGATGTTGTCTACTTAGATTTATGTAAGGCCTTCGATACGGTTCCTCATGACATCCTCATCTCAAAACTGGTGAGATGTGGATTTGACGAGTGGACTGTTCAATGGATAAGAAATTGGCTGGAAGGACCAGAGAGTCGTGGTTAATGGCTCTTTGTCAAGGTGGAGAGCAGTGATGAGTGGTGTCCCTCAGGGCTCCGTCTTGGGACCGGTGCTCTTCAACATCTTCATTAATGACCCGGACATGGGTATCGACTGCACCCTCAGCAAGTTTGCAGATGACACAAAACTGAGTGGTGTGGTTGATGCGCTAGAGGGGCGAGATGTCATCCAAAGAGAACTGGATAAACTTGAAGAATGGGCCCAAGAGAATAAAATGGAGTTTAATAAATCTAAATGTAAGGTCCTGCACTTGGGTAGGAGTAATCCTGGCTATGAGTACAGACTGGGTGAGGAACTCATTGAAAGCAGCTGTGCAGAGAAGGACTTGGGGGTCCTGATAGATGGAAAGCTGGATATGAGTCAGCAATGTATATTCACAGCCCAGAAAGCCAACCGCATCCTGGGCTGCATCAGGAGAGGTGTGACCAGCAGGTCTAGGGAGGTGATCCTGCCCCTGTATTCTGCCCTTGTGAGGCCCCACCTGGAGTACTGCATCCAGTTCTGGGCTCCTCAGCATAAAAAAGATGTGGACCTGTTGGAGCGAGTCCAGAGGAGGGCCACAAAGATGATTAGAGGACTGGAGGACCTCCCCTATGAGGAAAGGCTGAAACAGTTGGGGTTGTTCAGCCTTAAAAAGAGAAGGCTTCGAAGGGATCTCATAGCTGCCTTCCAGTACCTAAAGGGGGACTATAGGATAGAAGGGGAGAGACTTTTTAGGTTCTCAAACTATAATAAGACAAAGGGAAATGGCTACAAGAGGGGAAACTTAGATTGGAGATTCGGAGGAATTTCTTTACCAAGAGGGTGGTTAAGCACTGGAACAGGTTGCCCAGAGAGGTTGTGGAGGCCCCATCCTTGGCAGTGTTCAAGGCCAGTCTGGATGTGGCCCTGGGCAACCTGGGGTAGTGTGTGGCATCCCTGCTCATGGCAGAGGGGTTGGAACTAGATGATCTTTAAGGTCCCTTCCAACCTGAGTCATTCTACGATTCTATGATATTGTAAGTCTTTAAGTATGGAAACACCCATGGACTCCCTGCTTAGCTATTCTCAATCAAGTACATGTGACAGGTGTATACCACAGAAAGATATCAATTAAATAAAAACTACACAGATTTGTCTATGACATCATCTAGGTCCATCATTTGTTCATGTCTGCAGACATTTCCAAAGATAAAACAAGGGAAAAGGGCAGTACAGTTCCAAGGCAAACCCACAATATTTAGGGTAGTTTACTCAAGGAGGAGGAGTGGGAAAACCTGATCATCTCAGTAGCCCAGAGCATCCAGAATAACATAAAGGATCTTCAAAATAACCGAGGTTCAAACTCAAAACAAAAAATAAGCAGTATCTTTTCTCCTATATTTCTCAGAGCTGCTTTGGTTTTAAAGGTCACAGTCCATCAACACTCATGCATCTGAATTCCTCTTAACATGTTAGTAATCCAAGTAATGCAATGACAATGCAGGCGCAAAATAAATTGATAAGAGAAAGAATTCTAAAAGTATTGGACAAAAGTGTGCAGGTATTTGAACCCATTCTGCAGATGCAGAGCACTAGGTTTTGGTCTTGCAACCCTACATTTCAACACTTGTATTTGTGCATGTGTAAATGCAAATCAGCCTCTGCATTAACATGAGTCAGACATACACATGCTTGATAGACACTGTTGCAATTCCAGCATAAATATTCCAGATTTCAAGCTGATAATTTCAAGCTGCATGTGATAAAAAAATCTAAGTTTCCCTTTTTTGCACATACTGGAAGAAAAATATAAAATATGTACAATTAAACTCCTTGACTTGAGTTGTGCTTTTCTGTAACTGTTAGCAATGGTATACATAAAGGTGTTTCAGAATGAGTTGTTTCCAGATAACATCTAGATTTTTACACTGTGAAAAACAGGAATATTGCAGAAATTCCAACTGAATACAGTGTACATCTGCTGAACAAAAATGCGGCCAGAAGCCATTGAATCAGGAAAAAAGATTCCCAGAAGAAGATACAAAAAATCTTACCAATTGATTTTTAAATTTGCCTTTGCTTCAGAACTATTGCTTGTCTAGCAACCCAGACAATAATATAATGACTTCCTTTTGAAACTGCTGCAGACTTTTGAATATTAGATGCATTCCCTGCAGAAATGGATTAGTGTGCAGAACTCAGAGGAGAGGTTAAAGGTTGTGAAAATTTATCATATGGATACTACCATTGTGAATTGAAATTGAAAGATGCTTTTACATGAATTTCCTTTTATGCTGAAACTTCCAAATTCCTTCAGGTACTGCATGTAGTTTCTGTGCCTCTCCTTAGTGATCACAAGCCACAGTATCTAGATCCAGCACTATTTTAATATTGTCATAAGTCCTAAAGAAATATAGTTGTGGAAAACAGCGCAACTAACCAACCCATGCTTAAAGTTCTCAGAATCAAGATTAAATTCTAAAAAAATCTAAGCTTGAAAAACTTAAGCACCTAAATAATCAGAAATCTGCTAATCTGCTTCTACAGTGATTATGTAAGCTGTAAAAGCACTAACATGCTCCTTTTGTAGCAACCTTTCATTTTACCAGTGACTAAAAACATAAGCAATTTTGCTCTTACTCTTACAGAAATTCTGCAAGTATTGACCACTTTAAGTGATTTATTGCTTAAAGGATAATGATATATTGCATAAAAATATACAACAAATACAAATACAACAAATCTAAATACATCAGCATCTAAATAATGCAAGGTGAATCAACAGTGCTACTTGCAAAGAAAGTTGGAATTGACTGAGCTGTTAGAACAACATGATGTCAGTGCTGCAAAGCATTTCTTTAGCAGAAACACAGCCTCCAGTTAAAGTCTATAAAATAAAAGGAAGATTGTTACCAAAAAAAAGGGTCCACAAAAAGTCATACAGTACGACCTTCATCATTTTGGAAGTGAATGGAAGGAAAGAAGTTTACATGCTTAACATATTCAAAGAAATGTTGACCTGAAAAATCAGAAATAGGAAAACCTTGTGTCTACTTTCTTGAAAAAACTATGCTGGATGTTGTAAATCACTTTAAATGTCCTNTTCTTTTTTCTTTTCTTTTTTTTCTTTTTTTTCTTTTCTTTTCTATTTTCTGTCTTTTTTCCTGGAGATCATATTTAAATTGGCTAGCTTTTATTCATCCAGACTTCTAAGATATTTTTAACTTTTTTTTTTCCAGTGCTTTTGAATCTCATGCTCAATGTCTTGAACTCTCAAAGTAATGCCTAGTTATTGAAATATGCTTTTGGTGATTTTTTCAGTGAATTTTATCAAGTTGTTTAGTCTGAAAAATCTAACTAACCTAAACACTAATTCATTCCTAATTCTGGTCTTCACTAGGTCAACAGTTTTTTCTGAAATCTGGAATAATTTGGAATAAAATGTAACATTCCACAAAATATTTGCATTTAAGTTTTCTTACAGTTCACAGTTTGACTCTCTGGCAACCACAGGTTTCTCTTCTACAAACTGTCTAATGTTTATTAGTTTACTTGTGCATTTGTATACACAAA
Organism: Galbula dea; assembly: GCA_013399015.1. Classification (NCBI taxonomy): domain Eukaryota; kingdom Metazoa; phylum Chordata; class Aves; order Piciformes; family Galbulidae; genus Galbula; species Galbula dea. The sequence continues at coordinate 15,327 of VWZX01006237.1, read as the reverse complement.
TTGTATTTGCATTGGTGTACTTCCATAAAGTTGGCCACATGCTCTAACACCAGATACAGATTAAATAATACTACCTTCTATTTTTCATATTGCCTTGCTTAAAATGATGTTCACACATACATCTTATTTACAGAAATGCTTCATTATGAAAACTGAAAAAAGTAGCATTAAATACCTCACCCTTCCCTGGATCATAAGTTTTTTGTCCTCCTTCTTCCAGTGATAGGCTTATATTTTTTTTTTCATATTTGTATTTGTGAAACTTTTATTTTCCTTTTTATTTCTTTTGCTCATAGTGTCTGATATTGCAGCTTATCCCTCACTCACTTTATTCCCACACATTTCCCTTTGCAAGAACTTATCTGAATGGGCACTAATTCTACAGTTATCAAAGTGGTAGCTAGACAGGATTAGTTCTGTAACCGTGGCCATATTTGTCTTTATTCACTCTACCTCATGGTAGAGCAGTCTGTTGTTCCCAAAAGGGTTTTAAGTAACATAGGAAAAGTTTGTGAGCTCCCTTACTTAAAAAATATGTGTGTTGATGATTACTGGAAACCCTGTGCTCCACAGGGGTTCCTGGCCTCCAACAGATATCATAGCTTTGTTACTTTGTGTTTGTTGCCATGTCTGATGGTTTAAAACTAATGCTGTCATATGGCTTTGGTCTCAATGCTGGTCCAAAATGTGAAGATGAGCTGAGATTTTCTCATTCCTACTTGCCCACTCCCTGCATATGCTGGAGTGAAGTTAACTCTGGTGATAGTGGGAAATATGGGGTGTCCATATTGGAATATTAAGAGGATGCCTTCGAGAAAACATCCCAAAGCCATATTGCTGAAAGGAAGACATTTGTTGAAGTTAAATGGGATAAGGTCATTAAGTTTGCAATCAAGATGAACACATTTTGCATGTATATTAAAAAGCAGTATGTGCCTTAGACATAAATATATATGATACTCCATTCAATATTTTCAAATGTTTCCTGAAAATCATGTGCTTAGAGTTGGAAAAACAGAAGTGTAAATCAGATTCTAATAGCAATGAAAATATAAAAAGCTAATCATAAAAGAATGATTGCCCTATCAAAACAGTATCTTGCTACATGTTATTTCCAAGTATAAAAATCAAAACTTGGAATTGAATTTGATATTCAATCTCAAGTAGAAATGAATTTCCTGGTAAAATATTAATCTTCAGTCAATAGCATGCTCCAACAGAATAGAAATATGTGGAAAATGAATCCAGTAACAACTGGCATAATAGCCATATGTAGGTCAGAAAGTGGAAAAGCTGAGATTGTATATTACCTTTGGTCTGTTCTAATAATCCTTGCGTTCTCAGACATAAAATTCATCCAAATCCATTTTTCAAAATAATGAATTTGACCTAAAATAGAAAAAAGTCTGTGAGGGAGAAGGCTTCTAAAGATAGAACTAATAATATTTCAATGTATTTATTTATCATAAATGTTATTTATGACTTTGGGGATGTTAGTTTTTAAAAGTATTATTTAAAAACATACAATTAAAGGAGTCTCTTTTTCTGCAAACCATCTGCTGTTCTTTTTCAGTCTGCCAATGAAGCAATGGTACAGAAACAGTGATATCATAGGTATTTCTTTGCCAAGAGGTGATACCACAGAAATTAGATATTATGGCATCACTGAGAAGGTCAGTCAGTAAGAAAGATGTATATTCTTATAATTTGGGTGCTTTCCCACATTTTTCTTCTTATTTATTCAAAAGCAAGCAGAACAGTAAGCTTTTCCATAGGTACCCACAAATGTGTTATATTGTACATACATAAAAGTCCCCTTAAAATTGTGACCAGTTAGATAAAACTTCAAAAGGAAAAGTATCACATGCTGGAATCCAACCTGCAAAGAACTAATGTATCTGTGTCACATTCACATGTAATCATGTGGGTTTACACTACCTGTTATTGATCTGTTATTAATGCAAACTGTCAAGCAGAAGTGTCAGAGGGACACATTATAAACCAGGAAGTTAAGAGTTGATGCCAAAATCTCATTTTGTTTATGTGTGTAAATTTAGGGTAGATCCATTGGCTTTAACTCTGTTTCGGCAATGAAACAGTAACAGAATTTGGCTTACAAGTTGCACTCTGTTACCAGTGCAAGCTGTCTTGGACCTCATAAACAAACAACGATGAAAGCTGTTGACCTTCAAAGTCCAAGCAGGGAAGTCTGACATTCAAGGGAAGTTTTTAATAGTCAAAATGTATTTGGTGAAAAATAGCAGCAGAAGCCAGCTCGTAGGCCATAAGGACAGATATTAGAGAGCAGGTCTCATTGGTCCTTTCCACATGCTTTGTCAGGATTAAGTCCTCTGAGATTTTTCAAGATAATATTTTGTTTATTTTAAAGAAGTCTGTTACATACTGTTTTTCACCTGACAGGACAGAGATGAATCTAAGTGATGTATCTGAGACTTCTCTTTTGCAACTTGATGATCACAACATAGATCATATGTACATGTGGAGATGCCTCCTTTTCTTGTTCTTATGTCACTTTTATTGATTGTAAGAAACAAGCAGCAAAGCCAAGATCATCTGCAAGGAAGAGTTAAAGAGTTGAAATGTTTATTATGCTTAGCTCCTTAAATTGTAAAGCAGGCATTTTTTATATTTCAGTGCTCCTTTTTTGGTTGTTCTTCTTTTAAGTGTGGTGGTTTTTTCCACCTAACTGAATGCTTTTCTGATTGACTTGAGAAGTATCTGCTTTCCTGAGCACTCTCACTGGTTTTTACTGCTGAGTAATTCACATAAAAAGTCAATTAAGCATTTGACCTGATATCCCAGTTGCTTCTTGACACAGGAGTCTAGACCACTCTAGTTTCCTAGGAAACCAACAAGAAAGTCACTGTTACTTTAAAAAAAAAAATTAAATTTCCTTGGGTTTGTGCTGCAAAATATTATTCTGTGGTAGCCATATTATTTTCTGCTGCCTATGTCTTTCACACGAGCAGGAAGAGAAAATTCCCTTTGCCTCTTTTTCAGGGGATGTTATAGTAGTCAGTACCCAGAGACTAGATAGGCCTTTACACTTCTAAGCTTTATTTAACAGCCAAAAATCTACTGTGTGATTTTCTTGGTTATATGGAGAACACAACTCACCATGCTTTTCTTTATAATGTGTCTTTACCCATTGGTATTTAACTGAGTCAGTAAAATACTTGAGTCAGTAAAAATTAGTAAGACTTCATACTAAATCCCTCAGAGAGTTCAGTTTTTAAAACCTGTCTAAAGTAGTATTTTCTGAGGCCAAATTATTCTGTGTTGTATTTCTTTGAACTTCTGAGAAGATTACTCTGAAGTGTGTCATGCTTTAGGTAAATGCTAAAGGAACTCAGCAGATTTTTAACAAAATTAGATCACACTGTACTTTCTGTAAATTTGCTGGTTCAAAATCTCAGATGTAGCACAAACTACCTTTGAATTCTGTAGATACCTTCAGCTTACACTAGCTGAATTCAGAATTCCACTGTCAAAATAACAGAAGGGATAATTTGTACTTCTTATCTGATGAGAGTAGAATTAGAGAATTAAAATTAAAATAGATTCTATTCTGGATTTCTTTTTAATGACTGTCAGCAGGTTACAGATCATGCCTCACCACAGAAATAAAATATGAATTCAGAGTTCTCATGTGTTTAAGATAGTCATCCAGCTCAATTTTTTCACCAAGTCTGTCTTCAACTGGTCAAACCATGTAGCTTTAAATAGCTACTAATCATCAGCTGAATCTTGTTGTACAGCTGCATGTCTCTTAATTAGGTTTATAAGCTCTACACACACTCAGTCATAGCAAAAACGCTGTGCTACAAGAAGTAGTAAGGCAATTGCCAGTAGAATGCTGTCATAGTTTAAGCCCAACTGGCAATCAAGCACCACATGGCCACTCACAATCTTCTTTCCTCCCTGGTGGGATGGAGAGGAGAACTGGAAGAAAATAGGTAAAACCTCATGAGCTGAGATAATAGTTTAATAGGCCAACACAAAGAAAGAAGTAATAATAATAATAATAAAAGAATGTATAAAACAAGTGATGCACAATGCAATTGCTCACTAATCAGAACCCAAAGCTCAGCACGTTCCTGAGCTGCAACCTACCCTCCCCATGGCCAGCTCCTCCAGTTCTGTCGTGATCACGATGTCATATAGTATTAAATACCCCCTTGGCTAGTATGGGTTAGCTGTCCTGGCTATGTTCCTTCCTAGCTTCTTGTGAAAATTAACTCTATCCCAGCTGAACTCATGACAATGCATTTTAAAACCATTGCATTTTAATGAGCTTCCATTACAGCAACAAATCAAAAGAATTGGCATCAGTGAATTCTTTGGACTTCCATCTCTTCCAGTAGATTACATTTCTTCGATTAAAGGACGTAAGAGAAAGCTTAATATCTGTCTCTGATGAAACAATTAGCCAAAGCTTTATTGATTTAAATGGGCCAGAAATGTCAGAAAGAAAAGGTTTAGACTTTTTGAAGAACTGATGCATTTACTTCACAGTTATAGGAGTATACATTTCCTATTGCAATTCTAAACAATTCATCAAAACAGCATTCAGTTAAAGGTTTGTGTTGTGAGGAAGAATTATTACTATTAGCTGTGCTTAGCCCTATTTTTAATAGGCTAACTCTTTGATTTGACAGATCAGAAGATGACATGTATAAAGTCTTTTTACCTGTACAAAGTCTTTGATCATTTATAGACAGGTGTATAACAAGGAAGGTCTCTGTCTTTCTACACTGACTTGAACAAAAGAGCTGCTGAATAGCCTTTTCCACTTCAAGCAAGGAAATAGACTGTACATCTGAGTGGAGACTTAGTTTCTTGAGACTACAGCAGTACTTGAAAGAGGTGGTAGGAAGGGAGTCTTTATGTTGCTACCTTTCATAAGAGGAGATTTATCTTGCATTATCTCATGGTCTTAGGCAATGGACACATTTTTATACATTAAGTGAACAGGACATAATGAATGGGACAAGTGTTGGCATCTGAATCAATAGTTTGTGTTCTCAGATATTTTCTTTCCTCTGTGAAAGTATGTCCCTGATCTCCCCATAGCTATAAACTGTGTTAGCTACTAAAACAACTTGACAATAATCAGGATTATTGTAGTTTTCATCTACTGCTATAAATATATAATTCTGGGAACTATATATATGATTTACCACCACCATGAAATCTAGGATCTTATAAAATCTTTGCTCACCTAACCTTGCATGGTTTAAAATACTCTTAGCATGTTCTGTTTAATGACAGTATAATTTAAGGAGAAGATAGACTTTACAATTGCAAGTATTCTTTAGCCAGTGGTCTATATTACCTCTTTCTCGATAACTTTTTGTAAAATCAGCAGATGTCCTGATTTTTAATCTTGTCATATTCTTAATGTCACTATATGTTTCTTCCCCTCCACCCTGAGCATCCAGTTGGTGTTTTATATTCCAGAGCTTCATATTCCTGCATTTATATTTTGTGACTTATGGAGATAAGTAGGGGTAGGATGTTTTGTCTTGGTGCTGAGTCCTGCAGTCTTGAAAAGTTACTGAAAATTTGTCTGGCTCTGCTGCTGTCTAATCTCAAGTTGAAGTTGGAATGTGAGGCAAGATTTAAAACCTTTGTCTTCTTCTACCCTTCAAACACACCACCATCTTCACTGAGTTTATAAAAACACCTCCACAGTTCTTCAGCTCTTGTTTAAGATCATTGTTCATACCAGTAATAAGAGAAGTGTGGAAAGAAAATGAAAAGACTATTCCTCAAAATTTTCCTACAGATCTGTGAAAGTGTTTCAGGAACTGATCCTTAATACTTACACAATCATGTAAGGTAAACATTCATGAAAAGCTTCCCAAGCCTCTATTTCTTCAAAAATGCAAATCTTGCGTAAGCACTGATTTAATTTTTGTGAAGTTATCATTATGGAAGCATGTTGAAAGAGAATGTTGCAGCTATCTACTACCATTTTTCAAAAATGTGTAGCAATAGTTGATGGTGTGTTCTCTCATAAAAAGCTTAGTTTTTAGATACTTGTAACTTTATTATTAACTGAAATAAACCAGATACTTAGAAGATTGAGGTTTCTTTTTTTTTTTTTAATCTTCCAATTGCATTAATAGCTTCTAAATTCTGGGGTGTCAGGATAATAGAATTTGAATTTTGGCAAGAAATGAAACAATAGTAAACAGAGTTTGAAGTCAGTACTAGACATGTTGTTTAATGTCAACAGTAGCTAAAAATGCCTTCCAAGTGATTGAGGCTTTGTAGATCCATCCTCCTTAAATTAATTTCTTCTTCTCAAGGACCATTAGTTTAAATTGCATGTCATTTAACTAGTGACTCTTTCACACTGCAATTTCCAGAGCAAACTGATGATGCATGGTTTGGATGGATTCACATTCCAGGGCTATTTTCCATTCAATTCATTTCATTATGCCTGGCCTACACCTTTTACAACAAAAGAATCTTTAAGATTTTAATGCTACTTAACCTAAAAAAAAGACTTCTGGTTTAGTTTTAGTGTCTGAGAATAGTCTTAATTTTGAGCACCTCATACTGAGGAGCTAGTGACTGATTACATTTCAGCTTCCCTACATGCTGAAGACAGTGAAATAAAATACCCAGCATTTGAAAAGTCAGTTAAATACAGTAACTATTGCCTTCTGATTTCCCTGTTCTCAGGTTTGTAAAGAGATTGTGGGAGATAGGAGAAGGAGGGAAAGTAACTGCTCAAAAACTAACTGTAAATAAGAAACAGCACAGAGATCATCTGCTCTTAGTGAGATGCAGAAAGTTAAGATTTCAGACTTTCTTCAGCAATACAGTTCCAGAGGTGAGGGGCTGCAAAGCTCTCGGATCTGCTTTGAGTCCTCCTCCATTCTCAGGGGTCTAGTACAGAAACATAACTGCAGTGTTTCACACTTATTTAGTTAAGTCTCCCTTAATGACATGAAATTCTGGCCTGTGTGAAGCCAGTGAAATAATTCCTGGCAACAGCGTGGAACAATGACATGATGCATGCAGCACAGTCCCTCTGTTACTTTTCTCCTTTTATCTTCAGCACTATAAAAAAGTAAATATTTCTTTCTCTTTAATGAGTGTAACTTCCTGGTACAAGCTGTATAATAGTATTTGCACAAAAAAAATCCATAACAAAATGTAAAACACAGGTTCAAAGACAAAGGCCTTGAAAAGTATCTACTACTAGATGAGGAAATCACAGAATTAAGGAATGTTAGGAGATGGAAGGGCCCTTGAAAGGTCATCTAGTGCAACCCCCCTGCCACAGCAGGATTCCCCAGACCAGGTCACACAGAAGTGCATCCAGACGGGTTTTGAATATCTTCAGAGAAGGAGACTCCACAACCTCTCTGGGCAGTCTATTCCAGTGCTCTGACACCTGAACTGGGAAAAAAAAAATGTCTTGCATTTGCATGGAACCTCCTATGCTTCAGTTTACAGCCATTGACTCTTGTCTTGCCACTGGGCTCCACTGAGAAGAGCCTCACCCCATCCTCCTGACACACACCCTTTACATATTTAAAAGCATAGATGAGGTCATCCCTTAGCCTCCTCTTCTCCAACCTAAAAAGACCCAGCTCCCTCAGCCTTTCCTCATAAGGAAGATGTTCCAGTCCTTAACCATCTTTGTGGCTCTGTGTTGGACTCTCTCCAGCAGTTCCTTATCCTTCTTAAACTGAGGGGCCCACAATATTCCAGATGCAGCCTCACCAGGGTAAACGGGGAGAAGAACCTCTCTTGACCTACTAAACACACCCCTTCTAATACACCCCAGAATCCCATTAGCCCTCCTGGCCACAAGAGCACACTGCTGGCTCATGGTCATCCTTCCATCCACCAGGACCCCCAGATCCCTTTCCCCTTCACTCCTCTCCAACAGCTCAGCCCCCAACCTATACTCATACATGGGGTTGGTCTTTCCCAGGTGCAAAACTCGACACTTGGCCTTATTGAACCTCATTAAATTTCTCCCTGCCCAACTCTCCAGCCTGTCTAAGTCTCCCTGAATGGCAGCACAACCCTCTGGTGTTTCAGCCACTCCACCCAGTTTAGTGTCATCAGCAAACTTGCTGACAGTGCACTCTGTTCCCTCATTCAGGTTGTCAATTAATATATTGAAAAGTACTGGTCCCAGTACCGACCCCTGAGGGACTCCACTAAACACAGGCCTCCAAGTAGAGTTCATCCCATTGACCACAACTCTCTTACTTCTGTCCTTCAACCAGTTCACAATCCACCTCTCTAACCAATAATCCAGACCACAGTTCCTCTGTTTAGCTGCAAGGATGCTGTGGGAGACAGTGTCAAATGTTTTACTGAATTCAAGACAAACCACATCCACTGATACATTGTTACCTTAACAAGGCTTTACCTGAATGACAAGAAAAAACTGTGGTAGTCTGTCTAAGCTACTGAGCTCCCATGTTTGTATTTGCACAAAACCAGCTTAAATTTGCTAGGGGTTTGAATCAGAAATCTCTTGAAGGTTAAAGACTCCATGTATTATTGGTAAAAAAGAAGGGGGAGAGGACATTCTAACGATGGTTTGAAGGCATATTGGAGGTGTGAGATACCACATTTCTGTAAAACCCACCTCCTGTTGGTATTGGAAATACCAATTACCTGTTACCTGTTTCAGGAGGTGTATACCACCTATCTAACTGTCCTGTCTCCCAGAGTAACCTGCTTTCTGCAGCTGCCAAACTAATAACTGGAGTTTCCTCAGACCAAAAAGCCTTTTCCTGCAGATAAGAATGTATTTCCTTTGAGTGTAATGTTACTGCTTAGAGGGGAAATATATTGCTGAAGTTACTTTGAAGGCCATAACTCTGGGAATCTCATGAATTGTCCACATCTTCATGATATCTGGGTCAGGGTTTTCCTGTGCCACATTTCACTTCAAACATGCTCATAAAGTTCAGCTTAAAGTTCTTGTCTGCTCCAAAGGTTTCATTATGCATGTGCTGGTCCTATGCTCTCATGTACTCTCTGAGGTCTAACACACACATTCTAGTGAAAGTGGATTATATTCCTCTGTCAGTCAAAACATTAGGAATGAATTAAAGTTTTTGGTTTCCTGGGAGGATCACAGAATAACATGTTAGACTGCTCACTGCCTGTCACTATCTGATATGTTAAGGATTAGGGAAAACTCAAACCGCAGGCTTTTCCAGATAATGCAGTCTAGTTCATGGAACAGCTGCCTCTTGCTTTCTGTGAAAAATGAGTTGAATATATTGCCTTAATCTTAGGCAAATGAAAGGTTATTGTACACTACCCCCACAAATTCAGCAGAACTGGGACAAAATGTGATATTTCTTAAAGAGTTATCAGAGAGAGTTTAAAATCAATAGATTGCAACTGCTTCACTCCTGTATTATTTTCTGCCTCTTTTTGTCTTCCCATTTTGGTTAGCTAACCCTCAAAAATGTAATCTGTTTTTCTCTTTTCCTTTAAATCTAAAATAGGAAACCCTGAAATTATCTGACATTACCCCTTGATATTACCCCTTTTTGTCTCTAAGATAACTCTGGGTGATGGTAATAGAGGACTGCTCTTCTGACAAAAGACAATGCTGGAGACCGAAGCGGGTATAAAGGAGAAATTTTCCATGAAGAAAAAAAGTCAGATAGGGCTGGAAGAGACATCAAAATTCTTTATTTCACCTACCTGGCCTGTGGCAAGATCATCTATATTTAAGGTATTTTCATCCCCAGTAATAAAGAATCTACAATTTTGGCAGGCTACATTATCTTTAGTGTAAATGAGGTCAGTGGACTTAAATAAGCAACAGCCACATCTCTGTTAACTGTTAGCCCTGCTAATATGAGCACTGATCAGGTGAAACACTATTGGTAGCCAATAGCCCCAGTAAAATATATCAAATGACCTTATTTCTGTAAGGCCTTTGACAAGGTTCCACATAATCCTTATCTCTAAATTGGAGAGGTATGGATTTGAAGGGTGGACCACTAGATGGATAAGTAATTGGCAAAATGGATGTGGCCAGAGACTTGTGGTTAATGGCTCTATGTCTAGGTGGAGACCAGTGGTGAGTGGTGTCCTTCAGGGCTCTGTCTTGGGATGGGTGCTCTTCAACATCTTTATTAATGTCAGCAGTGGGATCAAGTGCACCCTCAGCAAGTTTGCAGATGACACAAAGCTGAGTGGTACAGCTGATACACCAGAAGCATAGGATGCCATTCAGAGAGACTTGGATAAGTTTGAAAAGTGGACCTGTGAGAACCATATGAGATTCAAAAAATTTAACTGTAAGGTCCTGAACTCGGGTCAGGAAAATCCTAGGCATGAGTACAGTCTAGACAGTCTAGGAGATGAAATCATTGAAAACAGACCTGTGGAGAAGGATTTAAAGTTCATGGTATATGAAAGCTGGATATGAGCCAGCAATGTGACTCGCATCCCAGAAAGCCAACTGTATCCTGGGCTGCATCACGATAGGAATGACAAGCAGGTCGAGGGAGGTGATTCTGTCCCTCTACTCTGCTTTTGTGAGACCCCACCTGGAGTACTGCAACCAGTTCTGGGGTCCTCAACATAACACAGACATGGATCTTTTCGGCGGGTCCAGAGGAGGACCACAAAGATGATCAGGAGGCTGAAGCACCTCCCCTATGAGGACAGACTGAGAGAGTCAGGATTGTTCAGCCTGGAGAAAAGAAGGCTTTGGGGGACCTCATAGCGGCCTTCCAATACCTAAAAGGGGCCTATAGGAGGTGGGCAGAGAGACTCTTTACCTGAGTAGAAAACAATAGAACAAGGGGAAATGGTTTTAAACTGAAGGAAGGAAGATTTAGATTGGATGTTAGGAAGAAATTCTTTACCTAGAAGGTAGTGAGGAATAGGTTGCCCAGAGAGGTTGTGGCTGCCCCATCCCTGGTTGTATTCAAGGCCAGAAAGAATTTGGCCCTGGGCAAACTGGTCTAGTAGGTGGCATCCCTGCCCATGGCAGGGGATTGGAGCTAGAAGATCTTTAAGGTCCCTTCCAACCCGGGCCATTCTATGAATCTATGAAACTATGAATGACCTATCCTTGGCCAAAACAGCTAATTGTTCTTTGGAAGAACGTATCCTGATTTTCCACTATTCCTACTCTTCAGGATCATAGGATCATAGCATTGTCAGAGTTGGAAGGGACCTCAAAGATCATCCAGTTCCAACCCCCCTGCCTGGCAGGGACACCATCCACTAGATCAGGTTACCCAGGGCCCCATCAAGCCTTGTCTTAAAAGCTTCCAGGGATGAGGCTTCCACAACCTCTCTGGGCAACCTGTTCCACTGTCTAACCACCCTCATAGTGAAGAACTTCTTCCTAATATCCAGCCTAAATCTACCCTCCTCTAGCTTACACCCATTTCCCCTGGTTCTATCACTGTCTGACCTCCTAAAAAGTGCCTCGCCAGCTTTCATGTAAGCCCCTTTCAGATACTGAAAGGCTACAATAAGGTCATAGAATCATAGAATCATAGAATGGCTCAGGTTGGAAGGGACCTTAAAGATCATCTAGTTCCAACCCCCCCACCATGGGCAGGGATGACAATCACTAGACCAAGTCACCCAGGGCCACATGCAACCTGGCCTTGAACACTGCCAAGGATGGGGCCTCCACAACCTCTCTGGGCAACCTGTTCCAGTGCCTAACCACCCTCCTGGTAAAGAAATTCCTCCGAATCTCTAACCTAAATTTCCCCTCTTGTAGCCATTTCCCTTTGTCTTATTATAGTTTGAGAACCTAAAAAGTCTCTCCCCTTCTATCCTATAGTCCCCCTTTAGGTACTGGAAGGCAGCTATGAGATCCCTTCGAAGCCTTCTCTTTTTAAGGCTGAACAATCCCAACTGTTTCAGCCTTTCCTCATAGGGGAGATCCTCCAGTCCTCTAATCATCTTTGTGGCCCTCCTCTGGACTCGCTCCAACAGGTCCACATCTTTTTTATGCTGAGGAGCCCAGAACTGGATGCAGTACTCCAGGTGGGGCCTCACAAGGGCAGAGTAGAGAGGCTGGATCACCTCCCTAGACCTGCTGGTTCCCTCGGATGAGTACATGGTTTAATTTGCTCTGCCATGTCTTCTTGCAAACACCTGTCTTTCTACTATTCTCCCTGTGGAAGTATAACATCCCTGCCTGACGTCTCATTCGCTACTGCTGCTAGTCTGGAGCTGGCAGTAAGTTGATTCACTATTTATGTTGTGACTCCTAGTTGATGAAATTCCTACTATACAGGCCTTTATGCATGGCAGTAAATCATATGGTTTTGCCTGTCTGCGGTCCCACAGTCTTTTATACAAACTGCTTTATCCCAAAAGGAACCTCAGCCTTTTTCCTTTCCTTTCACCCATGGCACAAAGCTTACCTATACATGGAAATTAATACTTCATTGGCGTAAAGATGACACTATTTCCCTTGGGAATTAAGGTCATAGGAAGGACAATTATGAGTTGCTCATCTGACTCCCAGAGAATAACCTGTAGTGTCTAAGAAGCCTAGCAGAAGTCCCTCCTGTTGCAAACATGGATTTTCAAAAATCAAAAATTTTAAAAATATTGTTATTGTTGTAAGTTTGTTCTGCTGAAATCAGCAGTAAAGGTCATACTAACCACGGTGGGTGTAGAGCTAAGCAAACCCTGACCACTCCTGGAAACCCCATTTGGAACTGTTATAACCCTGAAAAAATAATGGATAGAAACCAAACCCAAAATAATAGTTTGGGAAAGAAGACACTTTTAGGTCTGAAGGTCAGAATGAAGGGAACTTTTCTGGAAAAAAAAAAGGTTTTAGCATCTTTATCAGTAAAATCTTCCCTATAAGCAAAATACAGGAGACAGAAGGCCCTCTGAGTTCAACTGACCTCTCATTCATTATAAACTGATTATGAACTTTTGGATTTTATCTGTTTGATCTTGATTAGCATGCCTAAGTACTACACAGAGCTGTACCATTGGTAAATTTGAGTGCCAAGTAGAAAGGCAAATAGTCCTCTCTCATGCAGATAATTTCACATGTCTGCAGGTTTACACATAGGCCTTTACTTTGACTAGTTTAATAATTCAATCTTTTATGTATCAATAAGAGCTAATAACTATCTTACCCAATATTCTTGTATTTCCTCACATTAAAATCTCTCTAATTTGGATTCCTTTCCAAGGATCTATCCAACCTGGATCCTTTCCAAGGATCTATGATTTGTGCAACCTGTTTATTTTCTGCTGAGGCTTTTTAAACGGCAGCACTTGGCCTATTTGCCTGGCAATATTTTTGCCCCTGCTCTGGTATCCCTGACAAAAAGTCTGTGTGTGTATATGACAAAAGAAATAAAAATACTCCCTTTCTTTTCGTGTTCCTCTGTTTGAATGATATGCACTTGTTACATAGGATTTATGGTAGAAAGTGAAGAAATTCTCTGATAGAGGATTTTCAAATGTTAGTAGTGCAGGATTGTTGCTATAAGAAAAATACCCCTTCAAACTAATAAATCCTATGTGCTGAACTATTCATACTTTCTTTGTAACCTGCGTTAACTGTTTTTTCTGTCACCTGAGGTTTCCCTGATAGACTTTTTAAAAAAAAATCATTCCCTTTAATTTTGTTTGCTTATTTGTTCTTTAAGCATGTTTTTTTCTTAGGAGGAATTAATGTCTTCCATGATCCCATTACAATTTCAAATAAGTTATTATAAAGGATTCTAGGACAAGAACTAGCAGAGCTCATCCATTGGGCTTTAAACTAGTTTTGAAGGGGGATGGGGTTGTTGCCAGGTCTGCACCAGTGGGTCAATGTTCTAGTGCTAGTACTAATACAGACCAGAAGGCCTCCCACCCCTCTAGGGTAAAATTGGCATGCTCAGCTCGCCCCCTGAAATGCCTGTATACCAATGTACGCAGCATGGGGAATAAACAGGAGGAGTTAAAAATACATGTGCGATCAAGGGGTTATGATCTGGTGGCAATTACAGAGACATGGTGGGACAGCTCTCATGACTGGAATGTGGTCATGGATGTCTATGTCTTTTTCAGGAAAGACAGATCTCCAGTGGTGAGGGAGTTGCTCTTTACATGAGAGAGCAACTGGAATGTATTGAGCTCTGTCCAGGGGTGAACGAGGGGAGAGTTGAGAGTTTANGTACTAGAAGATAAAGGGGTCCAAGAGAGTTGGTTAACATTCAAGGACCACTTCTTCCAAGCTCAAGATCAGAGCATCCCAACACGTAGAAAATCGAGGAGGAGAGCCAGGAGACCTGCTTGGTTAAGTAAGGAACTGCTGGGCAAGCTGAAGTGGAAGAAGAGATTCTAGAGGTCATGGAAGGAGGGGCTGACTACATGGGAAGAGTACAAGACTGTTGTCAGAGGTTGTAGGGAGGCAACTAGGAAAGCTAAGGCCTCTCTGGAATTAAACCTTGCAAGGGAGATCAAGGACAATAGGAAGGACTTCTTCAAATACATTGCCCAAAAGACGAATACTAGAGGCAATGTAGGACCCATGCTGAATGAGGTGGGTACCTTGGTGACAGAAGATACAAAGAAGGTGGAGTTACTGAATGCCTTCTTTGTCTCTGTCTATACTGTTAGAAACTGTGCTCAGGAGCCTCAGACTCCTGAGCCCCCACATGATGTTAGGATACTGGAGGAGTTTTCCTTAGTTGAGAAGGACTGGGTTAGGGAACAGTGTTGTGGTGTGCTATTGTGGGCTGCAGAGTCTAGGGCGTAGCAGAGGGGAAGCTGGACAAGGCCAAAGTCAGTTTCTCACAAGAAAGCAGTTAGATAGCCTGGGAGAGAAAGTGGGAGTCACCTAGCAGGAGTCTTTGCAGCTGCAATCAATTCTTTGAACGTTACATTATCATGGGATCCTCAGGAAATAGATCTTATGGGATCTGTGGCAGGAAATGGAAGCTGCTTAGCTTTCTCCTGGCCTGTTGCAGTTGTGTTATGGTTTGGATTAGAACAGAATTAATTCTGTTCAGTAACTGTATTTTCTAAAAGATATTCCACCACCACATACATAGCACTGTTATTAGTTA
>VWZX01006235.1:65409-88346 GCA_013399015.1 Galbula dea | reverse complement strand
AAAAGGAAGGGAGAGAGAGAGAGGGGGGACCAAAAGGAAGAAAGAGAGAGAGGGGGACACCCAAAGGAAAGAGAGAGGGAGAGGGGGACACTAAAAGAAAATGGAGGACAAAGCTGTTTTAAAACCTTTGGGAAAAAAAAAATCCACAATTTAAAGGACCTTTAAAAGATGAGAAACATCACACAATATCCCACAAAATCCAAAACTTAACAGGACTTTTTATTTTAAAACATACATCTTTGACTAAAATAAAGTAAACCATCTAATTAGACTAGTTATAAAATATATACATGTACAGACTGCCAAAAAATCATCTGCTACAGACTGTCTTTGCCTTTCCCACCCCCTCGGCATTTTCGACTAGCATATACAAAAGATTTGTTACAGCTCCCATGGAAGATAAAGTACTCAGCTACAGGGCTATGAGGGAGATGACAACTTCTTGTAGGTATATGCACAGAAAAGCTGCAAAGCTGGATCTTCTGTGAGGAACCTGTAACAACATCTAGTTAACGAGTTTTGCAAACACTTGTAATATGCTACTTTCCCCCCTTCTGAGGAAGGAAGAAGGGAGGTGAGTGTGTTTCTATTAGAAGCCAACTTATTTTTCCCCACAGGATACTTCACCTATTGCATAAGTGCATTTTATAAGTTGAATGTGAAACTCATTCCTCAACATAATTAAAAAAGCATGCACAAGCACACAAAAATACCATTCCTAATTTTAATGTGTGTCACATCTGTGTTTTTTCCATAAGAGATAGTTAAACACAAACAGTAATTTTATAGCTTGTGAATCCACAATCCTTCAGCTGTAGAGGCAAAAAAACCCAGTGAAATGGTGAGGGCTGCCTTTTTCTGTTTAAAGGAGCAAGTTGCCTCTCAAAGGATATAATTTCTGGAACTGATGCAAAAAGAGGTCAGCATCCTGATTCAGGAGAGCTTTATGACAACTGTTCATTTGCCAGAGGGGGATAAAGGAAGTGCCATTAACATAGTCCTGTTTTACAACATGGGAAATGTTTACTAGAAATTCACTTGGGAGCATCAAAAAACTTCAAAACTTCTGCAATTAAGCACAAGTATTAATGAGAAGTAATCTCTACTAATAGTGGCATTTCTCTCCTTTCAGAACAAATGTCACAATAAATACTGAGCACTGTAATTTTGTAGCAGTTAGCAAGTAAGAAGTAGAGAAATGCTTCACTCCATGGCTTCTCAACAGCTAATGCTGATCACATACTTTTAACCATCAGCTCCAAAATTAAGTATCTAGTCCTCAATCTCATCTTCCTTCAGAAGAATTGTAAGGAACATCCTACAGAATACAATCCACCAAAAACACCTTTGCGTTGGTGGTAAACCTATCTAGTTAAAACAAGAGACAGTGAAGAAGTGGTAATCTTTCACCACAATAATTTCATTGAAACTGTGTTTTAATACACAATACAATCTTTAGGTTTAAAGACAGGAACGAAATCAGGATAATCTTCCCCACTGATTTACAGTGAGAGTCATGCAAACCACAGAAAACAACAACACTGAAATATTTTTTTCCTTCCATTAAACTGCATTAAAATCTAATCAAGGCTTTTCAAACAACATAGTTAACTCCTCAAATGGCAAAAAAAATCCAGTGATGTACAGTAAAACAGTCTTAGTTTTATTCTTACAGAGTAAAACTACACTATGGACACTGTTCATGCCAGTGATAGCTACCCTAACCTGGTAAGTGCTGAATTCAATTAATTTAGGTGTCAAAATCTTGCACCTCTTTCAGAACGCCCTGCGAGGCTCCATCTTGGTGCTCTTTGGCAGCAAAGCATGACTCGTGTTGTCAACTAACTTCTCCCTCCCAAAATACTTCAAAATGTTTGGGTTTTTTTTAAACTTTGCGAGGTTACAAAAAACCTAGAGACTGTGCAAGATCAGGCAACATAAAGAAGAAGAAAAAAGTAAGGAAAGAAAAAGAAAACAAAAAGGGTCTGGAACAATATCATTGCCGCCATAAATTTCCAACTCCTTGGTGTGAATACACCTCGAGTCACGGGGGAAAGTAAGAGGCTCAGTTTTTCCATCACGAGTAACTCATCCACCTATCACAGGAAAAGCTGAATGAAACAGATTTTTTTTTTTTAACTTAATGCCTCCTATAAAGACAAGTAACTCTTGGCTTGGTAATCACTATTACTTATTAATGAAAACTCACTGAAAAATGTATTGAGAAGCCCAAACACTACACAAAAGTGGGAGTGATTTATATACAGTTAATCCCATTCTAAACAGAATCAGACATCAGAGATAGCAAGGACCTTGGGTAACTTAGTACGATCCCCTGTATCTGTTCACAAATCACTGGCAAGGATTTGCTGAACTGTACAAATTTAAGCATTTGAGCCCATAATTTAGAATTCCACAGATATTGCATCACTAACAAATCTACTTTTATCACTCCTTCCTCCAGAATGCTTTGCATCAACTCTCTCCTCTTACACTTCCTTTTGGTATTCAAAAATCTGTAAATGTTAAAACTCCATTTTAATGGATTCAGCTGAAGCAGTACCACCTTCTGTGAATGTTATACAACTAATACAAATCCAGGCAATACTGTTGATGTGAGGATACACACAGTTTGTTAAACACTGTTTTCATAATTAGTTCCAGAACGCTACGATAGAGCTTGCATCAACAAGGCCTTAGACACAGTGAATTAGAGGAGAAGATTAGAGAAAGATCAAAATGGGACATTGTCCCGATTTGTTTACTTGTCATATTAGACAGCACTTCAGGCAAAATCCTAGCTCGAGTGAAGTCCAGGAAAATTTGTCTTTCAGTCATTACATACAACTTTACTCTGTTCTTACTCCAGTTCTTTTGTCTGGAAGTCTGTCAACCCACATACAGCTCACTGAAGAGCATAGTTACAAAGACGGGCGCATCAACATACAGCTGTCTCTCTGCTTTCAACTTCCCCACCTCTGAAATGAAACAACCACTCCTCGTGTGCTTCTCAGTTTTGAGACCATATTCTGTTTCATTATACATTAGATACGCTGCAGTCATAAAGACTTTTTCATGTTCAATGCATAGTAGAACAGTGCTAGATTGGAACCAAAGCATCCAGCTACAACTAGAAACAGAGAAAAACTGGAGTCCCACTTGTAAAATGCCAGTTCTTAAAAGAGAAACCCACACATACAACAACAGCTAGAACTTTACAGTGAGAAACTCTGCTCAGACGTGGTACCTGAATTACAGCTACTTGCACTACTTCATCTGTACCCTAAAAATGCATTATTAGGTGACCCTCAAAACAAAAGGAGGAGCAAGGACTGACAACTCTGAAAATAAGCCTCAATCTACCTCAAATGCAGAGCTATCATCTATGTACATTCACAAGCCCCTAGACAGCAACTCCTAGGTACATAGGCAAAAAGAAGAGGCTTCTCAGACGTTCAGGAAGTATGCATACAGCAAGAGAGCAACGACTTGAATCTGTAACACCAGAAGATGCACTTCTCCCTCTAAAGAGAAACAAACTCCTTATCAGAGGGGGGGGGAAGTAACATAGTGAGGGACATAGTAACATACAAAAAGAAAAGAGATGAGGCTTGTGAGTGAACCCTTTTGTGAAATGCTTACATCACTTCATGAGATCAGTAGCCTCCCACCTAGACTCTTCTCCATTTGATGTTATCCATCGCTTTGTTCAAGGCAGGAGAGGGGAGAAGGCTGCATATTATTGCTTTGCTAATAGATGCACTCTTGGAAGAGGAAAGAAAATTGCACTGGGCCAATATTTTTAGAGACTGGAAAGACAGACGTCTGGGACTGCATATTAATTTACTGGCACTGCACTTGGCTTCAAACTCAAGAGAACCCTGCGCTCATATCAAGTCTTGTTTTACCCAAATGCTCTTTTGCTCTGGTTCATATGGCTGTCATGCAATTCTTCTATTAGTAAATAAAATCTCATTGACAGCTTTCCATGAGTGTCCAAAGACAAAAGCAAAGCATGTCAACTGACAGATATTTACTGAATTCATTTACTCGTAGTTAATCTAGGACATCAGAGGGGCTTTCTAAAATGATGTACCTCTAGTTTTTGGCATTTGACTTTTCTTTCTTTTTTTTCTTTTTTTTTTTCCTTTCCTTTCCTTCAAATAAGACACTAATCTGCAAACCACTGGGAGAAAGAAACTACAGCTTCTACTGAAGCAGCATTCACTCCATTAGACCACAGTAATTTTATATCGATTCTGTAATAAGCATTCTTACATTCACTACAGAAACAAACCGGATAATTTGTTAAGATCGTGCCATGGTGATAAAGAAGAATTCAATCAGTCTTTTTACAAGAAGAAACTTAATGTCACAGGTGTCAGTAGCAGAGTGCAAAGGGAAATGCCATGCAAGGAAAAGCAGAATCTTTCGCCTGCTATGTTGGAAGTTAGAAGCACAGGTTCCCGCTTAAACTTGACGCGATTCCTAAAGCAGACTATGTAATTTCTTTTAACAGTTACAGAAAACCTTAATCTTTCCATTCCCGCTGCCACAGGAAGGCGCAGCCCCGTGCGTGCCCGCGGGGCAGAATGAGACACGGCAGGCAGCGGCGGGGGGGAACCCGGCGAGTCCTGCCACATCGCCGCCCCCGGTAATCCCAGTAGCCAGCCCTCCCTTCCCCGAGCTCCCACCAACACCCCGGAGAGAAAACGCCTCACACGAGCGCCGAGACGACGCCAGAGAGGGGATGAGGAGGCGGTGCGGCCGCCCCAGGGGCTCAGGCCGTCAGAGACCGGGCGACCCCCTCCCCGGGGCGGCGACAGCAGGCTGAGGGACGTGCGGACATCCACCGACGGGCGAGTGGAAGGGGGGAAAAGGTTCACCGAACCGGCCCGAGCCTAACCGCTAAGCCCCACAGGCAGATATCACCAACTCGCCAAGCACCGAAGGGAGAGACAAAAAATAAAATCGTGAAACTATCAACAATGTAAATAGTAAAAAACAGCCAAGCGGCAGCGAGTCATGGGCTGCGCCTCGCCTGTGCTCTTTTCCCCCTCACACCGGGGAAACAAGGCTCTTCAGCAGCGCCAGGGTAAGAGAACAGAGAAGTTTCCTTCTATTGCGCTCGGCAGACGCTTTCTCCCCCTCAGTCTCCGCCGGCAAACGGCGGCAGCAGCCCCCCGCGGAGTGGTGCCGCAGGGGCAGGTGAGAGCCGCACACAAAGACCCTATTCACAACGCCCTCCGCCGTGCGTGCCACAACCTTTTTCCTCCTCTTCCCCGCCCCCCCGGCCTCCTTAAACGCCTCGCTCACCGCATGGAGCAACCGCGTCCCGTTACCACCGTGTCCGCCGCACTGAGCCGCGCACCAAATCCCCGCTACCGCCTTTGCTCCAGCTCCTGCTCTCCGTCTCGCTGCTGCGGCGGCTGCTACTGCTGTTGAAGGGCGGAGCGGCACCGCCGCGCGCCCCGGAACGCCCCGCACGGATAGGACGAGGGAGGGGGGAGGAAGGGAGGGGAGGGCGTGACATCACTTCGCTACCACGTGATCACAGGGCTCCGACCCCCGCGGGGCTGAAAACCTTCCACGCTGGGAGCTGGAGCCCCGCGCTCGCGGAGGAGGGTCACGCTGTGGTGTGCGGAGCGCCTGTGCATTGGCCGGGGGAGTTCCCGCCCTGAGGAGCTGGTTATTGAGGGGGAGGGGATGGAAAGAGGGAGTTGTCAGCTAGAGCCGTAAAAAAGTATTAGAGGGGCTAGAACACGTCTGCTCTGAGTGCAGGCTGAGACACTTGGGGTTGTTCAACCTGGAGAAGAGAAAGCGTCACGGAGACCTTATTTCAGCCTTCTAGTGGTTAAAGGCGGGGGGGGTGGGGGGCTATGAGAAAGATGAGGACAGACTTTTTAGCAGGGCTTGTTGCAATAGGACAAGTGGTTTAAAACTAAAAGAAGGGAGATTCTGACTAGGTGAAAGGGAGAAATCTTCTACAGTGAGAGTGGTGAAACACTGAATGGAACTGGTTGCCCAGGGAGGTGTTAGATGACCCATCCCTGTAAGCATTCCAGGTCAGGCTGGACAGGGCTCTGAGCCAACCTGATCTAGTTGATGATGTCCCAGCTCACTACAGGGAGCTTGGACTAGATGACCATTAAAGGTCCCTTGCAAACCAAAACATTCAGTAGTTCTGTTGTTGGTGAAAGAGGTTTGAAGGAGCCAACCCTGTACACTCAAGGCCTAGAGTGTGGAAAGGGTATGTAGGGAGGTGGGTGCCAAGTCCCTTCCACCTCTGCACTTTTCCTAGTCTCCTCAGGAGAAAGCTGAGGGGGACAAAATATGTATCAAGTTCTTCAAGGAGGGCAAGCGCTTAAGCAGTTGGGGAGGTACCACTGTTCGGTTCTCTCCAAAGCTTTTCCATGCATTGTATCCTGCTTTCTCAGACCGTTTGGCAGACAGGACTACTTCAGAACAATAAGAAGTAGGGGACTTCTTGTTTACTGTGGCATATTGGGCACAGACCCCGTTTGCTGATGGCAATCAGAATCATTTTATTATTCCATAAGTTAGAATTTATACTCTTACAGAAAGGATAATGACCAATTACCTTCATACAGAAAGGGCACTGACCAATCAGTAAGTAACACCTTCATACACAAAGTATACTGATGAATTAGCAAGTGGCACTTACATATACAAAGGATAGTGACCAATTAAGAACTAACATTTAATAGATAAAAACAACTACCATAAATGTAATAGAAATAATGCACTTCAAAGAAATGTGAATGTGATAAGACTGACGCTGTGTGGTGTGGGGAGGGTAGCATGTTAAGACTATGTAGGGTGTCAAGGCCTTTGTGTGCAGCTGCAAGGCTCCTGCTAGCTGACTCGCACTTTCTCTCTCAGGTTATCTAATTTCTTTCTTGTGAGACACCGACTTTTGCTTTGTCTAGTTTCTCTCCTGTAGGAGCCTGGTCTTTGCAGCCGCAGTGACATACCACAGTTTACTATCAGAATTAATGACCAGTTTAGTGTTTGGTTACACAGGAGTTTAGAGGTTAGAAAATCACAAGTGAACTTCATAGCTGTGCCAAGGTTCTACCTCACTGGACATGCTCCAGAAATCTGTTTTCTGTGTAGGTCAAACTCTTCTTCTCTAAGTTGAATCACACAGAATGTTAGGAGTTGGAAGGGACCTTGAAAGATCATCTAGTCCAACCCCCCTGCCACAGCAGGATTCCCTAGACGAGGTCACACAGAAGAGCTTCCAGAAGGGTTTTGAATATCTCCAGAGAAGGAGACTCCACAGCCTCCCTGGGCAGTGCTCCGGCACCCTCACTGAGAAAACATTTTTTCTTGTATTCACATGGAACCTCCTATGCTTCAGTTTACAACCATTGCCCCTTGTCTTGAACCTCCAGAGTGCTCTTTCTTGAGTCCTCTGGCAAGCTGATGGCAAACCACTTTGATACCTCACCAAAGAGATCTCAGTAACCTTCACCTGTGCAAGGAACTCTAGACACTTTGTCTACAAACTAACCTGTAAAGTGAGTTGGTGAGCCTCTGCCTACTGTCACACCGTGAGAGTCCTGCCAGAATTCCTGGTGGTCTTCACATAATGTCATGCCCATCTACTGATCACACTCACCACAACTTCGTTCCCTGCCTGAGAAGGTCTTCCTTAATCTCTGTGATAACTCTTATCTTCTCTGTTCTCAACCATATTCACACATTCTAAAGTGGCAAACACTACATGGAGGAAAAAAACACTTCAAAACCTTCAGTCATTATTGTAATAGTAGCAAGTATTGTTGTTAAACAAATACACTGGATTATCATGAGAAACATACTTTCCTCCGCTAATCAACAGTCCCTACCTTAGCCAATTTGTTTTAGATGTGTTTTGCCATTGAGAACAGCCATTACCATGACAGCACTCTTTCTTCTTTTTTCATATAGAAAAGAGAAACACAAATGTTAATATCATCTAGTAAATGCTAAGAATTTACACAAACCCACTAAAAATAGGAAAATTAAATTTCCCCAGCAACACTAGCTCAGGAGCCACAAAACATGTTGCAATTTTTATGCAATTATTTTAAATTATATCCAGAAAAGATAGAGATATGTATGCATTATGGTTAGAAAATTTACCTGCTTCTTCCAAGATCAGCAAAATTCCATGTAATCATGTAGCTAATATGTGAGTAAAACCATTTACATTTCAAATACTTTGGTCATGATGAATTTTTATTTCCATCCTCAATGCCAGCATATTATGAAGATGGAGTTTGGGTATGTTTGCATAGGATGATCACATATAATGACAGATGAATAAGAAATAGTACCTTTTGGCTACGGTATTATAAAATACACAGTTATTAAGAACTGAGAAATACCATATTTACTAGTTCCCAGAAAAGTATTGTTCATCATCCCAAACAGTGGGCCAGGATATAAAGGCTTTGGGCTTTGTAGGGGCAGCTAGATTAAATGCTTTAAACTAAACTAATCTGTCTGACAGAACCTGACTGCCCTCTAGGTTATTCTTCTTGCATGGAAGACTGTGCTTGCATCTCTCTTTTCTAAGTCCTCTTTTAGGTCCTTCTCCAAGGGCAGGGCATTGCCTCTTATTCAAAACACTCTGATGTAATTTTGTGTCTGAAACCTCTGCTGGTGGGATTCAGAAGACCTCAGGTCTATTCCTAGTTTTGCCTCAGTGTGCTCCCGGACTCTCTGAGAGTTGTTTTCCATCTTCCACTGTCTGTCTATGGGGGGACAACAACTCTGTGAGTTTTATTAAATGCTCAGTGTGAACTAACAGAAGTTGTTAGTAAGACAGAGAAAATAATCTGCAAGAGGCAGAAGGTGGAATACCATCTACACAAGCAGCTTCTCTCAAAATCTAAGTATTAGCTTATTGTCAGTGTGGTGCCCTTCCTATGCCCTACTGTTCCTCTGTACAACAGGCATGAGGTAAGGATGGAAGAGAAAGAGAATATCCTCTTCTTCTTAGTCTCCTGGAAAAACTGTGGGGTTGCAGCCAATTTTGACCTTGAGCAGCTGCGTATGGTGAGGATGTAATGAAACCAACCATGCATTCCTAGCTACTTCTCCAAAAGGGAGAGGCCTGGAAGTAGCTTACAGATTTCTTTAATCACACCTTATCACTCTATCTCTCTGTTGCACTGTCTTGATAGAATCTGCTAATTAGCTTAACTGGCACTGTTGATTTTCTTTGTACTGCTTCTGGCTAGTTGGTTGGGGTTTTTTTGGTGCTTCTGGCCACTGCCTTCTACAGAACACAAAGTGCTGGTCAGATCTCCACTTAGAAATTATTTGCAAAGGAAATGACAGGACTGAGCTGTTTGATCACTTACCTAGTCTCCTTCAAGCAGCTTAAACCTGTTCTATGACCTATTAGTGCTACATTTTCTCCTCCCTCATTAGACTTGTTCTGATCTGGTTATTTCTCATCTGAATATAGTTTGTTTTGCTAATTGTGGCTGGTATTTTTTCTTGGTTTTTGTGTGTGTGGTTTGTTGTGTTGTTTGTTTTTTTTTTCTGAAGGACAATTTAAATAAAGTTTGTTTTTAGATTTTGAGATGTGATTTTGTTCCCATTCTGTTCTTTGCCTACAGTAAAATATTTTTTTCAACCTTTGTGACAGATGTCTCCCATAAATGCAGGAATCTCTGTGGTAACAAGTGAGAGAGTTAAAAAGTGTCATTTATATCTGTTCCCACCAGCATGCTTTCTTTTTTCAATAACTTGTCAGCAAAGCAAGGAGATACTTGATGCCTCTTCACAATATGGTATGTTTCAGGAAACTTGGTGGGGAATTTTTCTCCTTTACTGTTTCTGTGCTGTTGGTGTAGCAACAGCAATGAGCCTGACAAAAATCAACACAGGAAAATACAAAAAATTTAAGAAAGTCACACTGGAACTGCTCAGACAAAGATCCTGACTAAAACAAAATCTTGAAACAAAAACCCCTACCTACAGACTTCTTTTATTTCTAATTGATCTTTCAGTGGCTGAAGGGAAAACATAGTAACAGTTTCAGTTCATTGTCTACATTTTAGCTTTCACTTCTTAGAGGGGTATTTCCTCTGCCTCCACCAACCTTACTTTTTCCTCATGATTTTTACATCTATGCTCTCCTCTTCGCACCTTTCTGTATTGAGTCCAGCTCTATAGTTTGGTTGACCTCTTCATGATTCCAGGTGACATTTCTAGGAAAGCTCCAGGGAAATTTCCATGTTTTTCCCTTGTGATTTTTCCAGCACTGCAGGGCCCTACTTCGCTATGGCCACAAGAGGCATCTCAAGGGTGAGCTGCCCTCAGCTGGGCTCCACAAATATATATATATATGGAAAGCTGTGTGTGTCACTGTTGCTAAATCCTTCAGGCTTTTTGCAGCAGAGATCAGCTGGACCTTTGAGTCCTGCCCTAAACAGCCACCTTACCTGTCCAGGACTGAATAAGAAGGTTCCAGTTAGGAAAGAGAACCCTACATCAGAAATGTAGCTTACTCTTTTCTCCCTACAAGAGGAAGGACATTTTCTGCCTCTGGACGTATTTTTTATTTCAGTTTGTAGCCACTGGGTTATACGAAAGGAATCAACACAATCCTTCTTAACTACAAAGAGTAAAAATACTCTTTTTTTTTTCCTTTCATTTTCTCCCATTATTATGGAAATCTGTGCTTGCATGTTAGTGTCTTTGATATGAATGTGCTTTTTGTAGGTTTAACTAGGGGACAAATAATTTCTTGGCCTTTTTACCAACATGTATCTTGTACATCTTCCCTGTGGGGACCACAACTTGGAGCTGCAAGGAATCTAATGCAGCTTTTCCACAGAGACTCATCCTCAGAATTATTCCATAACATATTTCATTCTTAAATTATTTTAAAAGTACAAGTCCACATAAAGAAAAAAGGATGATTATCCACTCCCTACAAAACCAGACAGTTCCTGAAATAACAGTATATCTATATGAATAATTTAGAAAGAAAAAGGTGCTTCATTTCAGTCTTATACAAAAACTCAACAAGCACAAAAACAGCTACCCAAACAGACAACAAGACCTTTGGAAGTAAAGAAGAGAGATTTGTTAAAAGACTATCCCAGAGTCAACTAGAATCTCTAACTGTGAATGTACTGGTTTTGTGTACTGTCAGTGTGTCAAGACTGGGGTGACCACCAACCCAATGAGAGACGCTCCCTGTTACCCCTTACCCCCCCAACAGGAAGAGAAAGGGGATAAAAGAGAGACAGAGAGACTTGTGGATTGGAAAATAAAACTACTTTAATAATAATAATGATAAATGAAATATATACAAATATGTACAGAACCCAATATCAAACCCAAACCCCCCTTGGTGGTAATTATGTCACCACTGATATGCGGCAGTAGGCCTCAGCAGCAGATGAGTCAGGGTCAGGGGCTGGAGCAAGGGGGACTGACCCCCAGTTTATATATTGAATATAACATATATGGGATGGAATACTTTAGTTGGTCAGTTTGGGGTCACCTGTCCTGTCTGCTTCTCCCTGAAGGTGCAGCTTTTACCCTGCAACCCCCAACATGAGACACAAGATTTAGCAGTGACCTTGCTCTGCATACCAATCCCTGATAGTAAATCTAAACATTAGGCCTCATCACTGCTAGAACCTGGCAGTGTCTGTGAAAACATGCTGTTAGTTTCAGAAAGTGCAGTTTCTTAGAGAAGCTTCAGCTAAAAAGTAAAATCACTGAACATAATTTGTTCTATTCTAACCCAAACCAGGACATGTACCATCCTCTGCTTTGTTTTAAGAAGAGTGCTCTCACCTACACAGACGCTCCTGCATGGAGCAATGGAAGTTCTGGGCACTTTGGCTTCCTCAACTTTTCTCTGTTCTTCCGTAAGTCAGAGGAAGATTTTTCTCCCTGCTTGGTCCCACAGAAACAGCCTGGGACTAAGCTCAGTGGTGAGAAATTCCCTTGCTTCTCAGTCCCTGAGCAGCCTAAAAGTTTCCCTGCAATCTTGATGGTTGTAGCTTCTCAAAAGCCTGATGGGAACAACTGTGTGAAGGAATCAGGCTACCAGAGGCCAGGAACAGCACACCTTGCAAAGAGCTGGCTTTCACCTGTCCAAAAATATAAAGGGTTCTTGAAGGCACACCCCTGAAAATCCTGAAAGGTTTGTTGCCCAGAGACAACCAAGAAGATTATACTAATCTGAGGATCACTAAAGAATAAAACTTTAGTATTCAATTACACTGGAGAGCACCTTGATTATGTTATAACACCAGAAAAGCCAAAGCAGTTCACACAGGAAAAGGCAGTTTTGTGCCATATTTACTCCACACTGTGCAGGGAGTGGTTTTGGCTATACTTTTGCTTTAAGGTTTCTATTCCATTCAGAATTTGTAATTCAATTTTCTTATCCTGTTCAAAGTAAATAAATCCACATTCCTGCATATTTTATATGACTATTTGCATTACAGAGAGACCAAGCATTTTGTAAGTGGCATTTTGAACTGTGGTGGGGTTTTTTTGGTGGGTTGTGCGGTTTTTGTTTTGTTAGGTTTTTGTTTGGTTGCTTTTGTTTGGTCTTTGTTTTCTTTCTTTTTTCTTTTTTTTTTTTTTTTAATTTGCTCCTTACAAGATTTCTTAATGTACTTGGCATCTGCAAGCTGAAACTTCAGTCTGTCCCACGCTGTATTCCCATGACACATTTTCTGCTGATGATTTTGTTGTGGAGGTGCAAAATCATATGCTCATATGCATTTTATCTTTTTTTGTCATGCTTCCAGCTTCTGGAAAAGAAGTTCCCTTACATTTCCAGAAGAACCAAGTCTCACTGTGTTAGTCATCCATTTGTTTTTTAAAATGCTTCCTCTGACATAGACACTTTCAGAACATGTTTTTTTCTTCTATGAGTCTTCATTTATTTTGAAGTATTAGGATCTTTCTTTTGTATGCACAAATCAAAACTTGTTAAAAAAAAAACAAAGAGAGGAAAATCCAAGTTTTCTTTCCCCTGTATTGTTATAATCAAACTAACAGTTTGTTTGGGTCTGATTCACATATGTATGCAAAGCCCTATGCCTCTGCTGGGGCTGGTATAAACAAGCATTAGACCTTCCTTTTTACTTCTCAGAGATGGCTATAGCATTTACCCTGGATCACAAAAAAAAAAAATCAAAGGATTGGAAAGTGGGATGGGATCCAAGGTTAGGACTGCTATTTAGTATGGTGACCTTGGAGATTTCTGCACTTCGCACAAGGACAGATATAAATCTTATGTAATCCTACTCCAGCAGAGAGGCTTTGCATAAGGACTTCTACAAATGAAGCACCTAATTACCACCAAACATGTAGCAAACAAAGGAGTGAGAATAAATCTTTGATATGCTGTACCCATTCTTGAAGATAGTGACAAACCAAAACAACACAGAAGAATGCAATTCTATGTAGAAGATTATAGAATAATATGGACCTAAAGGCAGAGTTTCATGAAGTGATTAGGTCTTTGGCATGATTTAGATTAAAAAAAAACAAAATAAAGCCACGTTTTCCAGAGGAGTGAGACAGTATAAATTCACTCCATTCAATAGAAACCATTCATACATTTTTGAAGTGGTTTCTTCAAAGTCATTTTTTCAGTCTAGTAGAATTTTTCTGGCATGGAATATCCGTATAATGCCATGGCTGAAATGTCCTCCATTCTTACAATTTTACACTGTGCACTTGTCCTTTCACTTGTGTGTTCATTCTCAGACATTTCATTGCCTACCACTAAAATGGCCGCAATCCGTCCGTTTAGCAGGTTCCTATGGCCTTGAAGTAAGGAATAATTTTGCTGCTGTGGAAGGGCACACAGCATCACATCACTCTATGTGTCAAGAAGTCAGTGATGACTAGTAGGGTGAGAACCCCTTCTCCTTCTCATACAATCTTCCACCCCTCATGACCAGTTAGGTACTCGTGTTCCGCGATTGAGTCCAGGACAAACCTCACCCTGCTCTCCTAGTAAGAGAATTACACACAACAGAAGACCCAACGTGCTCTCACCACAAACTCTTCTGCTGCTTTCTGATTACACCAAACATACCTCATGCCTTTATTTTCTAGGATTTTTTAGGACTCATTCCTCTGCCTCTCCTCTCCTTCCAGGTGGAGAGTCAGGGCAGACAGATAGGTCTGGCTGTCACCAACACTATCCCACCCTGTCTGGTAGCAAAGAGAGGAGGGTTTTGTCTGTCAGGACTTCGTATGTGAACCACTTTTATTGTTTTGCTTAGAGAGATGGCACCTGGGAGTGAGAATAGTTACTCACACAATAACTATTTTCTTCACAGTTGGTGAGAATTTGGGAGCTGAAAGAATGCAAAAGGACTCGACAAAAGGAATGGTCATGACTGTAGGAGGGGGCTAGCAACTCATTACAGACTTGGAGCCTTTCCAGAGTGCATTAGCCAGCTAAGTATATAGTGGAATACAAGGGATACCCAACAATGCACTCCATGCACGTCAGTGTAAACACCATGCGGTGGCTGTGTTGATCTGCTGCCAGGTTAGATGAACTCAGGTTTAAGGCAGATCACATTTGTGCTCAGAGGTGCCAGGCCATGCACAAATCCACTAATAATTACCCTGAAACCATAAGCTACTGTAACTGATGGTATGTAGAGTTCCTAGAAGTAAGACTCTTATTTCCAACTTCTATTTGGGATCAACAACATCTTGGGGTGTCTAGCTGTTGTCTTTCAATAAACAGAAAGCATATATTTCCATTCACTCATACCAGTTCTTTCTTCTTGAGTTTGAACTGATGTCCAAGAAAAGAGAATAGGGAACATATTTGCAAAACTGCCAACTTACACAGAAACATCTGATGTTGCAAGTGAGTCTGGTGGTACCGACCTCTGATGAAATATGAAGCCTGACTTTGGAACCTTTTAGCTTGTGCGCTGGGTATGGGAGTCTGTTCTTACAATATATGACAGTGAGACTCCAGATGACAGTCTGGTACTGCTCCCATTTCCTCAGGTTTAATATCACAGAATCACAGAATATTGTGAGCTGATACAGACCTACAAGGTTCATCTAGTCCAGCTCCTAACAGTGCGCAGGACACCCAAGAATCACACCTTGTGCCTGAAAGCAATGTCCAAGTGCTTCTTGAACGGAATAAAGATCATTAAGTAGAAAAAAATGAAAATTCTTTTCTATTCGGTTGCTAGTGGTTTCCTTTGTTGCCCTGTAAAGAAGAGTACAACTCCTGAGAGGAGTACATTTAAAAACTAAAGCCAAGAGACTATAGACTCAGGTTGTAATTATTACTGGAAGGAATGGAACCATTTAAAATAAAATGTAACAGTAAAGCACAGAAAATAATTAAGATAGAATTGTTTACTTGCTTACTTGCTCACCATTTTGTTTTACTTTGCAATTTTAAAACACAAATCTGTTTTGAGAATACATGGTGCATATATTAACAGACTATTGTCAATTCCATTTTAAGGAGTTGAATAACAAAAGCGTAGATGCAATTGGACACTGAAAAGTTAAGATGGATGGATACAGCAAACTTTTTTCTATGAATATTAGATAGTTCTTTGTTGGAATGAAGTAAATATGAAGCACGTTAAAATAATTTGTATTGCCTTTTCTCAGCATTTGTTTCTGCAACTGTTTGTGAAACAAGAGGTTTTTGTTTAGAAAATTTGAAGAAAAGAAGAGTCTTGAGAACATTTCTGCATGGGAATGCTCATACTACAGTTTGTAAACAATTTTCTGTCATCAAAAAGGGTCAGGTCACCTTCCCTCTTTTATCAAGTAAGCCAAATTTTGCCTTCCAAACCCTACAGCATGGTTTTCCCTATGGATCTGTCACTGAATCACACAGAATTACAGAATTACAGAATGTTAGGAGTTGGAAGGGACCTTGAAAGATCATCTAGTCCAACCCCCTGCCACAGCAGGATTCCCTAGATCAGGTCACACAGAAGTGTGTCCAGAAGGGTTTTGAATATCTCCAGATAAGGAGACTCCACAACCTCTCTAGGCAGTCTGTTCCAGTGCTCTGGCACCTGAACTGGAAAAAAATTTTTTCTTGTATTCACATGGAATCTCCCATGTTTCAGATTACAACCATGGCCCCTTGTCTTGTCACTGGGCTTCACTGAGAAGAGCCTGACCCCATCCTACTGCCACTCACCCTTCATGTATTTATAAACACAAATGAGGTCACCCCTTGTTCTCCTCTTCTCCAAGCTAAAGAGACCCAGCTCTCTCAGCCTTTCACAGTATCACAGTATGTTAGGAGTAGGAAGCGACATCGAAAGATCATCTAGTCCAACGCCCCTGCCAGAGCAGGATTCTCTAAGACTAGGTCACAACAAAGCTTCCCTGACCGGGATTTGAACCCAGGTCCCAGTGGTGACAGCACCAAATCCTAACCATTAGACCACTTCTCTCATAAGGAATATGTTCCACCCCCTTCATCATCTTTGTGGTTCTGTGCTGGGCTCTTTCAAGCAGTTTCCTGTCCCTCTTCAACTGAGGGGCCCAGAAATGGACACAAGATTCCAGGTACGGCCTCGGCAGGGTAGAGTAAAGGGGGACAAGAACCTCTCTTGACCTACTAACCACACCCCTTTTAATACACCCTGGAATCCCATTTGCTGAGGATAACACCATAATTGAATCTGATTGCTAGATATTATATTAAAGCTATTAATTGTAAGTATTTTAAATTAAGATGCTAAAACTTTTGTGTCTGGACATATTTGTATTTTCTGTCATTAATTGGGTCTGTATCTGTTCTCTCTCCAGAACTGAATTCCTGCTGGGCATAAGTCTTAGCATCAGTCATTCTGACTTTTGGAACAAGTTTCATACATTTTTTGTCTCATTGAATCTCCAACAAATTTCAATTCAGCTCAAAGCAGAACACAAAATTTAATTAATTCTGACTCTTAAGTTGAGCCAGAATCCTGCACATGTTTTGCTCTGCTCCTCTGAGTGTTGTAAGTCCAGTTTGTATATGAAGTACTATGTAGAAAGAAAATGCAATCATGTTCTCAATGATTATATCTCAAACATATATTCTTCACAGGCTGCCAAGAGATACTGCCTGATGAAGAAGATAGCCTCTGGTACTGACTTCATCCTTCAACATGTTCAATGATTTGAGAGATATTTTTTCAGCACTGTATTTTTTGATAGCAGCAAACAGGTTCATTTGCTTTGAGAGTCTATATTAATGTAATTCATGGCATGAGAAATTTCCTTGGGAATAGCAGTCTTGCCTTTGAATTTAAATTTCTGACAGAGCTTACATGCAGTTTTTAAACTTCACTCTTCTTTCTCAGCATCATTCCTTCCTTCTGTTTCTGTTCCAGGAACCTGACTATCCCACTTAATGTCCTTCAGACTGTATCAAATCAGAACATTTTTCCTCAGTGAGGTATGACTATTGTAAAAGTGAACAGAAGACCTCAGTGAGGACAATACTGGCCTGTGCCTGCTTTAGCAAGCCTTTCGGAGCTTAGGCCTCCATATTCACACTGCACACCTGTGGGAACTTTTCCTTCAGACAAGTCTCAGTCTTGTCCCCTGAGCAAAGTGTCCCTAACACAGGTAGGAAGGACATCTAAAGTGCATATTATTGATTTAGACCCATATTCCCCCTCCCCCAAGGAATTAGCATACTTTTAATGGGCATCTGGAATGGAGCTTCTTTTGAATCTAATTCACATGCACTGAAGGTGCTCTGCAAATCAAACCAACTTGATAGGAGATTCACTCTCAAGCCATACCAAACCAAAATGTTAATGTAGACACAGCTGAAGCTTCCTGACTTATTTTAAATTTGTTTACTTTAACCTGATTTCAGAACCAGAACTAGAATAGACCCTTTTATTTTTTTTTTCCACATGACAATAAACTCCTGCCCAAATTCCCTCTCTGCGTGTGTGGAGGTAGGATTGTGAGATGTGTATTCATGTGTAAAAGCTATATCAAATTAAATAAAATCCTTGCCATACTATAAGGTCTTTAAGTCTCAGTTAAATTGTAGATGGAGTAGGATTGCCACTGGTATTTAGCAGAATTTAATCTACAAGGTAGCATGTATTGCAAAGTAGCATGTATTGCCTTATACCACTGGTATCCAAAGAAGCATTTGTCCGTCAGAAATTGCTTCATGTTTCACTAGTCCAGAAGTTTAGCAAAGACTGTAATGTTCCTCATAAAAGACATAATTAGTCTAATAGGATTGCTAGTTTTAAAACGTATATCTTTAACTATGTTGCAATACCTGAAATCAGTAAGAAAAATCTTTGTGAAAAATTACTAATCTTAATTTTGTGCCAAGTGAATCTAATACAAAAAATTGTCTTCTCATTCAAATTTGTAAGGACAATTTATGTTGCTTGTTGCATGTAAAGTTCCCTTAAAATGGATCCAATTGCATTTTCACTGTTTTACTTGCCTTAGTGTAAATAAGAACCTATTCGTATGCTCTACTCTTTCCTTCAGCTAACATTAAGCAGGTATCTGGTCCTGGAGCCAGATCTACTTCCATTTTTTGCATGATTACAGCTCCCAGTAAATTTAACCTGTGTAGAGATCAGACCTTTAGGTATAATGTCCTTATTGAAACTAACTGTAAGAGTGTTAACAGAAGCCGAGTCAGCACTGAATCATAAGAATGTAACTATATCCTTTACCAGCATTCCAGCCACACCAGTACAGATTGCAGATATGACTGCTTCTTTTTATGGGTTGTGGTGTTTTAATTCTCCTTACTTACAATCACAAAATACAGGCTTGGAATTTACAGTTGCTAAACCAAAACAGAATGCAACAGAAACTCTGATAATCCAAAATCAGGAGGTACCTTTAACGCACAACCACTTACCTGATTATGCACCTGCTCTTTGGGTTACATTGCATTATAAAAGACAAGCTCAAAACTAGTTAAGCACACAGCTAAGCCAGCCACATCTTTGCACAGAAATGTTATGCTACTTGTTAGCAAAAGGAAATTATGCTTATGACTCATACTGTCAAGAAGAATTCTGGTTACTGTACATCCCATCAACTAATAATTGTTGGAATATTCAGTCTAGAGCTGCAGAATAGGTTTATTGCTACTTCCTAGTCCTTGAAAGGGCAAGCATTAATTTACAGAATTAAAATGAAAAAAGACAGATGGCCAGCGTCGATAACCATACTAAAAGCAGTTAGGGGCCAATTGTGGAAACATTCACTTACTCAGATTGCTTCTTCTCACGAAACTAGTTCTATCAAAATAAAAGAGATTACAGATATAAGAAAGGGATGAAACACATAAATGTCAGAAATAGCTAAAACCTGCATCAGTGTGTGTATTATGTCTAGCTGAAAGCATTCTGACATTGTCATAATCTTCAAACTTTTTGTTTTGTGAACATATATCGATCTCAGCTTTTCCCTTCCTTGCTACAAAAACAATCTGTGGATGTGGAAAACAGAGAGAGTGCTTCCCGTCAAATCTCCAGGTAGTGGCAAGTTGAGACTGTATAGCTGTTCAATAAAATCAATTTATGTTTAATTTAAACTTTAAACAGTAGAAACATATCCTAAGATACTATTGCTCTGAGATGAGACAAAATCCATAAAAAAAAGAATATATGAAGAACCTGAAATGTTTCTATTGAATATTGGGGCAGTGCCTATTAAACTGGAAATTCAGTATATAAGATTCTTTCAGACTATCTCCTTAGGGCTATAAATCAGAGTTGGGCTGTCTATGACTTTACAGAGCACACTACAGTCACTGCATGCACATTAGCGAGCACCCAAAGAGCTCATGGCCAAGCTGCCTCTTGGGAGTTTTAGCGGCTTGATGCTGACACCTGCATAAGAGTGAACACAGTCTGCCACAGAACTTTGTTAGCACAGGCTGAAGCCATGCAAATACTGAACCAAACAAAAATATTTAAATCCAGTGAGCTGTGGTTGGTTGACTAATGTAAATATCCCACACTGCAGGAGCCCAGAGGGAGTTGCTTTCAAGGTGTGGTTAGCTACTGGTTTCCCCATTGATCCTTCTATCCATTATGAATGCAAAGTGAGTGCATGAGGTTCTCCCCGAAGTTGGACTATAAGGGATGCCTCCAACTTTTGGATGGAAATCTGCATCTGATGCAGCCTCCTTCACTACAGACTTTTCACAGCAACTACTTTCTGCCTTGGTTTTGTTTGTGTTTTTCTTAAACATACTCCTACAATGTATCCTTGATGAGGTCAAAACTTCATAGTGCTTTTTCACCCATAAGTGTTGGTGCTCAGTCATTCCTTAAGCAAATAACGTTGGCCATAGCCAGTTACTGTTGATTCCCAAATTAACTTGTCAGCTAGTTAATTAGTCATCCAAAAGTCAACATTAAGACAAAGGGGCTGTGGACATAATATGTGTGTGGAACTGACAAAAGAAAAGGAGAAAATGTGTCTTAAAGATTAAATAAAACAGCAGACTTGACATTTCTACTGAATGTAATGCCAAAAAAAGGGAAAGTATTATACCACAAAAGCATTAAAAATAAGGGAAGGTCATTCTTATGGGTTTTGTGGGTGTTGATGCACATCCCTGGCATTAGCCATTAAGCAGATCTCACAGCTTCTAGAGCTCACTTATGAGTGCTTTGCAAGATATGGAAGATAAAATAGTATATCCTCACTGTGTGTATTAGTTTTTAAAAGCCCTTTCCTAACGTTCTGGCAAAGCAATCTAGAAAAGCCTCTCTGTCCATTCAATGAAATCACAGGCTCCACAGATAGAACTTCCTGACACATTGAAATCAGTCTGCCTATGATATTACTTTCCCATCACAAACAGCATGGTAAATCCTGAGTTGGTTCCAGAGACCTTCCGTGGAGGACTCTTTTAGAGTCCGTACAAGTTACAGTGTCCTCATATTACAAGAAACTTAAAAGGCAGTCACACCAGAAGACTGCATCTCTTCCTTGACCATGGGGGAAGTGTGTGAAAACAGAGTTCCCTGTCTGCGCTTTCCAGAAAAATCATATATTTGTGTGTCTGTCTAACTACAGGAGGGAATTGCTGACCCTTAGCTATAGACCTTGCCCTTTGTCAGTCCCTTTTCCATTTTCCTACAGCCCCTGAGGCTCTGCATCTTGCCATGTCTACCCAGAGCTGATCAATAACATACTGGCCTTACATTGATCTCGTTCAACCTCACCACAGACAACAGAAGAGAAGGAGGCTGGTTTGTGAGCAGAATCACTCTTTTCAGCCCATCACCATTAGCTGGGAAATACGCATTTTTATATTGAGTAATTAAAGCCTAGACCCTGCTGCTGGTGATTATTTAAAAGCCGTGTGTCTTGATACTTGGGAGGAAAATCATAAAGAAGCTGTATGACACACTGCATCTTCTGGTTGTTTTCAATCATTAGTCCCTGACTTGTGAAAATGATTCAGTTTTTGCCTCACCTTTACTCTGGACAGACAGACACAAACAACCCATAAACTGTGTGCTGGAAAACTATCAAATTCTTAAAGCAATAAGCAAGTTAGCCTTAAGCAATATCAGATTAGTCCATCCCAAATAAAATAGAAATAAAAGCCACAGAGCTTGACAGTATTTTCAAAGGGAATTTTAGCTGCCAGTAGTCTAATTATGTTTACATGTTTCTCTGCCCAAAATGCAAGTCATAGCACAGTGGTGAAATGGGAAACTTTCAAATTCCGCAGGGTCCAGACAACACAGAAACAACCACGAAAAGTTCACACAGCAGGTCAGCTTGTCCTGCATTTCTTCATTCAGGCATCAAACATTTATGAACTGGGAAACTCATCATCAGTTCTGTCCTGGCAGGACTGCAAACATGCCACAGGGTGTGTCATAACACTCCTTAGGCTGTATGCGTGTGCAAGTGAGTTGCTGTTTAAACTGTTCACTGGCTAACACGAACATACTCACTATTAGCTGAGAATATTACAGTTACTAATTCCTGTTAAAGATTGTTTTCTGATATCCTTTATTAGAGATACAGTACAATTCTCAGCTGGTCCCATTTCCTTGACACAGTAGTACTTTAAATCTATAGACGTCAATCTAAATGCCTAGTATGATGAATATAATTTTTATGGTAAGAAAAAAAATGAAGAAATTTTGCTTTCGAAGCATGACCACAGGCCCTTTTAGACTTCAGCTTTTGTTTTTCTGAGTGAATTCATCAAGTAGAAGATTTAAATTAGAGAGGAGCCAGAACCAGAAACCTCAATCCTCACCAACACTCTGACCTTGGACATGTTTCAATTATTTTCAAAGTGTTTCAGCTGGCCCACTTTCTAGAAAAAAGACCAGACATAAACCCTTGATCTGGACAGGCTGAAACTGCAAAGGAATTCAGTTTCAAGTTTAAGCAACCCAGCCTGGGTTTTCAAAGAACAAAAACTGAGTGTGTCACTGCAAAATAGTGACTATGGGTGACTCCATTTTGTGGTGTTAGATACAAGATAAAATTAAGGATCCTGATATTTTTAATGTGGGTGCTTGAAACATTTTCAACAGCCACTTATTTTATATGTATTTGTACCTCAAATCAATTACCATTGTTTAAATACTTTTAAATCCATAGAACTGCTTTTGGTAGCCAGGGCCTACTTGCAATTAATTTTTTTGGCAGATAGTAATAGTTAATATATATTAAATAATCTGGTATACTTTAAAGTATTTGGAAATCTAATTCAATGTGTGCAACCCTATGCTTCTGCTTTACAACTTGTAAGAAATATAGTCTGTACCATGCCCTTAGAGATGTCTTCTGAGGTTTTACCCTTCGATATGTACTGAGTAAATCCTGTAAGTATGCAGTTGTCCTCACATTTTGAAACCAGAAGCAGATCTATCCTCAGCCTTTGGCTT
>VWZX01006235.1:42104-65349 GCA_013399015.1 Galbula dea | reverse complement strand
GAGGGTGTTCTGGGGGGGAGGGGGGGGGGAAAGCCAACTACTATTTTGTGTAAAATGTCCCTTTAGCACACAACAGCAATTAGCAAGCTTGGGTAAGGTGAAAGTAATGTCCCTTTGCAGAGCTCTACTTAATTAATGGCATAGTAATGAGTAAGCATGGCCAAAGACAAATTTTGTCCTAGCTTGCTCTGAGCTGCAGGACTTCCCTGTGTCACAGGTGAAGACATCACTGCAAAGGATTCAGATTCAAACCGGTTGAGTTCATTACACAGTCAGCACGAGAACTGGAAGAAGGAAATAGGAAAGAACTTAGGCAGGAACTGTGTGATTAGAGTTGGGGTAAGGAGTCTCTGCATTAAGGTCTGGCGGGGCTAATGGATAAAGTCATTGTTTCCTAGGAAATTCAAGCTCTCAAACCTTGATTGGATTTGAAAATGGTTGTGAAGGGAAAGGGAAAGGGAAAGGGAAAGGGAAAGGGAAAGGGAAAGGGAAAGGGAAAGGGAAAGGGAAAGGGAAAATAAAAGTCGGATGAAGATGATTAGGCTGGGACGGGACTCATCCCAAGGAATTGCAAAGGGCTGACATTAGTGGGGACAGACAGGGTGGCTTTATGCTGACACTGCAGCAGGGTTTGGATTAATCCTGGGAGAATTCAGAGTGTTTCAGAGTGTTTCAGTTGTCAGGAGCTGATGACTTATGCTGTAGTTCAGAGGTGGTGCTGAGCTAGGGGAAACTAGTAACTTAGCTGTGTTTCAGTCTGACTCTGCACATGTGGCCTGTGAATCCATTTCTTTAACCTTCTCACTTGTCAGGAGTTGTAGACATCTGGTCGATTAGATTTCACAGAATCGCAGGCTATCCCAGGTTGGAAGGGACCCACAAGGACCATGGAGTCCAACTCCTATTTAGGCACAGGACAACCCCAAAGTAACACTATGTGTCTAAGTGCATTGTCCAAATGTTTGTTATACTCCATGAGAGTTGGTGCCATGACTGCATTCCTGGGGAGCCTGTTCCAATGCTCCACCAGTCTCTGGGTAAAGAATATCTTCCTAACACTCAACCTGAATTTCCCCTGCGCAGCTTCATGCTGCTTCCCCTGGTCCTATTGTTGGTCACCAGAGAGAAGAGGTCAGCACCCACCCACACCTCTCTGGTGAGGAAGTTATAAACTGCGATTAGGTCTCCCCTCAGTCTCCTCTTCCCCAGGCTGAAAAGATAGTGATTTCAGCCTTTCCTCATATGTCTTCCCCTCCAATCCCTTCACCACCTTCACCATCACTTCACCATCTTTGTGGCTCATTTCCTCTATCTCTTGGTCTCCCAGCTGGCTGTCACGGCCTTTTTATCCAAGATGCAAGTAAAAGGAAAAAAGGGATCTGGAGGAGAAAATCAAAGGTGGAAATGCTGTGTGTGGAGGGAGCAGAGGTGCAAACACTTTTTACTTGAGCATCCACAAAGATTTTGAGCAGATGTTGGACTTCTTATTCTTGCACACATTCAAGTGTGTTACACAAAACTGCTCAATGTATGTGACTATGTCTTCCATGTCTGATCCTTGAAAACACTGAATCTTGCTGTGACAGCTAACAACCTTTCATTTGATAGGTTGGATAAAAGTAACAGTGATACATGAATCAATCACTTCTTCCTCAGAAGCAGAATCAGTAACTTCACTTCAAATTTGTCTTTTCCAGAACTTTCTGATATGCCATCAATCTAGCTTCTGCTCCTTTCACTCCACTCATCAGACACACTCCTCAGAATGTTATTCTCTCTCAGTTTTTCTGCTCCATTCTCTCCTGGGACTCCTCAGACCTGCCTGATTTTCCACTCTTAGCCTGTGGGTTCCAGTCTCCGTCCTCTCTTAAGGGGACTGATTTTTACTTTGGCTGATCTTCTTATTATTACTCCTTCCATCTTCCCTGCAGATCAACCTCTCCATTTCTGAGCCAAACTTTATAGATGTTTTTCCAACAGCTACACCTGCCAAACCGGTTCATACTCACACTGGTTTTGTCATCATCATGCCTCCATGTTACTCACACTAAAACCACTGTTTATGGTGCCATGTGTGATGTTACATGTTGGAGCAGGTCAATGAACTCTTCTATGTTGAAAGTCTACGTGGAGAAGGAGAAAAAGTCATTGCCCATTGCAATTCATTTCAGCCCTTCTCAGGCTGCAGCATTGGAATAACATGGAGGCAGTGATAGGAGAAAAATGATTGCTGGGAGCGCTTGAACACCACAGGCTTAACTTGGCTTCCTTCAGAGAAGCATGTTGCTCTGGCCATCTGCCTGAGTGGTGTACAGTTGAGTGGAAACAGTCTTGCCTTGCCTGTGCTTGATGCTGCCTGGAAGCTGTGTGACTGGGTTTGTGTGTCCGAGAGTCCAAATTAATATGTTCCATCAGAGACAGGTTGTACTGAACCAGCCTAAAACCACCTTCCTCTGCACTTCACCTGTTCTAACTGCTGATAGGGACAGAAATGAATTCCTTTGTCTCCAGCTCATTGTCTCACACAGCACCACAGGGACTCCAAATCAACTCTGTCCAGCACATTTTTCCTGTGATTTTGTGTGCATTCTTTGGATGTCGGCTTCATGGTCTTAAGGCAGTTTGTGCATGCAGATGCTTACAGTGATACTACCTAGCGGATGCTAAGCTGTATCTCTTCTTCTGTGGAAAAGCATTTAGTATTTAATAAGGATTAAAATGATAGTACTAAATAGAAACAAAGTTGGAAATGTCTGGCATATACCCAACAAATGAAAATTAGGTACTGAATTAGATCTTTCCAGGTGAACTTTTAGCCCCACTTAAGGAATTTCATAGTAAATTTTATCCATATTATAAAATGGTATAGACTGGTTTAAATATTTTGTATAAAGGCATAAACCTTCTGTGAAATTCACCTGGCCCTTTCTGTAATGTTTCTCAGCTGCATTTGTTTAATGCTCTTATTCTGATGGACAGCATTTTCTGAAGATGTCTGTTATAGAGTACACTTTCTGTCTACTGGTCTGATGGTAAAGTTAAATAGAAATCTTAAAAGTACCAATTGATTGCGATATTGTTGAGAAAACATCCAGAGTTAAAGACTAGAAGGTTGCTTTGCCGCAAGGACTGGAATTCTTTGGTGTGCCAACAAAGTTGCTAGCTATTACAGAAGGAAAATAAGCAAAGCATCTGCAAGATATTTACAGTAAGGGTAAAGGGAGAAGGGAAACAGCCTTCAGAGTTTATCAGTGGTATGCAGAGGTCAAAACATTTATCAGACCAATCTGATGTGAAAAACCTAATGAGAAATGGATTTGAATATTCTACGCAAGTCCGAGGCTGACGAGTTCTGTCTTCCTAAGTGTACTTGGTTTCCCCAGAGAATTGGAGAGAGGGGAAGAGAAAGGGCAGTGGGAGGGAGGAGAAGGAGGCTGAAGAAAGCTAATTCCTGTGTGTAAGGGTGTATGGCAGTGGCATGTAACCACTGTGCTGTTGCCTGAGCAGAGCCAAAGCTTTGGTTTGTGCCTCCTGGGACACCTTACCTGCCATCCTTATTTCCCTTGGCCTAAATTGATTTCATTATCCCTGTCAAGAACACAGAAGACATTTCTTCCAGACACTAATATACATATATATATATACAAAGTGAAAATACAGAGGTCTGAGACACTGGTCCCCCCAAGTCTTAGCTGACCCCACATGAGAAAGCAGAGGAGGGAGGAAAAATCCCGCCAATCATCCTCATTTTCCTAGATTATTCTCTGCTGAAAAAGTCCAAGGTCCTCTCCAGCACTCTTTCCTTCACCATCCTGTGGCTTGCAGTCCTGCTGTTTTGCAGCATATGTGGCTCTGTCCCACTTTCTGCAGTGGTCTTCCCAGCACAGCTCTGCAGGCTGGTAGGACTTTCCAGAAGTTTAACACTGGTCATTTCTGGGTCACCTCTACAGCTTAGGCCTGCTGGAGCTGACAGGGGATTTCCAGCAACAGAGAAGTTTTTCCAGCCTTTGCTGTCACTGTTGGAGCACAAGTGGCTTTCTGACATGCCGACTCTTATTTCCAGCACGGTCTCAGAAGGAAGGCAAATGGGGGTGGGTGTTTTAGCCTGACTCTCCATCAGAAATGAAATATGAGCTTTACATCCCCTATTTTAGGTTAATTCAGGTCATCAGGTATGATGGGTAGGAAAGACAGCATGAAGCAAGTTTTGTCTCCACTCTTTTCTGCTCTCATTTCTCATATCTTAAAGCAGGTCAGTTCAGGGTCTCAGTTCCCAACACTAAAGAAAGCATGCATCTCCTGACTTCTTCCTCAGGATGAAGAGACTTAAGTCTCTTCCAGAGAGGCCATTTCAAATTTCATAGAATCATAGAATTGTCAGAGTTGTAAGGGACCTTAAAGATCATCTAGTTCCAACCCCCCTGCCTGGCAGGGACACCATCCACTAGATCAGGTTGCCCAGAGACCCATCAAGCCCGACCTTAAAAGCTTCCAGGGATGGGGCTTCCACAACTTCTCTGGGCAACCTCTTCCACTGTCTCACCACCATAACAGTGAAGAATTTCCTCCTAACGTCTAATCTAAATCTATCCTGCTCTAGCTTACATCCATTTCCCCTGATTCTATCACTACCAAACCTCCTAAAAAGTCCCTCACCAGCTTTCTTGTAAGCCCCCTTCAGATAATGGAAGGCCACCAGAAGGTCTCCTCGGAGCCTTCTCTTCTCCGGACTGAATAACCCCAACTCTCTCAGTCTGTCCTCATAGGAGAGGTGCTCCAGTCCTCTGATCATTCTCATGGCCCTTCTCTGGACTCTCTTCAGCAGTTCCATATCCCTCTTGTAATAGGGGCTACAGAAATGGATATAATATTCCAGGTGGGGTCTCAGAAGAGAAGACTAGAGAGGGAGAATCACCTCCCTCGACCTGATGGCCATGCTTCTCCTGATGCAGCCCAGGATATGGTTGGCACTCTGGGCTGCAAGTGCACACTGGTGGCTCATGTTGAGCTTCTCATTCATCAGCACCTCCAAGTCTCTTTCCTCAGGGCTGCTGTCAAGCCAATCACTGTCCAACCTATATCGGTGCTTGGGATTGCCCCAGCCCAGATGTAGGACCTTGTACTTGGTCTTGTGGAACTTCATGAGGCTGGCATGGGCCCACCTCTCCAGCCTGTCCACGTCCCTCTGGATGGCATCCCTCCCCTCTAGTGTAGCAACCGCACCACACAGCTTGGTGTCGTTGGTGAGCTTGCTGAGAGTGAACTTGATGTTATTGTCCATATTGCCGATGAAGATGTTGAACAAGAATGGTCCCAGTACTGATTCTTGAGGGACTCTACTTGTCACTGGCCTCCGCCTGGTCTTGGATTCATTGACAGCTACTCTTTGGGTGTGGCCATTGAGCCAGTTCTTTATCCACTGAGTGGTTCATCCATCGAACCCATATTGCACCAGCTTGGGGACCAGGATGTCATGCAGGACAGTGTCAAAGGCTTTACTCGGGTCCAGGTAAATGACATCAGTTGCTCTTCCCCTGTCTATTGATGTTGTGACCTTGTCATAGAAGGCCACCAGATTCATCAGGCACGATTCACCCTTGCTAAAGCCATTTTGATTGTATCACCTCTTCAGTATCCTTCTGCCTCACCAGTGCCCCCAGGAGGATCTGCTCCATGATCTTACCAGGCACGCAGGTGAGACTGACTGGCCTATGGTTTGCCAGGTCATCCTACTTTCCCTTTTTAAAATGGGGGTTATGTTTCCCCTTTTGCAGTCAGTGGGGACTTCACCAGACTGCCATGACTTTTGGAATACAATAGCAAGTGGCTTAGCAACCTTGTCTGCCGATTCTCTCAGTGCCCAT
Source organism: Galbula dea (assembly GCA_013399015.1). Classification (NCBI taxonomy): domain Eukaryota; kingdom Metazoa; phylum Chordata; class Aves; order Piciformes; family Galbulidae; genus Galbula; species Galbula dea. The sequence continues at coordinate 59,485 of VWZX01006235.1, read as the reverse complement.
GGGTGTATCCCATCAGGTCCCATGGACTTGGGAACTTTCAGGTTTTTCAGATGGTCACAAACCTGATCTTCACTTACCACTGGCAGTTCTATCTTCCAGCTCCTGCCATTATCTTCTTTGACTTTGAGGGTGTGGCGGGAGCCCTTGCCAGTGAAGACTGAATTGAAGGAGCTGTTGAGAACTTCATCCTTCTCCATACCACCCGTTACCTGTTCTCCTGTTTCTTTTCTGAGGGGGCCCACACCTTTCCTAGTCTTCCTTTTGGATTAATATATCCATAGAAATTTTTACTATTCTCCCTGATCTCACTGGCTAGATTTAATTCCCACTAAGCTTTCATTGCCTTCCTTTTCCCAGTTGTGTGTCTAACCATTTTTATCCATCATCTCAGTGATACTTAATCAATTTAGGCAAAGGTGAAGTTTGTGGGCTGGCAAGGGTGAATGGGAAAGATCAGTGTGAGAAACAATGATGTTTCCACAGTTACTGGGCAACACAAATAATTGTGCTTATTGTGGAGTCCCTCAGCTGTTCTCACAGCCTTGTTCAGCATGCTGTCGGGGTGAGCTGTGAGGCAACAGGATTGTGCAGCAACAATCTTCCACTGCCACCATTCCTGGGGGATTACTCACTGACTTCCCAGGAAATGAAGGTCAGTCCTGAGGATCCAAAACTTTATTCTCAGGTTTGTGTGTGGTGATTGGGGTGACTCCTCTGTATAAATCACAGGCAGAACTGATTTAAGCAAGAGTTTTTGTCTTTTTTCCTTCATGACCTGCTCAAGGACATTTCTTAACCATTTGTTGTTCAGATGGAGATGAGTGAAAGCACACTAGAGGTAGGCTGTAAGCAATGATGACTGGTTTAAGGCACGGGACTAAAGAGTAGGGGCAGCTCCTTGTTCCTCATACTGTGCCTACACTGCTTGCAGCTGCAGTGTACATTAGAGCTGTTTTCTGTCTCCCTTCAACGAAGTTAATTAATCCTAAGAGACCAAAACCACATCAGGACTAGGCTGTGTACAGTCTGGTTTCCCTCTTCTCCCTGCCCTAGTTTTCTTGACAAACTGCCCTACCCTAAAGGCTGATATGAAACTCATGTAGATGAGACTCCCCTGACAACCCCTACCTTCAGCTGTTAGAAAACAATTATATAAAAAACCTATAGTAAATTTCTTGAGTTAAATACATATGATCATGTTTATCAAAATTAGGAGGTCACACACCTGACCTCCTGTAAAAATTATATGAGCTTATTCACAGCAACCTGGTGGTAATTTCAGTCCTGCAAAATTAAAGGTGAGGTGGTTGTTTTGATTAAAAAACTACCAACTGCTCAGTGTGTGGCAAGTTGGGGTAAACAATGGATAGAGAAAAGCTGAATAAGATCCTTTACTGCCCTTCAAGCATCCCATGCCAAGCTTTCTTGGCATTTACAAGTCATCATACTGCTCACCTAATACCCTCAGATATGTATTTTGAGACAGGAGGTAATGTGGAATGTTTTGGAGTGAGCGGCTCTGGTTGGCCCATGCAAGGCACTGTAAAGCCTTGAGGACCGGTATGCAGTACGCTTACAGCCCATCTTGTCCACCTCTGGTAGAGGAGGTTTTGATGAGGAATTTAGTCTGAGAAAAGAGTGACAAATGACTGGTCTGTGGAGAATGGATCAGGAAGAAGGGAAGAAGAGAGAAAAGATACAATGATAGGGAAGGAACGTTGTTCTTGGAAGAACATTTTAAAAAGGAAGCAGATCCTGTAACAGCCATGGGCAATACCACTTGCATCTTTCATAAAAACAAGGGAAATCCATGCTATGGTTAATCTTGTAGCATGGTACCACCAGCCTTGGACAGAGAGTTAGTGAGGGTTAGGGCTGGCTGTGCATCTGTGTCTCTTGGACAGTCATAAGGCTTCTCCTGTGATTTGATTCACTTACCAGATGAAGACATACTCCAGAACAATCACTCCATAGTGCAGCTTACCATGTAAGATAGATTTTTCCACACATCCCTTTTGAAAACCGGGTGTAAACCCACTCTTGAGTCTCCACAGCATGGAGGCTGCCCTGCTCTGCTCTAGCTCTTTGCAGGGAAGAGTGATGACTGCTGTAAGCCCAGGGAGCAGAGTGGCTAGGCATGAATCCAACTCTAACAGCAGTGTAATGAAATAATGCACAAAATGGCTGTGTCAGGCCATATAGGTGCCACAGCATGGTGCATAAAGCTGGTGTAAGCATCACTTTAATATTCCTGGGTTTCACTGCACTTGGAATTGCAACCAATGCCCAATTACATGTTGTTCCTGTATCTGGGACTCCTGCCTGTGCCCATAACTTTTTTAATGACCCCCGTTTCATTTTGGGAGAAACCACATTACCTGCAAAAGCACTGGGCCTTCTCCAGTGCCTCTTTTAATAATTTTCGTACATTGATCACTGTATTGTTGTTGACTTTGTCCACAAAAACTGAGTGTGTCCATTAAAAGGAGCTTCAGCTTTGATCTACAGCAGACAGGCATGAGCCATGCAAACCCCTCTACATCCTCCAAGATCGGTGCCTTCTACTCTGTGATGTGTTTCCTCAGGGCATGGTGTTGCTTCAAAGTACAAATTCCATCTGGAAGGGATCTGATAGTTTGTTGTCTGGCAGGAGTAATTTCCTTTAGGTAAAATGCCTTTTTTTTTACACTTGGCAAGGACAACAGTTTCTGAAAAAACTCTCTGCCTGGAAGTGTTAACACAGACTGTTTTTCTGTTGCCTTGCCTCCAAAGTCTTGATAGGAGACATAAGGGGGACCTCTGTACAGAAAGTGGTCTCCTATGAGCAACTCCATGGGGTGTGACTCTGCTGGGCTCCTCGGTACCTTCATGCAGAACAGCAAAGTCTATGCCATTTGTTCTTGTAGTGTGAGAAAAACACTGTCAAATATGAATAAAAAGGCACACCCAGCTCTGCTGGAAAGAGAGCTGCAAGAGCTTTTAACTCACTCATTTTATTATTCTGCTGTTTTTTCATAGGTCCTGTATTCCTGTTTTATGAGTTTTTTCAGTGACCTATTTTCACAGCAAGCCACAGACTCCAGGGATGGGGAAGTATGCCCAGAGTAACCTGGCATGGACAAGCCCATCTCCCTCAGCTGTGGGCTGCACATACCAGCAGAGCTAGGACAGGCAACAGGCAGCTGAACAGCCACCACCAAACTTAGTAAGAAGCACAGTGGGGGAAGTGGCCCACAGCAGCCTCACCACACTGTTCTCTCCCCTCACCACAAAGGGTGGTCTAAATCTCTCCCAGAGGTCTACATACCACAGCATGCTTTTCCTACAAGGCAACCACAGAAAGATTTATTTGTCTAAAGAAAGAGAAAGCAAGGATTTTGACTTCTTACTGTTGCAACTGGTCAGTAGATTGCTCCCTCATGTAGCAACCTTCCAGGTGGTCTAGCCTCTGAAGTCAGGGAGCTCTGAGACTCTGGCATGCTGCTATTTAACTCTTCCTTTTCTTGGGAGAGATGGAGACCTCCATCACCACAGGAAGTAACATCTTCACAGAATCACAGCATATCAGGAGCTGTAAGAGACCTCTGGAGACCATCTAGTCTAACCCCCCTACCAGAGCAGGTTCACCTAGAACATGTTTCACAGGTGGCATCCAGGCAGGTTTTCTCCAGAGATGGAGACTCCACCACCTCCCTGGGCAGCCTGTTCCGAAGCTACACCACCCTCAAAGTAAAGAAGCTCCTCCTTATGTTTAGATGGAACTTCCTATGTTTGTGCCTGTTACCCCTTTTCCTGTCACTGGGCACCAATGAGAAAAGACTAGCCTCACCCTCATGACACTCACTCCTTAAGTATTTGTAAGTATTAATAAGATCCCCCTCAGCTTTCTCTTCTCTAAACTAAGCAGACTCAGCTCTCTCAGCCTTTCCTCAAGTGACCTTAAATCATTACAGCTGTTCCAGAAAGGCTTGGGTCTTGGCAGCTGTTAGAGATTTTAGCTGTATGTTCTCCTGAATTCAAGTACGGCTATGCTGAAATAGCTTTGCTTTGGTTTGTGCTCTAGACACTCCCAAGAAGCAGCTCTTTCTGTTTTCTTAGGGTCTAAGTCCATAGCCACACGATGTCCTTTGTAGCACTAATCACAAGGCTTTTGTTTGTGCTGGGATGTTTAAATTTCCATCATAGTCTCCAGAGAAACTGCCACTGTCCTTAGGTTTTATCCTTTCAGAACTCTGCCTCCTTGGCATTTGTGACATGGAAAATGCAACCGAAGCAAATACTGATGCTGCAGGAAATGTGTTTGGCAGTGCGAAGACATTGTTCTGCTCTCTGCCTCGGTCCAGGAGTTCTGCTGTCCTCCTCCGTTTCACCACCCCCATATTTTCTGGGCTGGGACATTTGGCCCTTTTAACTGTCCTACTCCGCATCTTACCCATCAAAACTGTCTTCATTTGTTCTTAGCAGCTTTGCCCTGAACTATGCAATAAGCCACTATTTATTATTCTGTAAAACATGTTGAAGCTTTATGAAGGTACATGACCGCATGTCTACTGTTCTGTGACAAACCTTGCTCCTCAGGACGTCAGAGTCTCTGTGTCCTGTTTACAGGAGGAGAAGAGAGGAGAGGAGGGGAGGAGAGGGGAGAGGAGAGGAGGGAAAAGGACAGGATAGGACAGGACAGGACAGGAGAGAAAGGTGGGGTAGGGTGCAAACTCTATACAAAATGCCTTTCCAAATACATGAGAATACTTGATATTTTATCATAAGCAAAAGACAGAAAGACTTCTCTCTCTTGACAAAATCTTTGGGCCATGAAACCTAAAATCCTTTATAATTACCGAGTGGAATATCACTCATGTAATTTTAGCCATCTAGAAGCCATGGCATCTTACCTAAGCTATTTGTCTGTTCTCTCTCTATAATCAGTAGAAGGAGATAAGCCTGTCTGGGGATGACTCATCCCATCTATTCCAGGGCTGGGTGAATCACCCCTTTGCAGCTGCCTTTGTCTGTTGACTACAGAAGGAATCAAAACAGATCCCTAAAACCAGAGACACCTAATCTGAAGTAGCTAGAACTGCAGCTAGATCCAGCCACTCATGGTAATACTGAGAAGCACAGTCAAAGAGCCCTTTCTACTGCCTGGATGTTGTCCTGTGTGGTGAAAGGATTGTATGATAATAAAAATAACATCTTCATCTCATTTCCTTGCAATGCTGCCCAATGGTACCTTTTAATATCTTGCATTTTCACTTTCTGTATATTGCTTGGATGCCAGAGAAGTCTTTTATCAGTTAAGTATGTTGACTGAGTTCAGCAATGCCGACTGTCCCAGCTCAAGTATCACACGCTCCCACAGTGATGGAGATGTCCCCATAAGCCACACAGAGGACAGGTGGAAGAACTAAAGGCCATTTCCTTGGCAATTTTGTCCTGGATTGCTGGCTGACTGCAAGAGCAGGAAGCACATAATATACGACATAACATATAGAGTAATTATAAATGCAAATAAGAATCACAGCACCTTTTCTATGACTTTGACCTAGAGCTGCCTCCACTCCACATTCCTTTTTATACATGACAGCTTGTTTTTACCTCACTCACCACAGCTGCACACCAACTATATTATTAACTATATATTCCCAACTTAAATACAAATCCAAGCGAGTTGTGAATCTGGCCCAGCTTCTCACTATGTTCCTGTTGCCTCCTGATTAAGAGTGGCCATGGGGTAAGATATCTTGCTGGGCACAAGTGGTCCAGCTTTCACTATGGCTGGCTGGCTGCACCTATAGCCAAGGTTTGCAGAGGGTTACTGGATATGTGTTAGGGGACCAGCAGATCCACCTCCCATGAGCACATGGCCTGGATTGGCTCTGTGGGAACACCAAGTGAAACTGAAGTGGGGTGTTGTATATCAAAAGGAAATAAACCCAACCAAACAAAGAAAAACAGTTTGGAGGGAGGAAGAGGCAAGTGGTTAGGGGTTATAACAGATGTGTAACATCACTCTGTAACTGCAGTCTTTATGTCCATGTAGGTGCTTCTATGCTTTTACTACTCTCGTACTTCTGTTACCCACTAAAATTATTTAAGCAGTATGTAAATTACAATTACAAAGTACCCATGCTACCTTCTTCTAGGGGTTGATTTTTTCACTCAGAAGAAACTGGTCCCAAGCCAAGGTCTTTTCTGCAGGATGCCAATGTGCTAGGTGGTGAGAGCTTCTGTTTCATAGTTTTCCATCTGGGCTTTTGAATCCCAGGAAATTGCCAAGGCACCTGCCAGGCCAGTTAAGACATCACTCAGGATAACAGTTCAGAGTCTGTTTAACTAACATTCTCCTGGAGTTGCATAAGGAAGGTGTAAAATACCAGCTAGGGATGAAAATACAATTTTGTCTCTAAAAGGCAAAGTGGATTTCTCCCATCACAACTGCTGTATCTGAGCTCACTCTCCTCTGTTGTACCTGCAGCTTGCTATCAGCTCAATAGCTGTTTCCATCTTCTATGCTAGTGCTGTTTTGGAAACCTCTTGTAAGAGCTCATTCCCTGGCCAAGAATATATGCTTTTTGAATATTTCTTTGTCAGTTTTGGCTGATCTGTGGTCTCAAGGTTTGCAGCTTCTTCTCTGGCTTCCTTTTTGGTATGTCCAAACTGGCAGCATCTTCCGCAATGTTTCTGCACTTTGTCTAATCCCTCCTCAGATCCCCTCCCCAGGCTGCAGCTGTGCAGTCCCATCTGAATCACACAGTGTAAATTCAAATGCTATCTGGCCATTTGTTCTAATATTCCTTTTAAAAGAGCCATGATGTGAGCTCTGGATTACCTGGGCAAATTCCAGCTGGAACACATTACTTAAAAGAGCTTCCTTTAGTAGTGACTTCCCTTTCTGTTGTACTTCCCTTTCTGTCCTACCAGAAATGTGTGCGATCTCATAGCTGTCATCCCATCGCCAGCTGAATTTCAGTAGGAGGTTGCAAATATGATGAAAATGGTTTTATGACAGATTTATAAGAAAGTGTCCTCAATTCATACAAGGATCAACCTAGAGAAAAAATCTTATTAAGAATTCATATGTAAGTGTTAAGTGTCAATCCCCAAAAACTGCTTCCATGAGTAGAGTACCTGGGCACCTTGATGCAATGAAATAGTGTATTTGCAAAAGGGTTCTCCTGATAGCATAAAAAAGCTCCAAAAAGGGATCTTGAAGGGCTAACTAGTCCATTCCCCTACTACAAGATAAGATCAAATATTATTTAACCATTTCACAGAATCACAGAATGTCAGGACTTGGAAGGGACGTTGAAAGACCATCTAGTCCAACCCCCTTGCCGCAACAGGATTCCCTAGACCAGATCACACAGAAATGTGTCCAGATGGGTTTTGAATACCTCCAGAGAAGGAGACTCCACAGCCTCTCTGGGCAGTCTGTTCCAGTGTTCTGGCACCTGAACTGGGAAAAACGTTTTCTTGTGTTCACACAGAACCTCTTATGCTTCAGCTTACAACCATTGCCTCTTGTCACTGAGAAGAGCCTGGCCCCATCCCCTTGACACTCACCCTTCACATATTTATAAGCACAAATGAGGTCACCCCTTAAGTCTCCTCTTGTTCAAGCTAAAGAGACCCAGCTCCCTCAGCCTTTCCTCATAAGGGAGATATTCCAGCCCCTTCATCCTCTTTGTGGCTCTGTGCCTGGACTCTTTCAAGCTGTTCCCTGTCTTTCTCCAACTGAGGGACCCAGAACTAGACACAATATTCCAGATGCGGACTCACCAGGGTAGAGTAAAGGGGGAGAAGAACCTCTCTTGACCTACTAACCACGCCCCTTCTAATACACCCCAGAATCCCATTGACCCTCCTGGTCACAAGAGCACACTGCTGGCTCATGGTCATCCTTCCATCTACCAGGATCCCCAGGTCCCTTTACCCTTCACTGCTCTCCAACAGCTCAGTCCCCAACCTATACTCAAACATGGGGTTGGTCTTTCCCACCTGCAAAACTCGACACTTGGCCTTACTGAATTTCATTCAATTTCTCCCTGCCCAACTCTCCAGCCTCTCTAAGTCTCGCTGAATGGCAGCACAACTCCATATTATTACTGAGCAGGGCTATCGTCAAAGTTTGCATGCAAGATTATCAGTTACTGTGCTAGGAAGGCTGAACCACCCAGAGTCTGAAGGCTGTTTTTTTCCCTGTTGAGTATGTGTTTGCCGTGGGTGGTGTAGCTTCTCATGCTGTCTTAACCAATTTTTACTTCTTAGTATTACTTGAACCAAAATAATTTGATAAAACTAGTTGAACTGTTTTATTTAAACTGTTTTACCCTTGAAAAATAGGAGTTTTCACTGCATGTGCTTTCTTGAAAAGAAAAAAAAATGTAAGTTAAAAACAATCATCTCTTTAGTTCATACACTGATTTTGGACATTACACAGCCAAGCGTAAGAAGTGCGGATTGGGTGATTGTGCAGTGAGGTGGATCAGGAACTGGCTGAAGGACAGAGCTCAGAGAGTTGTGGTCAGTGGAGCAGAGTCTAGCTGGAGGCCTGTGACTAGTGGTGTCCCCCAAGGGTCGGTGCTGGGTCCTATGTTATTCAATATATTAATGAATGACCTGGATGAAGGGATAGAGTGTACCCTCAGCAAGTTTGCTGATGTTACAAAACTGGGAGGAGTGGCTGTTACACCAGAAGACTGTGCTGCCATCCAGCGTGACCTGGACAGGGTGGAGAGCTGGGCAGGGAGAAATTTAACGCCGTTCAACAAAAGCAAGTGTAGGGTCCTGCATCTGGGGAAGAATAACCCCATATCAGTACAGGCTGGGGGCTGATCTGTTGAAGTGCAGCTCTGGGGAAAAAGACCGAGGGGTCCTGATGGACAAGAGGATGACCATGAGCCAACAGTGCGCCCTTGCGGCCAAGAAGGCAAATGGCATCCTAGGATGCATTAAGAGCGCAGCCAGCAGATCGAGGGAGGTTATCCTCCCACCTTACACTGCTGGTGAGGCCCCACCTGGAATACTGCGTCCAGTTCTGGTCTCCCCAGTTCAAGAAGGACAGGGAACTACTGGAAAGAGTCCAGCGCAGGGCCACCAAGATTAAGGGAGTGGAGCGCCTACCCTACAAGGACAGGCTGAGAGAGCTGGGTCTTTAGCCTGGGGAAGAGGAGATTGAGGGAGGACCTCATCAGTGTCCACAAATATGTTGAGGGGGCGTATTGGGAGGACAAAGCCAGCTCTTCTCAATGTCGTCCAATGTTAGGACAAGAGGCAATGGGAGCAAGTTGGAGCATAGGAGGTTTAGTGTAAACATAAGGAAAAACTTTTTGGCGGTGAGGGTGACAGAGCACTGGAACAGGCTGCCCAGGGAGCTTGTGGAATCTCCTTCTCTGGAGGCATTCAAAACCCACCTGGACTCATTCCTGTGTGACTTCATCTAGGTGATCCTGCTCTGGCAGGGGCGTTGGACTAGATGATCTTTCTAGGTCCCTTCCAATTCCTAACATTCTATGATTCTATGATCTCATGCTCTTAAGAACAACAGCAGAGTCAGTAGGTAACATGAAACAGGGACAGCTTTTGCTCAGCCAAGGATGTGGCCACTCTCTTTTTGAGGGACAATAACTGAACATGAGCATTTTGTAGATTTTACCTCCAGAACACCAACATTTCCTTCCCAAAGAATATGGGGATCAAATGAAAGTGCAGGATTCAGAAGATATGGCAGCCAGCCTCTGAGCTACAATGGGCCACACAGCCACTGCAAGCATTTGAGAGACTTGTGCTATGTCCCCTTCTGCACCACGTCTTCTGATGCGCTCCGTGGAAGGAGTAGCTCACTTATGACCAGAGAATGTTGTGTGTCCCATTGAACAGCTTGACATGTGCCCATCACATCAGTTCGGGTCACAGGACTGAGTGTAAATCAACAGCCTGACAGGTGATCAGAGGAGGAGGAATTTGTGTCAGTGACCATGTGGCTCCCTGCTTTGGTGGGACTGAGGAAAGGGAACAGCTGGAAGTGTACTGCCAGCACAGTTCAAATGGGTCCTGAGAAAAAATGGTGGAAGACCTGGAGTGGAGACAAACTTTTCTGACACTTAACCTCTGAGGTAAGTCTTGCTGCCTATGTCAGCATCTGCTTCTCTGTGTCTCCCCCGAGACTCTGTCCTGGTGTATCTTAGCATCAGTTGTCCCTTATCAGCACATTTCTGTGATAATTCTTCTGGTTTCTACTTGACAAATATATAGCAGTGAAAATGTTTTCCCCATTTCTAAATAAAAGATAATTATGAAAATAAACCTAATCCCCTTTCCATTCACTCCTGAACACAGACTTTTGCATAATAATGTAACAAATACCCAAAGGAAAGGGGGACAACACAATATGCACTAGAATAGAGGCAAGACTTCTTAATGACTCAGTTCAATATCTGCATCTCTACACAATATAAAAGAACAATGCTCATCACCTTCCTTCCTACAGCTGGTACAGCCAAGACTTTTGAAACTGTCTGCCTAAATTTGTCTCCCCAAGCCTGCTGTTCAGCCGTCTGAATAAGCTGTCTGATTTTCAGACATTCTGAGCCTTTTACAATTCCCACGTGATTCTGCTAAAAGAAATCTTGGCCTCTGAGTCTTGCTGTTAAATTAAGCAGCACCAGGTCTGGCTGTGATTATTAGAGCTGAGAAAAACCTCCATTTGTGTTTCTTTGCATGCCAGGCAGTACTGGCTGGCGTCCCGAGCAGACCTGTGCTAGGTCTGTTAGGCGAGACCTGTTGCCTTTTCAAGCAGATTTGCACAGCTGTTTTCAAGAGAACCCCAAAAATATGGCCCCGCATATAAAAATGCTGTGATAACACTCCTGTTACTCCAGCATTGATGCAAAGCACTGCTGAAACTGGTATATGTACCAGCAGTGAACCTAGTGGTGAAACAAGCAGCTATGAAAAAGGCAAGTGTCCATCTGATGATTTTGAGATATTCTGAGCAGTGGAATTGAATTTGCTGAGATTTCAACTCATGAGGGGAAAGAAAAAGTCATGTTTCAACATATGTTTCTAGTTCGTGTAATAAACTGCTTTTGCTTCAGTGTTTTGAATATTTAAACAATTTTAAGCCATGTGCTATAAACAAAATACAAACACACTCATTTTATCAAAACATAATCTTTATAGGCTTGAGACACAGTTTCTCTTCATAAAATAAATTCAGAAGGTTTGTTCCAGCTTCAAATGAATCAACCAGGAAAATCTTTTAAAGCTTTCACAGAACAAATTTTTCATCCTCTAGACACATGTCAGCAGCCGCTGCAGCTACTGTGTCTGCCTGGATCAAAGGGATTGGGAAGGGGCAGTGAGACAGCATAACATTCATGCAGTATGTGATAATGAGTGACTGGAGTAATGATGTCATCATATAGACTACAGAATATCACTTAAATCAAGGCAGAAATTTTGTTCTCTTCCTGGTTTAGAGAATACTTACTTTGCAACTAGCTGTGGAGATACTTAAGTACAAGATATGGTCAGTCAAACCTTTACATTAAAATGGGAGTTTTGTATCAATCAGGAATAAAGGGTTTAAAAGTTAGATATTTCTGCAGATCTGCTCTACTTATATACAGAGACTTGAATATTAGAGCCACTAAATGTGATAGTTGGCAACAATAGTGGCTTTTAGAGCTATACCGTTGTTCTTGTGTCCTTTTTTTGGAAGGAATAATATGTTGTCAAGGTTAATTTGAAGTCATGCAGAATATCCCATCTCTCAAGTGGCTTAACTCTAACAAGGCCCGTGAGTTCATGTGACTATGAACTCGAGTTGCTTTCCTCCCTCAGCTTTAGTTCTTTAATAATGTCTTTTTGTTGATTCATTGCTTGTGAACGCAGAGATAACCTCTCTTTTTCCTTGTAGCTCAAGTCCTTCCTTGTATATATTTGTATATATTTCATTTACCATTACTATTCTCATAGGATTACAAAATTGACAGAGTTGGAAGGTACCTTAAAGATAATTCAGTTCCAAACCCACCTGCCTGGCAGGGACACCTTCCACTAGATCAGGTTGCCCAGAGACCCATCCGGCCGGGCTTTAAAAGCTTCCAGGGATGGGGCTTCCACAACCTCTCTGGGCAGCCTGTTCTACTGTCTCAACACCATAACAGTGAAGAACTTCTTCCTAATGTCTAACCTAAATCTACCCTCCTCTAGCTTACATCCATTTCCCCTGGTTCTGCCACTATGTGACCTCCTAAAAAGTCCCTCACCAGCTTTCTTGTAAGCCCCCTAGAAGGCCACAATAAGGTCTTCTCAGAGTCTTCTCCAGACTGAAGAATCCCAACTCTCTCAGTCTGTCCTCATAGGAGAGGTGCTCCAGTCCTCTGATCATTCTTGTGGCCCTTCTCTGGACTTGCTCCAGCACTTCCATATCCCGCTTGTAATAGGTGTTCCAGAGCTGGATATAATATTCCAGGTGGGGTCTCACAAGAGCAGAGTAGAGGGGGAGAATCACTTCCCTCGACCTGATGGCCTCAATCCTCTTGATGCAGTCCAGGATACGGCTGGCCCTCTGGGCTGCAAGCACACAATTGTGGATCATGTTGAGCTTCTCATCCACAAGCACCCCCAAGTCTCTTTCCTCAGGGCTGCTCTCAAGCCAATCTCCACCCAGCCTAAATCGGTGCTTGGGATTGTCCCAACCCAGATGTAGAACCTTGTACTTGGTCTTGTGGAACTTCATGAGGCTGGCATGGGCCCACCTCTGCAGCCTGTCCACGTCCCTCTGGATGGCATCCCTCCCCTCTAGCGTGTCAACTGTACCACACAGCTTGGTGTCATTAGCAAACTTGCTGAGGGAGCACTCGATGCCACTGTCCATGTTGACGATGAAGATATTGAACAAGAATGGTCCCATTACTGATTCTTGAGGGACTCCACTTGTCACTGAACTCCACCTGCACATGGATCCATTGACAGCCACTCCTTGGGTGTGGCCATTGAGACAATTCCTTATCCACTGAGTGGTCCACCCATTGAACCCATATTCCACAAGGTTAGAGACCAGGATGTCGTGCGGGACAGTGTCAAAGGCTTTGCTCAGGTCCAGGTAAATGACATCAGTTGCTCTTCCCCTGTCTATTGATGTTGTGACCTTGTCATAGAAGGCCACCAGATTCATCAGGCACGATTCACCCTTGCTAAAGCCATTTTGATTGTATCACCTCTTCAGTATCCTTCTGCCTCACCAGTGCCCCCAGGAGGATCTGCTCCATGATCTTACCAGGCACGCAGGTGAGACTGACTGGCCTATAGTTTGCCAGGTCATCCTACTTTCCCTTTTTAAAATGGNAAGAAGCTGTTGAGAACTTCTGCCTTCTCTATATCACCCATCACCAGTTCTCCCATTTCTTTTCTGAGGGGGCCCACACCTTTCCTAGTCTTCCTTTTTGCATTAATGTATCTAGAGAAATTTTTACTACTCCCCTTGAACTTCCTGGCTAGATTTAACTCCTACTGAACTTTAGTTTTCCTAACCAGTTTTCTTGCTTCCCTGTATGTCCCCCATTCTAGTTGTCCCTTCTTCCACTTCTTATATAGACTCTTTTTATGAGATACTGTGTCCAGGGGTGTTATATTTGTCTAGGCAGGTCTTGTAGCATTCTTTCCTGACTTTCTCTTTGTCAAGACCCTGGGCACGGAGAAGGTGATCCTTGAAAATTGACCAGCTGTCCTGGGCCCCCCTTCCCTCTAGGGCTTTGTCCCGTGGTATGTAGGAGTCTTGGATGGACAGGGGAGGACATCAAGCACATCAGACTTGCTAGTATCGGATGTATTGGAACTGGTTGGTAAGAAGCCATGGTGAAATACGCAAAATATGCAAGCCCGTGGCCATGAAGCAGGGAAGCAAAGAACACTGAGGACCAAACAACAATATAGACTGTGGAATTCCCCTGCAGTGGAAAAGTACTGGCTAAGGGGGAATGAAGAGTAGTTTTGAAATCTGTTATCTTGTAGCCTGCTTAGTCTTTTAGCCAATCAATGTAAAAGGCATCAAAAAATGTACCAATGAGAGAAAGCCACGAACAGCTAAAATAGTATATATTCTCATGCTTGTAATCAATAAATTTGACATCTTGCTTGCATCAAACTGCATCCCGTCTCTCAATCGCAGCAATGGTACTTTGGCCATCAGATCCCTGAAGCGATCAAATTCTGCACGTCCAAAGTCCAGGGTCATGAGCTTTAAAAAATATCTTCCTAAATGCCCTAAGGCTGTTGAATTCCAGCGTTTCATGGTCACTGCAGCCAAGGTTGCTCCTCAGCCTTATGTTTGTCACCAGCCCTTCCCTGTTGGTAAGAGCAAGGTCCAGCATAGCACCCTTCCCAGTTGGTTCCTATACCATTTGGAGGAGGAAGTTGTCATCGATGCATTCGAGGAACATCCTGGATTGCTGCTGCTTTGCTGTGTTGTCCCTCCAGCAGATGACTTGGTGGTTGAAATCTCCCACGAGGACCAGGGCCTGTGAACATGAAGCCACTTCTATCTGCCTATGCCTATCTGCCTACGCCATCTTCTTGGCCCTGCTGGTCAGATGGCCTGTAGCATATCCCTACTAGTACATCACCTTCACCTGTCTTCCCTTTAATCTTAACCCACATGCTCTCAACCAGATAATCATCCTTTCCCAGCTGGAACTCCATTGATTCCAGTTGATCACTGATGTAGAGGACAACACCTCCTCCCCTTCTCCCCTGCTTATCCTTCCTAAAGAGCTTGTACTCATCTATTCACAATGGCCCTTAGTTAATCCTGTTTACTGCCCAAGCTGCATACATTTGCATAGAGCCACTTCAGTGGGCTGGTCTTGTCACCTTCTTTGGCAAACCGCCCTTAATTTCCTTGGGGCATCTTCATCCATCTTCTCTGGCTTGCCTCAGGGTAACAACTTGAGACCTTTTAGTAGTGCTCCATCCTTCTGCCCCTGGTGTGCTGCCCTGCTGTTTGTCACAAGCAAGCATAAGATTCTTTACTTCTTCCCCCTTCAAATCTAGTTTAAAGCCCTACCAAGAGACAGCAGACCTCCCATGAAGCAGGTTTGGTCCGTCTGCTCCACTCAGTAGGGAGTCACCTGTTACAATGACCTGTCGTTTTTTCTTTTCCTTGCCTGTTTTTATGGGCAGCTTGAGATGAGTTGGCCTTGGTGGCATTTCTGACCTTCCTGAGCTCTTGTCTTCACCCACAACCGAATAGTTGTATAGTGAAGGAAAAGTTTTTTTCCCAACGTTAAAGTGACAGGAGTTATTAGTGCTTTTGAACAGAGTATTCAGTTTGAACACAGTGACTCATCAGAAGAGTAGAAAAAACAATCTGTATCGGATCAGGAAAAACATAGGAAGAAGCCAGCCAAAATAATCTAGTCTTCTGTTCCAACTTACAAAGCAAAGAAATCAGACCTAAAGAATACTTAGTTCAGCCTTTGGGATGGCTCCTTTAGGAACTTGCAAGTGTGAATGAGATGCACTCATTCATGTGAATGAGATGAAACTAATTAGTAACTGTGATTTTTTGCACATTCATCTCAAAGCCTTGCGCTGGACACCTGGTCTCCTTTCTCTTGTATCTTTTACTCACATATGAAAAGCATTCCTGATCTGGCAGGGGGGTTGCACTAGATGATCTTTTGAGGTCCCTTCCAACACCTAACATGCTGTGATACTGGGAACCAGTTCCTCCTGCAGAGCCCCATATCTATTCTGCAACGGCACTATAGGCTGTGTACTTCTCAAAGGTACATGCTTTCTCCTTTTCTTTCTTCAGGCAGACACCCGCTCCCATGGACCCTGCTTTGTTGGTTGACTACAGGAATGCTGGGGGGGCTTGCTGATGAGAAGAAACAGAATTCTCTGCTCCACCAGAAGTTGCCTCCTGTTCCATTTTTGTAGAGATCAGTTTGTGGAAGCGATCAATTTCCCTCTCACTTTCCCTAATGTTTCTCAACATACTCACCTCTTCCCTGAGCTCCATCACTTCATCCTGGAGCTGTGCCACCTGGATGTCTAGGTCCTCAACCTTCTCACACCACACGTAGCAATAGTCAGTGTTGCCCCCTGCTGCCAGTGAAAGCCTGTGGCATTCCTCATAGCCTGTGACCTGGATGCCATTACCCATGTCTTGCCCTCTCTGTCTTGTTTGTTCTGGTTCTTACTGGGCCTTTTGTGGAACTGTACTGGCCCTCAGCCTGGCAGAATGCCATCGGGGTGGCACAGGCTCAGGGCAAGTCAGGTCTGTGAGCGTAAGGGTGGTCATGGTGTTTGGAGTGAGTGAGATGTGGCAGAGAAGGAGCCTTCTTCTTTTCAGTCATGGTGGCCTGCTGGATTAGCTCAAGCCAATGTATACAACGGCACCTTGGGCCACGATGCAGACTGCAAAAAAGAAAAAGCACAGCACTTCCCGTTATAGTAGCACAGATTATATAGTGATGCAATTCCACATTTATTGGATTATTATCCTTAAGTAACTGATAATGCTTTTTAGGAGCCCTGAATAGCACTGTGCTCTCGATACAGGCACCAGAACATGGTTTACTCGCTTTTCCAGAGAGCTAACCCAGAAGAGCTCTGCAGAGATCTTGGCCATCCTAGACCTGTGATTGCCATCTAGCGGACTCTGCTCTTCGTGCAGGCTCCAGCGAGGTCTGTGTCTCTTGGAGCAGCTTGCCGGAAATGGCTGTGGTGTCCGTCTTTTCCTGCCATTGCTGGATGGTAGATTCTGCCCCTTTTCCTCCGTGCACGTCCCTGCTGTACTCTGTCCAGCCAGTGTTTGCAGACGGAGCTGTTGCTGACACCCCGCTGCCCAGCTCCATTGTTGGTAATTGTCTTAGTCCCAGGGCACTGCAGTGGATGTTCAGAGGAGCCCAGGAGGGGACACACTCATCCCTTGTGCCAGGATTAATGCAAGGTGTCCTCTCACAGCATGACCGAAGACACTCTGTTTATTTGTGTTAAGCATCTGACAGATAATGCTGTCATTGGTCCTAGCCAGCATGGGTTTATGAAGGGGAAATCATGTTTAACTAACTTGATTTCCTTTTACAACAATATGACCATCTAGTTGATCAAGGGAGACCAGCTGATGTCATCTTTTTGGACTTGAGCAAGGCTTTTGATACTGTCTCCCACAGTATCCTAATGGATACATTGCCAAGTATAAAACTAGATGGGAGAATCAAGAGGTGGGTGAATAACTGGCTTAGAGGTCAGGCTCAGAGGGTTTTGGTAAATTGCACTATCTCGGGGTGGCGACAAGTGACTAGTGGTGTCCCGCAGGGATCCATCTTGGGGCCTGTCCTGTTTAATATCTTTATAAATTACATGTA
>VWZX01006235.1:20722-41813 GCA_013399015.1 Galbula dea | reverse complement strand
TGGAACAGGCTCCCCAGGGAGGCTGTCATGGCCCCTACTCTCACGGAATTTAAGAAGCACTTGGACAAGGCACTTAGGCACATGGTGTGACTATGGAGTTGTGGTGTCCCTAAACATGAGTTGGACTAGATGATCCTAATGGGTCCCTTCCAACTCTGGCACATGAGGCTATCCACATGACAGCAGTTTTGGGAGGTCTCTAGCTTAGGGGTGGTAGTCTGGCACATTTTCTAAGCAGTGCATGAGGCAGGGCCAATGCCTACACCAGGGAGACCAATGGCAGTTCACTGGGATATGAGACCGTTTTGCAAACTCCTGTTTTCTCCCTTTGTAAACTGCCTGAGAGGTTAAAGATTTCCAGAGATAGACAAACACCCTTGTCCAGCAACAGCAGGATAATGTGAGCTCTAAGACTGCAGCTTTACCATAGGATAGCTTCCCACAGTAATAAATGTATTCAGCCTGAACCAGAGCTCAGTCCAGCAGAGATGGAAAGTGTCGAATTTTGCACTTGGGAAAGACCAACCCCATGGATCAGGATAGGTTGGGAACTGACCTGTTGGAGAGCAGTGAAGGGGAAAGGGACCTGGGGATCCTGGTAGGTGGAAGGATGACCATGAGCCAGCAGTGTGCTCTTGTGTCCAGGAGGGCCAGTGGGATTCTGAGGTGTATTAGAAGGGGTGTGGTTAGTAGGTCAAGAGAGGTTCTTCTCCCCCTTTACTCTACCCTGGTGAGGCCACATCTGGAATATTGTGTCCAGTTCTGGGTCCCTCAGTTGGAGAAAGACAGGGAACAGCTTGAAAGAGTCCAGCACAGAGCCACAAAGAGGATGAAGGGGCTGGAATATCTCCCTTATGAGGAAAGGCTGAGGGAGCTGGGTCTCCTTAGCTTGAACAAGAGGAGACTTAAGGGGTGACCTCATTTGTGCTTATAAATATGTGAAGGNAGAAAGGATTTGCTTACACATTGTTGCTAGCATAAAGTCACTTTAAATTAGATGGACTAGTACAGAAATGCTCTTAAAACCTCTCAAAGTAATATATTATCTCTTTTGCTCACTAACGAAAGCTAAACAAGGAGAGAAGATTTATGAAGGCTGAGGATGAATTTCTCCACTTCTACCCTGCTCTTGTGAGACCCCCACCTGGAATATTACATCCAGTTCTGGAGCCCCTATTACAAGAGGGACATGGAAGTGCTGGAGCGAGTCCAGAGAAGGGCCACAAGAATTATCAGAGGACTGGGGCACCTCTCCTATGAGGACAGACTGAAAGAATTTGGGTAATTCAGTCTGGAGAAGACTCTGAGAAGACCTTATTATGGCCTTCCAGTATCTGAAGGGGGCTTACAAGAAAGCTGGTGTAGGACTTTTTAGGAGGTCAGGTAGTGACAGAACCAGGGGAAACAGACGCAAGCTAGAGGAGGGTAGCTTTAGATTAGACATTAGGAGGAAGTTCTTCACTGTTAGGGTGGTTAGACAGTAGAACAGGCTGCTCAGAGAGGTTGTGGAAGCCCCATCCCTGGAAGCTTTTAAGGTCAGGCTGGATGGGTCTCTGGGCAACATGATCTAGTGGAAGGTGTCCCTGCCAGGCAGGGGGGCTGGAACTGAATTATCTTTAAGGTACCTTCCAACTCTGACAATTCGATGATTCGAAAAAAATTCCTGTCTCCCAGGAGGAATGCCCATGGTAATGGGAAGGTATGGGACACGTCTGGCCTTGCATACCCAGAATCAATACTTACATTAGAAGCACAATAGTAGTAGCCAGTGTGTGGACTCCTGTCACCTCCAAAGTAATGGTGCATCAGCAATCTGTTTATGCCTGCAATAGTGCAGTTTCATTATATGCATTTCATATGCATGCTCTGCCTGCATATCTGAAGAGGGGGACCATGACTGCAGGTTATTGCATTTTTCTCTGAATCTGCTTACCTTTGGCAATGTCAATTCAAGCATCTTTAAATACTTGCCAGAGGATGTTTAGCATTTGTGGACACATTGCCTTTACATTAGAGAGCCACAGGTGGTTTTCCTCCGTTTAGACCAACCCCCAGATAAAGCTCTTCTCCAGACATCTCTGAAGTGCAACACCACCTCATACTGAACGTGGCAGGACTCCTTGTCTGATATCCTCATTTGCCTTCCCTGCTGCACCTGCAGCAGTGAAAAACCCATACAGCTCCTTCTGATCCCCAGACACACAGCTGGTGCTCCCTGAAAACCCTGTGATGTCTGCTTCACCTCTGCTGACACCCCAGTGCTACTGGTGTGATAATGGCGATGAGATGAGCACCAGCCCTCTCCATGTGAGTCAGATGAAGGCAGCTTCCTTGGCCCTTTTCCTGATGCATGTAGTGTCCACTTTACTCCTTTTCTTTCCCCACCCCATCTTCGGATGTTTTAATGGACTGCACCATCCTCTGCTTGTTTGTCCCTATGGAATGTCATGCCATATCCTGGCAGCTTTACGCAATGCTAACACTTACATCCTATTAATCATGAGATTAACCAATGGCTTAATAACCTATAAGGTAAGATGCCTACATGCATAGTAGTATAAACTGTGCCTATGATGTGAAAAAGTACTTCTGCTATCAGTTAACTTCTGTGAAGGACACCACGTGCCCCAAATATGCATGGGTATGCTTCTATTATTTTCAGCACATATGCAAATATCCAGTCTTGGCTCCATATCTCCTGGGTAGGGAAGCATTATGTTTCGCCTTCATCACATTTAGTAGATTTCTGTGAACAAACTTAAAATATCAGAATTCCAGGGCACAGGAGCTGTTTTATACCTTTCATTCACAATTTGGTTTCTGCTGCATTCTTGCCATTTTGAAGTGACCCTTGTCTTGAACACTGAATCTTGTGATGCACAGACTGACTCCAGGAAAGGTTTTCTAAACTAATATAACTCATTATTGATAATACAATAGTTACAAGTTTCATCTGCAGAACTCTGAGCTAGGGAGACATTGTTTCTTGGAACCTTTGCCATAGCAAGGGGGATACACTGCAGAGTATTATTCAACACTATTGTTTATGAACAGGCCCTGAAAACAGCATACGGGCCTACATACCAAGTCCAAAGCCCTCTACTCAGCGCTGATGGTCAAACGCTTCTAACAGATAAAACTTCCATTCTGAATAGACAGTCTGAACACTTTCAGACTCTTTTCAGTACCAACAGTGTAGTCCAAGACTCAGCAATTCAGTCCATCACACAACAACCAGTGAAATACGAATTGGATACTGCCCCCACTTTAGGAGAAACCCTCAAGGCCATAGAGCAGGTAAAAATCAGCAAGGCAGCTGGGGTTGATGGAATTCCACCCGAAGTCTGGAAACATGGAGGCCTTGCACTCCATGCTAAATTTCATGAGTTTGTGGTGCGCTGCTGGGAACTAGGTGAACTACAGCCAGACCTTTGTGATGCAGTCATCATCACTTTGTATAAGAAGAAAGGTACTAAATCAGACTGCTCAAATTACCGTGGTATTACTCTGCTCTCCATTGCTGGCAAAATCCTGGCAAGAATACTCCTGAACAGATTAATACCCGCTATAGCAGAAGGAATTTTACCTGAAAGTCAGTGCGGTTTCAGAGCCAACAGGAGCACCACAGACATGGTATTTGTTCTCAGACAACTGCAAGAGAAGTGTAGGGAACAGAACAAAGGTCTTTATGTAACCTTTGTCGACCTCACCAAGGCTTTTGATACTGTGAGCAGAAAAGGTCTGTGGCAGATTTTGGAGCATTTAGATTGTCCCCCCAAGTTCCTTAAAATGATCATCTCACTCCATGAGGATCAGCACGGCCAAGTCAGATATGGCAATGCACTTTCTGACCCTTTCTAATAACTAATGGTGTGAAACAAGGCTGCGTGCTAGCACCAACCCTATTCACAATCTTTTTCAGCATGATGCTCCAAAGGGCCACAGCAGACCTCGATGATCAGGACGGTATCTACATCCGATACCATACTGATGGAAGCCTATTCAATCTAAGGCGACTGAAGGCCCACACTAAGACCTTAAATCATCTTGTCCGGGAGCTGCTCTATGCTTTGTTGCACACACAGAAGCAGCTCTGCAGCGTTTAACATCCTGCTTTGCAGATGCTGCCAAGCTCTTTGGGCTGGAAGTCAACTTATAGAAGACAGAAGTTCTCTATCAACCAGCACCTCAGGAAGTCTTCCATCATCCCCACATCACCATTGGCAAATCAGAGCTCAGATCAGTTCAGCAGTTTAATTACCTAGGTAGCCTCATCTCCTCAGATGGCAAGATTGACGGAGAGATAGACAACAGGCTAGCAAAGGCATATAGTGCTTTCGGAAAGCTTCATAAAAGAGTTTGGCGAAATAAACATCTGAAGAAAAGTACAAAGATCAGAGTTTACAGAGCCATAGTGCTGTCTACTCTCTTATACGGATCAGAATCATGGGTCATCTACTGCTACCACCTGTGTCTCCTAGAACACTTCCATCAACGCTGTCTTCACACAATCCTAAACATCCACTGGTCAGATTATGTGACCAATACATCTGTTCTACAACAAGCAGCAGTCATAAGTATTGAGGCCATGTTACTGAGAACACAGCCGCGATGGGCAGGGCATGTCTCAAGGATGAAGGACCACCGCCTCCCTAAGATCTTGCTTTATGGTGAACTTGCCACCAGCTGCAGCAAGAGAGGAGCCTCAAAGAGAAGATACAAGGACTGTCTGAAACAACATCTCAGCCTTGGCCTTATTGATCATCATAACTGGTCTACTCTGGCCTCCAAGAGGGAGGCCTGGAGACACACCATCTATAACGCTGCAGATGCTTTTGAGAAAACACGCAGGATCACCCTTGAGGAGAAAAGACAGCGCAGAAAGAATCGTGCCTTGCAGAGCACACCATCTAAGGAGTCTTTCCGCTGTGCCTTTTGCAACCGCTCATGACTATCTCGTATTGGCCTTTTTAGCCACCAACGCACTTGCAACAAACGTGGGTAGAGCCCTTCCCAAATCTTCGTTAATGAAGCTTAGCCATGATGATGATGTGTATGAACAGCACATTATCTTACAATATTTTCATAACATAAGCCTGTTCCAAGTATCAACTGGAATATGAAGAAGAGTGCGCACAAGCAGTGGTTACAAATTCCCCATTGGCACCACATTTCGAAGTGACAGCAACAACCTTTCCAGTCCTTGCATGCATTTCTCATCTCATCCAAAATGCATGAATTTAAAGAGAGCCTGGCATGACTCCAAGTAATCTGTTGTGATTTATCAAGTGAATATTCTGCATTCAGAAATTGCCTGCATGCTTACCTGCACAATGGGGTCCTCTGCTACATGAATCCCCTTGAGAGAGCTCCTTACCCAACTCCCCTCAGTCTCCCCTCCTGTTTTGTTTATTCTCCTGCACATCAACATTTCTAGCTATGCACCTCCATATTCTCACATCTTTATGGAAACTGGAGGGCCACACTGTCTCCTGAGCCATTCACCCCTCCTTATGTGTGTGTGCAGTACTGAAGAAGCCTATCTTAATTTCACAAAGAAAAGCCTATTTATTTTTCTAGACTCTATGGCAAATGGATAAGTGATTCTGAGTTTAGTCACACAGAATCACAAAATATTAAGGGTTGGAAGGGACCTCTGCAGATCATCTAGTCCAACCCCCCCTGTCAGAGAAGGTTCACCTAGAGCAGGTTGCAGAGGATGGCATCTGGGCAGGTTTTGAATGTCTCCAGAGATGGAGACTCCACCACCTTTCTAGGCAGCCTGTTTCAGTGCTCCACCACTCTCAATGTAAAGAAGTTTCTCCTTATGTTTAGATAGAACTTTCAATATTCCAGTTTGTGCCCCTTACCGTTTGCCTTGTCACTGGACACCAACGAAAAATAGACTGTTCCCCTCCTCCTGACATCCACCCATAAAGTATTTATGAGTATTGATAAGATCCCCCTCAAATTCCTGTTGAATTTGCAATGCATTTGCTTTAATTTAAGTAACAAAAATATTGTATTCCATTATGGCTCTTTTTATAACAGACTTACAGTCCTCGTATAAATTATACTTCATTTTGTATACTATACTAATTACTTAACTGATACTCCAGAAGTAGGTTTCACTAATCCAGCGCATCTATATCTCTGACTAAACCTCGCTCTTAGCATACAAACCCACTTCCAGCATTCCTCTCCTTCCCCAGAAACTTTTAAAACCACATGGCTTAGCCATGTAAAATAGTTGTTCCTCAACACACGGAGATACAGCAGGAAGATCAGCTCCACCCATTGCAGGTATGGAAAAAGAAATAGATGAGAAACATCTTTTTCAGCTTTCAGGATTTATCCCTTTTGCTCATTACCCTGCACGTCCCAGTGGGTGAAAGGCAGCACTTGAGTACTCACTGCAGAGTGAACAGGGCATAGGTGCTGACACCCTAAGGCACCTGTGTCAGCCAAGCATGGGCAAAGAATTGCCTGTGGTTGCAACCTGAGAGATGTGGAGGAAAGGGGAAAGACTAGTAGGAGAGGCTTTCAGTGAAGAAATGAATCTTGTGTAAAGCAGCCTCTCAGCTATTTGTAAGGTCTCCAGCAGGTTCAGTTGGACTCCTGTTTGGGAAGTAACAGCAATTGGACTTGCAATTAGTAATGATAAATGAGAATGTTTACAACTGTGTGAGTTAGCTGTCCCACTGTGCTCCAGCATTAAAGTAGGTGCATCTATGGCAATGTCAGTCTGTGTCAAACTTATCCCAGAGTTATTGGTGCAGCCCTATAAGCAAAGCACACCTGTTCTTGCTTATTGTGACTGTTTGAGTGTTAAAGCTGGATTGACAACCACCCAGCAATGGACACTCCCCAGTACTCCTCCTCTTCCCCCCACCCTGCCACAAGAGAGGAAAGGAAAATGAGAGAGAGAAAGAGAGACTTGTAGGTTGGAAAACAAAAAACTTCAATTACTTTAATGAAAATAAAATAGTAGCAATAGATAATATATGCAAGTATATGTATAATCATCGCCAAAACCCAACGCCTCCTTGATGGTAATTATGTCACCATCCCCATTGACACAGCAACAGGAGGCCTTCAGCAGCAGACGGGAGTCAGACTCAGGGGGCTGGATCCTTGAGCTGGATCCAGGAGTGAAAGGCAGAAAGAAGGAGCAAAGATGGGCCCTTGAAAAGCAGAAGAGCAGGAAGCAAGAGAGAGAGCAGAGGTAACTGCCCCCCAGCTTTATATCAAGCATGACATGTATTGAATGGAATATTTAGTTGGTCAGTTCGGGGTTACCTGTCCTGCTTGCTCCTTCCTGTAGGTGCAGACTTTTACTCTGCAACTTTCCCCCTCCCCCAGTACTAATCACAAAAAAAAAGAAATTCAACAGTGGCCCTGGTTTCCATACCAATACTCAGCAGTAAACCCAAACTTAGCTCTAATCACTGCTGGAAGCAGGCAGTGTTTCTAAAAAACATACTGCCAGCTTCA
This sequence comes from Galbula dea, assembly GCA_013399015.1. Lineage (NCBI taxonomy): Eukaryota > Metazoa > Chordata > Aves > Piciformes > Galbulidae > Galbula > Galbula dea. Next base: position 34,319 of record VWZX01006235.1, on the reverse strand, counting down.
GAAATGCGGTCACTGAAAGGAGCTTTGGCTGGAAAGCAAGGCTACTGAACAGAATCACTTCTGTTCTAGCTCAAACCAGGACACATATTCTGCTCACGCTTTACAGCTTCTCTTCAGAGATGTGAGGGGCTATTTTCTCAAAACAGAAGCTCAGACATGAGCCTGGAGGTAAAAACTTCATCTAAAAAGCTGGCCTGAACATATAAAACTAAAGCGTTTGTCCATATAGATATACAGGATAGACATTGGTGTTGCTCTCATCCAGCCTAAGTTGTAGGAATCCTTCTCTATATTTCACTATGAGGCTAGCACTAAATTCTTCCATGTTGTACTTGGTATTTCTTGACCACGGCACTGAGATGTTTAGCACTGTCTCTCGTGGAGCTGCTTTGTGGGCTTGTGGCTCCTTCTGAGCTTGTCTCTGCTGTTTAGACAGCTGTTGAGAGTTACTGGGTGGTGGAAAAGGGTCTTGCAGAGGTCTGAAGGTCAGTTTGAACTAGCAGGATAGGTGTAGCCACAATGGTTCCTTGTAGCCCCCAGACTGTTCCAGGAAGAGATATTTTTTTTCCACCAGCCACTCTTCAAGACTATTCAAATGTCTCAAGACTATTCAAACTTTTCAAGACTATTTCATCAAACTCTTTTGACACTGTTTTTTTCCTGTAACTGTGTGAAAGCTGCAGGGGAGGTGCCTTTGCATCATCACAGAGATATGCAAAGGGAAGAATGGTTCTCGTTGTTCATTAATCTTTCCCTCATTAGAGTGTATGAAAGTTTGTTGTAGCATAAAAAGAATACTAGGTCAAAGTACCAAAAATATAGCAGATGTGAACTTGCAGACAACTCCTCTTTAAGCCAAAAGGGTCTCAGTTTCTTCTTCTATCAATTCAGGCACAGAAGTGCCATCAGTTTGAGTACTATTCCTGTTGTTTGTTTGCATGAAGGCCTTTGGTATCAAACTGTAGGTCTTATCACACTAGGATGTTGAACTTGTATGTAATAAGCAAACTGTAAATGGCTTGGACTCCACAGTACAAGAAGACACTTCGACATGAAACTCAAGGATTTTTTTTTCCCCCTTAAGAGTGCATTTTTATCACTTTGTAGAATCATTTTAATATTTTCTTTAGAATATAAAGAATATGTTAACCCTGGATATACATACATCTGAAGTACTGAAAAGGGCTGATCCTGAACTAGCATAACAAGTGTCTCTCCACTGGTGACCATCCTAGATATTTTCAGAGATACAGGTGCTTCAGAGAATGTGCTGGAGCTTAAGACTGTAGTATTTGGGCATACAGTGATATGGGGAACATCTTTCGCTCAGAATAACCTGAAGCTGTGTTTGGTCTCTGTGGAACTCCTTGGAGCCAAGTTATGCTGGCAGTTAAACTGATATGGAGGTGAATAGTGCTGAGTGACTGGAGAGTAAGAGCTGTTGGCTTATATTGCAGAGAAAAATACTTGGAAACATGCAGACAGTGCTGATGGGTATCCTGACAGTTACAAGCAATCTAACATTCCACCATCTACCTTTGTTTCTTTGCTTTGAGAGTTATTTTGAAAAAGAGATTTCTTCTGTGGGATCTAACCAACATTTCCCACAGGACTGGGGAAAGTGGAAAATAAATGGTGGACGGGCTGTCAAAAGTATCATCAGTCGAACTGCAAATAGTGTCCAGAAAAAGAAACTAATGACATGGGAAACTTTCCTTAGACTACTTTCTCCTACTCCTCACCCTTGTCTTAGAAGATCCTAAGCACAGGGTGGCAGGTCCCTGAGGTGTGCCATGCTTGTCAGAAAGCCTTAGTTTACTAACTTACTAGCCTTAGCCTACTGCTGCTCCTCAGACTTCTGTGATCAGATCAAAACAAGATTGAGTTCAGTTGTCACCACACTTAATTAAAATAATGGGTTTCTTTGGAATTGTGCAAGTGCTACGTGGTGACAAAGGCCCAAAGCTGAGGCACCTGTGTGATGGGGGTGTTGCACTGAGTTTTTTGCAATCTTCTGCCTCTTAGGAATATGATATTACTGGGGCACCTTTGCTAGCATATGCACTCAGAGTTGGGAGGTTGATAGATACCTCAACTTTCACCACAAAATTTAATGCAAGCAGCTAGAAAATGTGTCCGCTTCCAATATCTTGTGCTAGCCTGTGCTGATCAAGTGGTATGGACATTTTCAGTTGTCATTGCCAATTTCAGACAGCCTCTACACATTTTGTTTTCATGGGAAGAAATCCTCAGTTTCAACAAATATTTTTGTCACAGTCTGTAATGTAATTGATACTGAAACTTTTTGTGAAACAGCTTTGATTTTTCAGTCCAAAAAGGTGCCTGGTGTAGGTCTGAAAAACAAATGAAGAACAAAGAAAGTAACTTTTCATCATGGTCTTTAGTTTACTCTATTTCTGCCTTCTAAAAATCTTTTTTTTTTAAATATCCTCCCACTTTTTTGGTAGGATGACAAAAGAAACCATTCCAATAAAGCAGAAAGCAAATCACATTTTTTTTTCCCTTTCTTCTTCATATTTTAAAACTTGAAGTGAGAACTGGGACAATGTGAAACAAATGTCAGTTTTATTTCGATACTTTATGAAAAGAAACCAAACACTCGAGTGTGGGGAAAGTGGAGGGGAGGGTAAGAGTTTTCCATCAGGCACCCTTAAGGAATCTTGACCATAATGTCTGTGTCCACTTTTCTGAATACTTCTTTGAAACAAAAGAGGGCAGCAGCTGTCAGTCCCCTCTGTCTCTTTCAGCACCCTCCTTCAGTCATTCAGAACTGAGTAATTTGTTTTCCTCACTTCATTTTTAAAACTCAGACAAAGGAAATTATTGTCAAGGCAATAGGCAACGGCTGCAGTGGGAGGTGCAGCTCCTGGTAGCTCTCCTTTGATCTGCAATAGGAGACCTGGAGGTCCTGTGGTCATTTGTATCACTGAGCACTGAGACTTGACACTGAGGAGCATAGGATCAGTGCAACGCTTTTGCTAGAAGCAATCTCCTGGGTGTCGCTACTCTGTCCTGCAAGGCATGTGGATAACAATAACATTAGCAATAACATTACTCCACTGCTTGCAAAAAATCACATTCCTAGCCATGCAAATAACAACCACACCTGAAGATTATAACTGCTAAATGTTTTTTTTTTCTGAATAACTTAAGATGTAAGACCCTTTTTACAGCAGACCGTTTGAAATAAAACATCCTCTTTCCCAAGTTTGGGGCTGTAGTTGTGCAGAGCTAGCATAGATTGTATTGGCTCCAGCCATCAGCACTGTCTGGACTCCCCAGAAAAAGTTCTTGTACCCAAGAGAAAGCAGCAAAACCTAAACAAACAGCAGCATTTGTCACCTAAGCTATGGACAAGGCTGTCCACCTCTGAGAAGGAACTGCAAAATGATGAACAGTACAGGCATAACAGCCCAAGAGCTCCCTGTTGAGATTTCTGCCATGGTTTGCCCGTATCTGTTGCTTAGCTCAGACACTCTTTCATATATTGGCTCACACTGCACCATGAAAAGTGAAGACAAATTTTCCACCGTTGCTATCAGGCTTCAGCCACAGCAATGTGAAAGCTGTACACTGAGTCATTCCAGCTGGTAACAGGGTTTTCAGCGTGGTGTCATCTAACCCTCCTGCGACTAAGTGTTGGGAAAGCAGTCCGAAGAAATGCAGCATCTCAAACAACAAAATAATAATGGTTGGTGCTACTGAGAAATATACTTGAGCTGACATTTAGAGATCAGACTAAGCCTAGAAAGTATTTTTCATTTCTAGTGGTTATAATTTTATGAGGGTCATGCCCACACTGCAAGACTGGAGAAATGTGAAACCAGCACTGCTCTTACCAGTTTTTTTTAAAAGGCTAATTGATTTGGCATAGTTTTTCTAAAATGAAAAAGCTGCTGTGATTCAGTTCTACATGTCCAACAGATGAGGTTAAATTATTCCAGTCTAAGCCCACCTTGAAAACAAACATTTTTCTCCTCATGTAATTTCTGTTGCATATGGTTTGTTTCTCCTAACCATCATCTGGGCAGAGAAAAAACTGCTATGACTGACAGCACAGAGAGCAACAGATGGCGCTGTTCCCGTTTCAGCTGAGACCTGGGAAATAAGCCTATTCAGTGGCATTACTCTAACTTTAACTCTTCAAAGTAGCTTTTTTGTGGTGGGCTCTGCCAATGCCTCTTAAGTCAAACACTCAGACAGATACAAACTTTAAATAAAACCAAAATAAACAAACAAAGAAACCCATTTCTAGTCTTGTGCTCTCTACCAGTATTTCTCACAAGTTTTAAAACAGATAGTTTCTCACACACGTAGTTCCTAGAGTGTGTATCCAGAGTAGTTATAGATATTACTTTGAAATGAATCAGTGTAAGTGGGAATACTATGCCTGGGTAATTTAGACAAAAATTGCTCAGCAAGTTCCAACTTTGTATTTCGCAGAGAACGAACATGCCCCATTTTTTCTGCACAATAAGAACACAGCAGGGCTGGCAAGCAAAGCCTCTGTGATCCTGACATGCAGGATATCTTCCATGTACAGGAGAATTTCAAGCTATTAATCTATGGATTTTGTTGTCTAGACTAGTTATCTCTCTGTGTTTTCTAAAGGTGTCTTTTCCCTCTCAGAAGCATATCTGACCAGTGATCAGACATCACCTTCTTCTGGGCTGAAGGCATATTCTGAATGACCTCCACAAGCAGCTCTGAGACATGGCTGAGTGTCAAATTTCCAAATTCTCTCTGGCCTATGGGGCTAACGGCAGCTTCTGCATCCCCTCCTGCATCCTACCTGTTGTGCTATCTCCTGATGTAGCCCCAGACCAGGAAGGCAACAGAAATACACTGCTGAGTTAAGCTAGATGAAAACACAAGTGCAAGTATCATTCCACCAAGGTCCTATGCACTTGTGGTCTCTCTCTTAAGTTAAAAGACATTTAAATTGCTCTGGTCACTGGAGAGGACTCTGCTGTTTCTCTGTGTGTGAGGGAAACTGTTTAAGTACTTCAATCTGTCTGAGCTTTGCATGTTTATCATCACAAAGCTATAAATGAGTAAATGAAATTTTGACACGAACTCAGTGTTCAGCTCTGTGAACTTGCACTAGACAATGCACATTTGACTTGTGACAGTAGAAAAAGATAAGTAAGTTTTGTTTTTGTTTTTATTTTCCCAGCCTTTTCTCAGGCCAGTGTGTAAACTGGCAGTGGTCTGTGATGTTCAAAGACTGTCCAGCTTCCACAGGATTGGTCATAACCTGTATCACAAAAGAATGGAGACAATCACAGAAAGCCTATGTCCTTCCCAGATGTAGTTTCTCTTCTTCATTTTAATATACAAAGAAGGGAGAAAATTCGAATCTGTGATCAAATCAAATCATGACCCATGAGCAAAAGACTCTACCTACAGCTTTTCACATAGGTCTCTGAAGAAAGATACTAATGTTGTGGGTGAATGGATATGCATATGGATGAATGCAAGAACTACTTTTATTACATTACAGGGTACTGACTAAAGAGGTCTAATGAACTAGATATGAATTAGAGGCTTCATGTAAGGTTGCTGAATCTGAATGCTAGATGTCTGCTCTTCAGGGTTGAAACAAGGCTTATTCAATAGGTAAGTGTGTTGCTTCTCTGACCCCATTCCTTTGAATACATGCAGTATTAATGTTTAAAAGGCATTCCAGTGTATCATGAGGTTCACACAGAAGCAACATTCTGTTCCCACACTATCAAAATTGCATTTGTCCCTAACTTTAATCCCACTGCCATGAATAGCTGTACAGTGTTTAAGCTTTTTCTCCAGTCAGCTTATTTCAAGTTAACAAGGAAGGACACTCCTTGGAAAAAAAAAAGGGGATAACTTGTCTATATACACCCCTGTGACACTATGTGGAGCCAGCACAGGGAGAGCAGCTGCCCTGCAGCTGGCTGCAGTGCTTGCCAGCTGCACAATCCAGCTGGCAAAGGCAGCTGACCACTCCCTGGCGACATCCTTCTCCAGATCCATTTATGGTGTCTGGCACCAGGTTCACTTCCAGCTTTTCCTCAATTAAAAGGTATGTGTGGCTAGGAGGATCTGTCTCCTTCGTCAGCAAGCTGCATGCACGCTATATACTCCAGACATGGAGACAAGCTGGGCTGCCTCTTCTCTTTATTGATGGAGCTATTCCACACTTTAGATGAGTACTTCAGATAGCTGAGTCTGCCCTCAGGTGAAATGTTCCTTTCTCCCTTGTTGCTCTCCTTTTCCACCCTCCACTGTCCCCAGTGCATCACTCCGCTGCAGGGTGTCCAAACTGGTCAATGGTGGGGAGTACCAGTCCCCTGGCAGCTCCTATTGCTCTGCTTATGGCAAGCATAGCATCCTGATGGTTTTGACAGTAAAGTAAGTCAAAACTCCTAGAAATTCTGGTCATTCCCCAAAAACAAATGTTTCCCCTTTGTGGTCCCACCATAGGACTCATAGAATCACAGAATCATTAAGATTGGTAGAGACTTTTAAGGTCATCAAGTCCAACCATCAACCTATCACCTCTGTGCTACTAATCCACATCCCTAACTACCACATCTACATGTTTTTTAAACATCTCCTTTGGGCAGCCTGTTCCAATGCTTAACAAGTACTTCTGTGAAGAAATTTTTTCTAATACCCGATCTAAACCTTCCCTGATGCAACTTGAGGCAATTTCCTCTTGTCCCCTCACTGGTAACCCAGGAGAAGAGAGCAACCCACATCTTGCTACAACCTCCTTTCAAGTAGTTTTCTTTGAGCCTCCTCTTCCTCAGATGACAAAAGTCACACTACAAGTTCCTGCAGGGTGTGAACCCCAGTTTGGATGCTGAAATGAATCTACAGCAAGAGCCCAGACCAAGCAAGGCAGAAAAGCATGCTATAAATGGCATTCAGATATACAAAGGGCAGTATCTGGCTGACTGCACACACTGAAGTCTTGGTTCAGCTTTGCTGCTAGAAAGGAGAGAGAAGATGTTCTTTTGCCCTTCAGCTGCTGTGCTAAAGGGAGTTGTGACAGCTGTGCAAACTCTATTTGACAGAAGCTATGAGCCTAGTAAAGTGTTTGTGGTCAGCTAGACTGAAGACTTTAACAGGTGGCATTGGACCCTCCTGGGTCCAGCCACATACATTGCTGTGGGATGGTAAATCTGTGTTTCTGAGCTGCACAAATGTTTTCTGTCTTCTCTTTAGCCTCTGTCTCTGCTGCTCATGTTTGCTTTGTCTCCATAACACCCTGCATACTTCTGCTGGTGGAGATTTTACCTGGTTTTCAGGAAAACATGAGTTTTCCTGTAGCCTAGGACACAGGTAATCTGTGCAACATGGTATGTTTCAGAATGCAGGAAGAAATGGGGTAAGGACAAGAAGAAGAAAATCCCATCAGCTGGAGCACATGGTAATGATATCACTTTGAAGATTTTCAGAAGTTACTTGAAAGGATTTAATTTCATTTTATAGTTTCAAAGCAGAGTTATTACTGGGAAAAAATATTTAAAAGGAGCATCTATGGCTAGTCTCTTGCACCAATTTTATCAGCAGACAGGTGAAACTAAGTCTGCAAGAGGACATGAAAGCTGCTGCCCTAGGAAGATGGGGTGAAATGAAAATTCACCTCAGCCCCACTCCCCCAGACCCTCCTGAGCCAGTGGGGAAGGAGAGGGGTTGACCTTGGCCAGCCACATTTTGGTTCTCTGCTGCCTTGGTGAGGTTGTGGTCCACAAACTTCCCCTCAGGCCAGCAAGCTCTACTAACTTTGCTGTTGCAACAGCAGGTATATTATTAAAGGCTGCTGTATGATGCAAGGTTTCTCTCTTTTGTGCCCTGGCAGTTGCCTGTTTTACCCGTGCCTAAGGCTGGCCATGGGGTCATGTAAAATAAACAAGTGGGTTTCTGTGGAGGTGGAGGAGACAGATTCTGTCTCCCCGTTACTGGAAGAGAAAACCCTGGGACAAAGATAACATTCTGTTTATCGATATGAGACCATGGGAGAAGTAACTTCAAAGTAAGAAGGGTCTGGCATTCACAAGAATATATCAGGAAGAAACAACAGAGTGACCTGTGAATGCTTAAGTATGGTCTGTAGCAATAAGGAAGTAGAAATACAGTGTAAAGATACAGCCTGGAGCCGGACTGTATCTGTTGCATAACTGCTTGATTGTTTTGTGGTTGCATCAGCTATTCGGTAGAGTATATAAACCCTGGGTTTGTTCTAACAAAATGTCTTCGATCTCACATCGGAGTCCATGCCTCTATACGGCACAGGTTTCCGTGACAGCATTGCTTTTGCTATGTACCCTCCTTGTATCTCAGCCTAAATAGAAGTGTAGGCTGGGCTTGCTGCCTTGAGCATGGAGAGTGTCTCTCCTTAGAGATTTGCTGACAATCCTGTAGCTGAGATTTTCACAATAGTACTCAGATTTCTTTCCCGCCAGAAACTGAATTTGATATTACTGATGAAGTTAATAGAAATTACAGGTGCAAGGTGAAACTTGCTGAGCCAAAAACGATACATGTTGGTTTTGCTGTATAACTTGGTTTTGTGTATAACTCGTTTTGGCTGCTAACCCAGGTGTTGACCCTGCTGTGTAATCTGTGTTAGAACTAGTAATGCTTTGCTCTGCCCACTGTAGCAAATAGATAGTAAAGGAATTTAGGCAATTTATGTAACTAAGATAATGAGGAAACTTAAGCCCTGTTTATGTGGGTTAACAAGAAGAAGACCAGCTAGAACAAACTCTGCAGTTTGGAGGACTGCCATGAAAGGAAAAAGGGTCTGAGGAGGAGGAAAAATGATGAAGTAGTGACCCCTGAAACACTGAGACCACCACCAGAGACCACCAGAGGATGTAAATGCACAGGTGTAAAGGACGTTATAATATTGAAATAGGTTCTAGGAAATCTTACACATATGTAAATAAGTCCTGGGAAATGCATTGAATATGTATTAGTTGAGCCCACACAGTCCTAGTTTGTGCCGAGTTTGGTGTGCGTGTTAGAAGAGATCCCCCATGGACCTAGTGCTATTAAGGGAATGCTTCTTTCAGAAACCTTGAATTCTAGTGTCTGGGAGTTTTATTATCTAGCTGACTTTTACAGTATCAAAAGTATCTCATTGCAGACAAAAGCATCCCAAAGTCTTGGCTGCAATTCAATGGCCATCTGTTTTTTGTATGAATTAATGAGCAACATTAAAATCAGATCGGTAAATTTAATGTCTGCTTTAGCAGTGTCTGTGTCCTGTTCAGATGCTTTTCTAAAGATGCCTTAGAGAAATAAGGTCTCCACATTTCTTTCGAAACCCTATGTTGGCTAAATGAATCTGAGCTGTTTATGAAAAAACTATACCTCCTGTGAACCCATGCACTTGTTTGCTTTAAATTGCCAAAGATGACAAGATAATTGCCTTCTCAGAAAAACCCCAAACCCAAACAACAAACCCCCTAAATGAAGCCATTTTTTCTCCTAAATAGAAACAGTGATGAGTCAACAAGAAACCTGAACACAGTATTCTAGATGTGGCCTCACCAGCACTGCTTACAGGGGAATAATTTCTTACACTTTCTGCTAAACTGTGATCAGTGTTTGATTTACACCATAACAGTGCACTTTATTCATCTTGTCAGTGTCCGCACTTGTGCTCAGTGGAAATAACTCACTTGATACATCTTCCCTCCAGGGCAGTGCACCATGGGCTAGGGACACTGCCACGCTGTGTCTAGCCTCCTCACAACAGCAGGAAAAGGGACTTCTCCGGGCTTGAAGGACACCCTTGGCATCACCTGACTAATGCTGAAATGATATCATAGCTCTCAGAGGCACCCTTGGCTCTGTACAGCAGCTGCTCCTACCACCACTGTCTCCTGAAAACTGGAAAGGGACTTTTTACAAGAACATGTAGTAGTGGGACAATGGATAATGGCTTTAAAATAGAAGAAACTAATTTTGATCAGGAAGAAGCTCTTCATGTGAGGATGGGCAGACACTGGAACAGGTTGCCCAGAGAAGCTGTGGATGCCCCGTCCTTGGAAGTGTTCAAGGCCAGTTTGGATAGGGCCTTGAGCAACCTGAAATAATGGGAGGTGTCACTGCAAACAGAATCATAGAATTGACAGAGTTGAAGGGACCTTAAAGATCACCCAGTTCCAAACCCCCTGTCTGGCAGGGACACCTTCCACTAGATCAGGTTGCCCAGAGACCCATCCAGCCTGACCTTAAAAGCTTCCAGGGATGGGGCTTCCACAACCTCTCTGGGCAGCCTGTTCCACTGTCTCAACACCCTAACAGTGAAGAACTTCCTCCTAATGTCTAATCTAAAGCTACCCTCCTCTAGCTTGCATTCATTCCCCTTAGTCCTATCACTATCTGACTTCCTAAAAAGTCCTACACCAGCTTTCCTGTAAGCCCCCTTCAGATACCAGAAGGCCACAGTAACATCTCCTAGGAGCCTTCTCTTCTCCAGACTGAAGAATCCCAACTCTTTCAGTCTGTCCTCATAGGAGAGGTGCTCCAGTCCTCTGGTCATTCTTGTGGCCCTTCTCTGGACTTGCTTCAGCACTTCCATATCCCTCTTGAAATAGTGGCTCCAGAACTGGATGTAATATTCCAGGTGGGGTCTCAGAAGAGCAGAGTAGAGGGGGAGAATCACCTCCCTCGACTTGATGGCCACACTTCTCCTGATGCAGCCCAGGATATGGCTGGCACTCTGAGCTGCAAGTGCACACTGGTGGCTCATGTTGAGCTTCTCATCCACCAACATCTCCAAGTCTCTTTCCTCAGGGCTGCTGTCAAGCCAATCACTGCCCAACCTATATCGGTGCTTGGGATTGCCCCGACCCAGATGTAGGACCTTGTACTTGGTCTTGTGGAACTTCATGAGGCTGGCATGGGCCCACCTCTCCAGCCTGTCCACGTCCCTCTGGATGGCATCCCTCCCCTCCAGCATATCAACCACACCACACAGCTTGGTGTTGTCGGCAAACTTGCTGGGGGAGCACTCAATGCCACTGTCCACGTCACCGATGAAGATATTGAACAAGATGGTCCCAGTACTGATCCTTGAGGGACTCCACTTGTCACTGGCCTCCACTCAGAGTTGGATCCACTGACAGCCTCTCTTTGGGTGGGGCCATTGAGACAATTCCTTATCCAGAGAGTGGTTCATCCATCAAACCCATATTCACCAGCTTGGCAACCAGGATGTCATATGGAACAGTGTCAAAAGCTTTGCTTAGGTCTGGGTAAATGACATCAGTTGCTCTTCCCCTGTCTATTTATGTCGTGACCTTGTTATAGAAGGCCACCAGATTCATCAGACACGATTTACCCTTGCTGAAGCAATGTTGATTATAGCAAATCACCTCTTCATTATCCTTCTGCCTCACCAGTGCCCCCAGAAGGATCTGCTCCATGATCTTACGAGGCACGCAGGTGAGACTGTCTGGCCTATAGTTTGCAGGGTCATCCTACTTTCCCTTTTTAAAAATGGGGTTATGTTTCCCCTTTTGCAGTCAGTGGGGACTTAGTGCAGTCATAGTGCCATGACTTTTGGAATAAAATAGGGAGTGGCTTAGCAACCTCAACTGCCAACTCTCTCAGTACCTGTGGGTGTATCCCATTGGGTCCCATGGACTTGGGAACTTTCAGGTTTTTCAGATGGTCACAAACCTGATCTTCACAGACCACGGGCAGTTCTATCTTCCAGCCCCTGCCATTATCTTCTTTGACTTCAGGGTTTTGGTGTGAGCTCTCGCCAGTGAATTCTGAAGTAAAGAAGCTGTTGAGAACTTCTTCCTTCTCTATATCACCCATCACCAGTTCTCCTGTTTCTTTTCTGAGGGGGCCCACACCTTTCCTAGTCTTCCTTTTTGCATTAATGTATCTATAGAAATTTTCACTATTCTCCTTGATGTCCCTGGCTAGATTTAACTCCCACTGAGCTTTAGCTTTCCTAACCAGTTCTCTTGCTCTCAGGACAGCTTCCCTGTATGACCCCATTCTAGTTGTCCCTTATTCCACTCCTTGTGTAGATTCCTTTTATGAGATACCATGTCCAGGAGCATCTTGTTCGTCCAGGCAGGTCTCGTAGCATCCTTTCCTGACTTTCTCTTTGTCAGGATACTTAGTTGCTGGACACGGAGAAGGTGATCCTTGAAAATTGACCAGCTGTCCTGGGCCCCCCTTCCCTCTAGGGCTTTGTCCCATGGTACTTTGGCCATCAAATCCCTGAAGGAATCAAAGTCTGCATGTCCTAAGTCCATGGTCATGAGTTCAGAACATATACTCCTAGGTGCTCTGAGGATCTTGAAGTCTAGTGCCTCATGGCCACTGCAGCCAGGGTAGTCCCTCAGTCTTATGTTGGTCACCAGCACTTTCCTGTTGGTAAGAACAAGGTCCAGCATAACGCCTTTTCTAATTGTGATGCCGAAATTATGCCCCAAAAGGCTCAATGGAACTGCTCGGAGACAATCTTTAGTCTTTAAGCAGCAAGGTATTTATTTCAGGCAACGTTGGGGAACTCCCGGCTCGTGCTGGACAAAAGAGTTCCCAAAGCAGTCAGTAAAAATCAGACTATTTATACAATTTGTATGAGAGATTACAACATCTTTACATGTATATTCATATTATTGCAACATCTAATTATAATATTCATAGAAGGCGGATTTAGGGCGGAGTCAGGGGCAGAGTCTTCATTTTGGGGAGATTTTTGGTGGTGTATCCTGTTACTTCATCCTCGGTGGTCGTGTTTTTGTTCTTCTTCCTCAGTGAACTTTCGAACTTTTCTTGATTCTGCTGGCTACAATGTATATCAGGCAATAGTTTTTGGACTCCTGCCCCTTATCTCTCCTTGTTCCTTTCCTGTCTCTATTTATATAAGATTTATGTTACCATTTTCAATGCTCTTTACCTTTCTGTGTTCTTACTGTATGTTCTTTGTGCCAGTATATGTAGCATTCTTTGTCCACTGGTCCTTGAATCCTGGTTCTTTGTTTCTTAGCTCAGAGATGGCTTTCTGAGTTAACTCTTTGGGCCTTGCTCTGTTTCATTTCCCCCCTTTTCTTAGAACTTACAAATTCTTTCGTCAAGTTCTCTGGACAGAGGGTATTGATATGCCTGCATCATCACCCAAATTATTTGGGTCCTTTTTACTAAGGAATTTAATTTGTACCACAGCCACAAATTTAGGAGGGATAACAAAAGCATAGCTACTGCCATAATCAGCAGTGGGTGTATTAAGTAGTGGAACATCTGTGTTGCTGTTGGGGAGTGTTCTGTAAATGTATCCCACCAGTGACGTTCTCCCACTTGTTCCACCTTTGTTAAGATATTCTTTATACTTACTGAATGGTTCTACCTGCCAGAGCATGAGTTGAGTGGTTTTGTTTGCTTTCTGGACTAGTTTCTCTATATCAGGGTGCCTAAGCATTGTTTTGAAAAGATTAGCGTCCATTCCTATCTGCAGTTTTGGTACATCATGATATAAAGTATATTCAGCTTCAATCAATTGCTTGGTAGTTATAGGGACAGTATAACTAAAATCACAACCTATGATTCGGGTGAA
>VWZX01006235.1:1927-20329 GCA_013399015.1 Galbula dea | reverse complement strand
TCAACACTAAAAGATATTTGTACCCCCCTTTCCTTGGGAGTTCAGAAAAATCAATTTGCCAAACTTCACCCCAGAATTTCCCCCTGTTTATTGCCCCTAGTTGTATTTTTGTTCCTGTATTTGGATTGTTTTTCAGGCATTGTTCACTTCGGGGTGTGACCCATTTTATTGTGGTGAATAGTTTTGGCCCCACTGTTCTAGCTTTTAAATACTGGTGAAGTGGATGCAAACTCCAATGGCTTTTTCATGTTCTTTTTTTACAAATTGCCACATTAATTTTCCTGGTAATATTAGTTGTCCTGTTTCCAATTGACCCCACCCACTGTCTAATAGCTTACCTCTATTTCTTTGAATCCACTTATGATCTGATTCCTGATAATTTGGTTGAAAGTTAGTATCTAGCTCACCTGGCACTAGAGCTGTTAGAGTCAACTCTCTAGTCCTTGCCACAGCTAGTTTAGCTTCTGCATCAGCTTTTCTATTACCTATTTCCTGAACGGTTCCTCTACCATTTGGAGGAGAAAGTTGTCATTGATGCATTCCAGGAATATCCTGGATTGCTGGCGCCTTGCTGTGTTGCCCTGCCAGCAGATATCCGGGTGGTTGAAATCCCCCACGAGGACTAGGGCCTGTGAACATGAAGCCACTTCTATCTGCCTATACCTATCTGCCTATGCCATCTATTTGGCCCTGCTGGTCAGGTGGCCTGTAGCATACCCCTACTGTAACATCACCTTCACCTGTCTTCCCTTTAATCTTAACCCACATGCTCTCAACCAGATAATCATCCTTCCACAGCTGGAGCTCCACTGATTCCAGTTGATCACTGATGTAGAGAGCAACACCTCCTCCCCTGCCTATCCTTCCTAAAGAGCTTGTACCCATCTATTCCTACATTCCAGTCATGGGAATCATCCCACCATTTTTCAGTAACAGACACCATGTTATGGCTTTCCAACAACACAATGGCCCTTAATTCATCCTGTCTATTGCCCAAGCTGTGTGCATTTGCACAGAGGCACTTCAGTTGGGCTGGACATGTCACCTTCTTAGGCAAACCCCCCTTGATTTCCTTGGGGCGTCTTAGTCCATCATCTTTGGCTTGCCTCAGGGTGACAACTTGAGAACTCTTAGTAGTGCTCCATCCTTCTGCCCCTGGTGTGCTGCCCTGCTGTTTCTCACAGGCAAGCATAGGATTCTTAACCCCTTCCCCCTTCAAATCTAGTGTAAAACCCTATCAAGGATCCCTGCCAGCTCCTGCCCCAGAATCTTTTTCTGTGCTGCTGGTGTTCCTGCCTCACAGACGTGGCAGAGGGGCCGGAACTTAGTGATGTTTAAGGTCCCTTTCAAACCAACCATTCTATGACTGGTTCTATGATTTGGCAGGTTGCAACATCACTCACTTAATATACAGCCATAAACAGGTTGCTCATCTCCTTAATTGCATCAAGACCAGGAGCTGGCAGATCGGACTTGTTGTCTTTGATGCACTGAAAACTTCAAGTAACATGGACAGCTGACACAGCTGTATAAGAAGGTATGCCTATGGCACTGGTAGAGAACTGAGTTGCTCAGTCAAAACTTTAAGGTCTAGCTTGCTTTTATTTCCACCTCACACACTGAACAACTCTAAGGGCTGTCATAAGGGGATCAGCATTTAGTAATAATGTGGCAGTCAAAAACTGGGTGAACTCCTGGATTTCTTGCAAGAGCCATTCCCTCAGCCAGAGGCAGTAATTGCTGACAGTCTCAAGACCAAAGGCCTGGATATGATTAGTAACAAGTCTAACAGGTCTAGGAATGGTCTGTAAGCATATAGTGTATTGTAGGAACATCCATAATTTCCTATGGATGAATAAGGAATTCCCAAGTGTATAAAGCCATAATCTTTTGCAAATGACATAAAAAACCCATGAGGTGATATAATTTCCTTTTGAGACAATCTTTCCCCACCCCGTAAAAGCAGGGAAAAGAAACCAAATTAGGAAGATAAATACAGCTTTTCCTTGCAGAAAGTTCGTACTTTTCTGTTATAAATTAAGCTAGTTGGCTCAGCTCTTAGCTGGTAGTGGGCTGCCAACCTTGTAAAGAGAGGTTAATCATTTCCAGTCCATGTGGCTCTTTCCCAGTTATTATTGAAGCGTATATTTTTTAAAATACTTTTAGTTCAAATAGGCAGGCAATGAATGAAAGTGAATGTGCCAGATGTCCTCCTCAGTTCTGTCCAGTCTATCCATTTTCTGCTTTTTCTTGGGTAAAGAGATGCCTGTGGATGGGCTATTTACCAGAAACCAGTTACAAGGAGAAGAACTGAAACAAAAAGGCATGCCTGCAGCACCCTGCAGCTGGTGGCTTTGTATGCTAGGCTGGCCTGGATTGTTTTGATAAGCCCAAGTTTTTTTGTTCTTTCTACAACTAGTTTCTTATCTTTTTGCAAGCTGGACCATTCAAGGTATGTATTGTTGGTAGGAGGTGCAGACAATTTAACAAAATCAGATTGTGATGGACATCTCTCATTTTACCACAGCATGATTTTTTTTTTTATTTTATTTTTATTTACCTCTTTCATAAGCTTTAGGTCCCAAGTGTGGTGACACATGTTTTCTCATTTTGGTGGAGCCTGGACACAGTGCATTCACAAGCAAGTGTTTGGATCTTTCTCCTAATGATGTCTGCAGAACTCACCAACAGGTTGTAATCCAAAAGTATAGCACTGCCATTTTCCTAGCAGCCTTACTCATGATTGATGGCATCTCAATACACATGAAACAAAGACTTTAATAATCTGATACCAACAGTCAAGAACTATCCCAGTAACCAGATCTTACTGAGTTAATAAGTTATGGATTAGCCACAGTTCATTTTCATCCAGTGCCCAAGTCATGTAGGGAGAAATCTCAGGAGAGTCTGACCATTTATATAAGCCCTATTGAAATATAAGCATGCTTTCCTGAAGACATAATGCCTTTGATACATCTTAGGAATATGAGAAACTCTGTTAAACCTGAGCCCTCCAAAATGATGTATGTGTCAACAGGTCACTTAAATACTGGAATTCTTCTTACAATTCCCATGCAAATGTTTTGCAGTTTATTCTTGACTTCTCCTGGATATGAGAGCACACCGAGAGTGTTTTGTCATCAGGCCTTTCATTGTGCAGGGCAGAAGAGCAGACTTGGGTGTTGCTGGGCCTGAAACTGTGTCTCATCTTCCCACCCAAAACCAACACATCCTATCTGAACTACCCACACCTTCTGCATATGCAGAACTTGAGCTGGGATTGCAGTCTGAACAGGGTTTCTCACAAGATGTTCTTTATTGCTTGTCAAGTCATTAAAAAAATGAGCAGTTGTTTCTGTGGTATTTTAGCCGTTACACTTTTTGGCTCTGGCTGGAATAGGGGAATTGCAGAGAAGAGGATATTTCAAGCAATAAATTTAAACATTTCGAAACTTGAGAAAAAAAGGTGAATTAAGATGAAGCCAAAAATTCAGATTAGACCTTGTTTAATCCAAACCAGGATATCCATTCCTGACCAAAATATTCACCATGGCTGTTTTCTTGGCACCATTTCTATTCTTTCTCCACCCTGCTTTCTTGGAAGTCATTGTGCTCTGGCTCTTCAGTTAGAGATGGATAATTGATGCATTGCAGACTGGAAAAAATCTTATCATACTGTATTATTTGTTCCACCATCAGAGCCCTATCACCACTGTGAAATCTACTTTTGCAAGTTTGAAAGAGACTTGGATAAACCACCAGGAGATCCTGTCTGGGACTGTCGACAGTCTGATCCAGGCAGTTTGTCACGGTCACTTGAAAATGGCATTGATGGAGTGAAGGGGTCTGTCTCCAGTGGGTATTTTGGAGCAAAAGTTTGTGCAGATGAGCTGGCAGAGTCTGTGCTGTGTTTTGGAGGATCACCCAGACTGCAGCTCTGCTAGGAGATGGGAGGCCTGAATTCCTGCCTTTGGTTGATCCTTTCATTTAGGGAACCTCTCAGTTTAGGCATAATGGAGAGTGAGAAAGACGGTTTTTAGGCTGCAAAAAGCCTAGGGCTGCTGGAGCACATCACCCCAGGGCACCTCCCTGTGCAAACCATAGGAGCCTAAGGGGTGGTGGAGAGTGATGGAGAGCTAGGACCTCAGCCCCAGCTCTCAGATTATATTGGAAAGAAAATGCCAGTGTCAAACAAGGCAATAGGATATCCAGATTGATGGAAAAGTTGAAGTTAGGGAGGATCCAGATCTTTCTGAGAGAAGAAGCCATGTAATGGACCTGGATCTGCTCAAATCTCCTACTCTGACATGTAGCAATATCTTCCTATAACTAATGAAGAAAACACACCTCACTGCTACATATCTCTGGGAACTGATGCAACAGTTCATGCAACTTGTATGTCAGGGAACAAAATGCCCAAAGCACTCATTACACTGTCACCCTCTGCAGAGTTCAGTGGCAGTGAGTTATGGGAGAAGAAAATGTTTAAGCATAGAGATGTTGCATGGACAGTGATTGTAAGCTCTTTTTGGGCTTACCATGGCTTTGAAACTAGCTTCTCCTTGGTGATCCAGCTCTGGAGACTCCCTTGTGGAAGAAGATGGTGAGTTTTGTGTGAATCCCTGTCCCTGACCAAAATTCAGAAACAAGGGGCAGATCACAGAAGCCTTCAGTGAAACTACTTCAGTTGTTCCTGTGAGTTCACAGTGATTGGCATGGAGGTGGGTAAAGGCTTCAAAGCCATGTTGAGTTCTGAGGGCTCTGTTTGTCGTTGTTGCAGCAGGGAGCCAAAGGGCAGCACAGTGCTGGGCATTTTACATTGCCTTGGGGAGAGAAGGCTGCATCCCTGCATTGCTTCAGGAATGCTGGAAGTGCCAGCCAGATTGAGGTAGTGGGCAGAAAAACAAGAGCAAGGCTTGGACCTTACCTGGGATGTAATGAGCCCAGAGAGCTGTGGTGAGCCAGAAACGTGGTGGTCGTCAGTGCATTACAGTGGCACAGTGTTGTGTGGCCTTCATCCCTTCAGCTTCAGTGTGGCTCAGTGTTTGTAAGACAGAAGGTGCAGATTATCTCTGTGTCTGGTATGGAGGAGTTACCACTGCAAACAGAATTATTTCTAAGTGAAGGAACTGTAAATATTTAATTATGGTTACATGCCTTCCTGGGCCACAACAGGCTTTTCTTTTTTTTTTTTTTAATGATAATAACATTATTATGTTGCCTCTTGAAACGGTGGCCTGCAGTTTTACATAATAACCTCAGTAATAACCTACTTTCCCAATGTCTATATGAATAACATAGAGCCTCCTCTCTCACAGAGCTGTCTTTGCTCACAAAGAATGTGGGAAGCAGCTTTTACCCAGAAGTTCACAGAATCACAGAATGTTAGGAGTTGCAAGAGCCCTCGAAAGATCATCTAGTCCAACCCCCTGCCACAGCAGGATTCCCTAGACCAGGTCACACAGAAGTAGGTCCAGATAGGTTTTGAATATTTCCATAGAGGGAGACTCCACAACCTCTTTGAACAGTCTGTTCCAGTGCTCTGTCACTCTCACTGGGAAAAATTTGTTTTCTTCTATTCACATGGAAACTCCTACTCTTCAGATTACAAACATTGTCCCTTGTCTTGTCACTGGGTTTCACTGAGAAGAGCCTGACCCCATCCTCCTGACACTCACCCTTCACATATTTATAAGCACCAATGAGGTCTTCTCCAAGCTAAAGAGACCCAGCTCTGAGGGAAGCTTCTTAAGGAAGATGTTCCACCCTCTTCATCATCTTGGTGGCTCTGTGCTGGACTNTGTTCCAGTGCTCTGTCACTCTCACTGGGAAAAATTTGTTTTCTTCTATTCACATGGAAACTCCTACTCTTCAGATTACAAACATTGTCCCTTGTCTTGTCACTGGGTTTCACTGAGAAGAGCCTGACCCCATCCTCCTGACACTCACCCTTCACATATTTATAAGCACCAATGAGGTCTTCTCCAAGCTAAAGAGACCCAGCTCTGAGGGAAGCTTCTTAAGGAAGATGTTCCACCCTCTTCATCATCTTGGTGGCTCTGTGCTGGACTCTTTCAAGCAGTTACCTATCATTCTTCCACTGAGGGGCCCAGAACTGGACACAATATTCCAGATGCGGCCTCATCAGGGTAGAGTAAAGGGGGAGAAGAACCTCTCTTGACCTACTAACCACACCCCTTCTAATACACCCCAGAATCCCTTTGGCCATCCTGGCCACAGGAGCATACTACTGGCTCATAGGCGTCCTTCTACCTACCAGGACCCCCAGGTCCCTTTCCCCTTCACTGCTCTCCAACAGGTCAGTCCCCAACCTATGTTAATACGTGAGGTTTGTCTTTCCCAGGTGCAAAACTTGACACTTGCCCTTGTTGAATTTCATTCAATTTCTCCCCGTCCAACTCTCCAGCCTGTCTAAGTCTCACTGAACGGCAGCACAGCCCTCCAGTGTGTCAGTCACTGCATTTTAGCTGATATGTCTTTACCTGACTTAAACAGATACATGTGTTACACTTTATCTTAAACAGTTGATTATTAGATAGACACATATCCTCCTGCCAGAGACCAGCAGGGGGAAGATAATTGTGGCTGTGCTTAAGCTCAGCTGGCAAAGGCTGGAAGAGTGATGGAGAGTGTAAAAGTAGGGGATCAGATTTTAATCTCTGTTGGGATGCCTGCAATGTACACTAGCTCTATAATGAAAAAAACAAATCCAAAACTTTTAGGTCAGTCCTTTTCTCATCTCCAGATCAGTAGGATCTATTCTTTTAGCATGAAGAATTTTCTGTGTTTTATTCCAGTACAAAGTTAATTGAAAACACTACTGTTTTGATGTCCTATTATTTCAGATACAGTTCACTCATTTGGATAGGTGTATTTGACCATTTGGAGATCAAGAACGGAGAATCCAAATCAGTTCCTCCATTGCTTTTTACTTCTGAGTCCAAAATTTCTGCCTGTCGACAATGAGCTTCTGGACCAGCTATTTCTTGCTGAATCATAGGATCAGCTGGGTTATAAAAGACCTCTGTGATCATCAAGTCCAATCCTTGATCCAACACCATTATTATTACTAGGTCATGGCACTAAGTGCCACATCCAATCTCATCTTAAAAACCTCCATGGATGGTGAATCCACCATCTCCCTGGGCAGACCATTCCAAAGCCTGATTATTCTCTGTGGAAAATTTCTTCCTAATATCTAACCTAAACTTCCCCTGGCAGAGCTTAAGCCCATGCCCTCTTGTCCTACTGCTGGTTGCCTGAGAGAAGAGAACAAACCCCACCTGGCTACAACCTCCTTTTAGGTAACTGTAGAGAGTGATGAGGTCACCCCTGAGCCTCCTCTTCTCCAGGCTAAACAACCCCAGCTCCCTTAGCCTCTCCTCATACCACTTGAAGACAGAGAGGAGATTCATGGGTAGTAAAGATTTATGCAGATGGGATTCTGTACAAAAGATTGGAAATAAAAGCCTAATGTCTAAACTCTATCATAGATTTGGACAAAAAAATCTGTGTAGCATCAAACCACCAGAGCAGTGATGGGTAGGGACCAGGTGGACTCTATTAGACAGCAAGAAAGGCAATCTTTCTTCTGACAGCTGCCAAGAAACATGCTTGTTTCAGCATTTGCATGAAATTATAGATGGGGGTTTTGAAGCCCAAATGTCTTTGAGTTTATTTCTCCTCCCTTTGGGACATGGGTGCTGTGAATGTTCATTACTCAAGTTGCAAACGTTTGCCACAGGAAACTTCTGGGATGTAGTTTGGAAAGCCATGAAAGCCCTAACAGCAGCTGAAAACATCAGTGCTGTACCAGCACTTCCTGAATTAAATTATTAAGTACCAAAATAAATTCATGTTTGTCTCTGAGTCAAACTCCCTTCATATGAAGAAAATCTTCTCTGCTTGCAAAAGAAACCCTAGTTTGGTGGCAGCAGCATCTAAAACCTGGAACTGTGTATTCAGAAGTCGTGCTTCACTCTCCAGTAAATTCATTTCCATTTCTCTAGAATAGTGACATTTTTTAAAAATCAGGATTTTTAGTAATCGTAAAGCATTGGCTAATGAGCCTCTTCTGCAAGGCTATTTAGTTCATTGGTATTTATACACTGAAGCGAGACTCAAGAGTTAATCCATGAAGTGTTATTTAGTGATCCTAAATATTTAGCTTTAGATTTTGCTTAGAGCTTCAAAATAAAGGAGATAAATATAACAAAAGCGTGAAGCAAGCCTGTGGGCTAAGATGACCAGGATCCATCCCTGTTTCTGGGGCTGTTGCTGAAACAAATGGTGCACTGCAGTCAGCAGTTTGTGTATTCTCAGGGGAAACACTGAGCCTACAGTGCTTGGCCAGTGGAAAAGGAGAAAAAGGGAAGAGATGCCTTTGGCTTCCTTCACTCCCTGTAGCTGTGAGGACTGTACCAGGGCTGGCTTAGCCTGGACCCTGTATGCCAGTAGGGCTGGCACTGCCTTTCTGGGAGATTGGTAAATCACAGAATCACAGAATGTTAGGAGTCGGAAAGGACCTTGAAAGAAGCCCCACACTCCTCTCTGTGAGCTGTTAAATAGGAAACTATCAAGACAAATGGCTGGCTACAAGCCAACTTTGACATCCTTTTTACTTGTGTCACCAGCAGACATACCCCAACTGATAAAAACTCTCTCCACTGCATCTCCAGCCAGCACTTCCTCCATGATGGCACTTGCTCTGCTGTCTTATCACAGAAAGGATCTGAATATAAACCAGAGTGCTTTCTCACCAACATTACAGTGATTTCTCACAATTGCTCAGCAACCATCAACTGCACATCCCTTTCAGCATCTACAAAAGTCTGAATGAACAGCCTTTACAACATGGGCTTCTGAGGTCATCTTCCATTTAGATAGAAAAGCAACAGCTCCTTTCAAAATCCTTGCTGCTTGAGCTTTATTCTCCTTATTTTGGGTCAAAACTAGGGTTTTGTATGATTTCACAAGGTTTAGTATTTGGCTTAGTTTCTTCAGATGCTCCCTACCTCATCATTATCTCAGTAATAAGCCAGGGGGTGAAGACACATGACGACTGCCCCTTGCAGTTGCAATCAATGAAGCTGGGGCATTTTAGCAGATGTAACTCATTTCCCTTGTTTAACAGTGCCTCTGTTGTTATGCTTTGCTGCTGCAAAAAGCTTAAGGCTTTTTACATTATTGAATAACTTAACACCTCTTTTCACTGGTGAACTTGGCCTTCCAGTTGGTCACATCTTGGTTTGTTACCAGGTTGTATTTTGGAATGCAGTATTTCCCCCCTCAGTATTAAGTCTGGGTGATATCTGTGGATTGTTAACTTCAGACACTACCTTCTGGATAGCTGAAACCACTACCACCATCCCAACTGGCCTCTGGTGCTCCCAGCTCCTTCACATCCTACCCTTGGACATACAAAGTCAGCCTTGTGATATAAAACACCCTGCGCCACAACCCTCATATTTCATCAGGCAACTCAACAGGAAGGGAAAACAAACAAACAAATAAATAAAGGGGATAACTTAGGGCCACAGAGCACCTCAGTGATCACAGAGAAGCCCCAGCAAAACACTAAGAAGGGTAGTCAGCTCTGAACAACCTGAGCATATGCTGTCCACCGTATTGATGCCAGTGATCATGCCCTGGCTCTGGTGCCTTCAGTAATGGTCTTGCAGCCATGTACTGGTGCAGTGTTTCTCACAGGTCAAGGGTGCACTTGCTTTTCAAAAGTTGGGTGCATGTGTGGATGTGTATGCATTTGGAGAACTGCATTCTGCAGTTGTGGCTTTCTAGAAGATATTAGGATATTATAATACATATATCATTTGTTTATTTTAGTCCGAAAGAAGCCCCTGGTAAAGTTATATTTTCTTGGCAGCAAAGACATAAAACTTGGTTTGGCAGTTGCATTTAGGAAAACACTGAGAACTCAAGTTAAAAAATATTGCCAGGCTTAGTAGGTTGAACTTATGTTGAGAGATGGGGTTCTGTGAATCTGAATTCAACCTAGTTTTTCAGAGCTGCTACCCAGCCTCCTTCTACTGTTGACCAACTGTCAGAAATTCAATATTTTTCTTTCAGTGAATGCAAAGCATAGTCAGAAACAGCCATTGGGTCATGATCATATGCAAAAGCTCTTGTGCTTTTGTTTCCTAATTGCTCTTGGAAGGATTTTTCAGACTGGGCTGATGCAGCTGTGTGTGTGAATTTCCTGGCAAGTAAGGAAGGTGACTGTGTCCAAAAGACATTAAGAGTGTGAATTCACAGCCTTTCCATGTCTAATCAAGAAACATAAACCATTAGCCACATGTTCTCCATTTGCATCACATATTTTCACACTTAAACAAAAACATGCCAAAGGAAAGGTGCTACATTTTTTAATGCCCTCAAAGAGGAACCATGGGAGTCTGTTAAATGCTGTGGTCATTTCCAGCATACAAATCAATTTTCCTTGTGGTGGTGAAGTGGTGAATAATGCCTGGTTTGTTTAAAGGAGCATGACTGATTTTGGATGAAGGATCCTGTCACCTTGGCATTTTCACTTTTATTTATTACGCATAACCTTATAAAACCTGGTATTGGTCTCAGTGCCAGGCTTACTAGTGGAAAAGCTGAAAGGACCACATAACTTCTGTTGCAGCAAAGAGGTTCTCCTTCTGCAAGGCATTTGCTGGACTCCTGAAAAATAATTTTGAATAACATGGCAGAGAAGGATTTCATCAATTGGCATCTACTGGCTTTGATTTTTCTTCCATTTTGCCTGTGTCAAGATGAATACATGGAGGTGAGCAGAAGATCTTATAAACCAGTGGCCAAAGTCTTGCAAAGTCACCACCAGACTGGCCATAAAGGTTCCAGAAGCAGGGAATTATTGAAACAGCGGAGTCAACTTATAGAGTGGACTGTTGCTAATAGCACTTCTACAGACCAAAAAGTCCTGAGATCAGAGGTAGATGATGTAGAACTGACTACCTCAGATAGAGTCCAGGTACTCTGAATTAATCTTCTAAAGATATCTTTAAAGCTAATGAGATTTTTTTTTTTTTGCTAAGATTATTAGTGATACATTTCTGAAATTATTTTTATTAAACTATTTATTGGTCTGTATCCTGCTGGGTTGCTTTATATGATCTTTTAATGAGCTGGTAGGAACAGCAGTGTTTGGGGACACTGTTTTCGACATAGATAGCAGACCTTTGCTTTGCTGAAAATGTAATCCTGTGCTGTCTTCTGATATATATCTGATATATATTCTGATACACAGACTTTTAATTTTCCCTGGTCTTACTTATTTAATACATTGATGTTTTAGATTCTGTTAACTCATTTGGATGTGAAAGACAGTTACAGAATTTGTAGAGACATTTGGAAAGACTGATTTAGCAGAGGATAACTTATCTTGAAAATTGTGTGTATAAAATGTATTTTAGGAGCTTCAGACAATGATGTTCCGAGTGTTCAAAAATTTTATTCTAAGGAATAGCTTGAAAAAAGTTACTAATGTAACGAGCAGCTTTAATAATGTGTATCAAGTTGGCAGTTTCAGAGGAAAAATACTTGGAATGAAACTCTAAACCATCTGTAGTATGTGTGTTTTAAACTGAGAATATTTTTATGCCTTTTACACGGCATTTTAAATATAGTCATTAGCTCACAGCAAAGAGAAAATTACGTAATCTGATTATACATAAAATATTGCCATACAAATTTAAAGAAAAAAGCCTGAGAGGCAGAAAATGAAGCTTGCTTTTGGACTAGGCTAAACAAAATTCCACTCAAATGAAGTTTTGTTGATTGCTGACTTTAGAAACAACATGACTCTTTTGATCCTATTGCTGCTACAAATGGTTGAGTCCTGTATAGCTCACCTTTTATCATTTGATTTTTAAAATTCTTTCAGATCAAACTATGATAGATTGAATTTCAAAAATCATGGACATGCAGACTAATGTTGAATAATAAACTACTTCATGATAAGCCAAGAAGAGATTTGATTTTAATGCTGTAGTAGGCTTGAGGAACTGAAACACATCCAAGTATGCAAATAGATTTAATACACCACTATAGTCCCTTCAGTTAAATTTTATAGTGCTTTGCATTACATATTTCTTGGGCAGGAGTTATATTTTCCTCCAGTGCACTCAGTAATATAGGTATTTCATTGTAGGTATGTTAAATTGCACTTGCAGTACATAAACAGTGTATACCATTAGGTATATAGTACAACAAGCCAGCTAGTCTGTGCATACCTCTTTACTGGAGAGAGAATTGTGCAGCTGCATATTATAGATTATTTATTATTGGTACTGAAAGAAGATTCCCTTTTAACTCAACATAAATTCAGATAATGCAGGACTTAATACAAAAGTAAAAAAATTTTAGGGGTCAAACTCTCCCCCACAGAAAGTGACACTGTGTTTGGGGTGCATGTGTCTCTCATCAGAAAGATGCAGCATATTTGGAGTTGCCTGCTGGTGGAAGAGGCTGTGACATTAAAACTGTGCCTGGCAAGTCTGAATACAGCTGATGGCAGTCATTTACCCGGTAGACTATTCTAAGAAGCAGTCTTTGCTAGGGAAATGATGCAATTCTTGGCTTACTGAAATTAAATGGAGCACTAGCAAATGTGTGACAGCAATAATCCATCACCAGGTGGGTGACACAAACGGTATTTTCCACCTCCAGACTTCAGGGATTTCCAGGCAGAGGTGTCACAGACATTTTTGAGTTCATGTGAAACCTCTCTCTTCCTCTTGAGCTATCTGAAAGCTGTTTCACCCCTAAGTGCCTACTTTCTTACTTGTTTTGGCTCCTGCTGGAGTATTTAAGTCCCATTCTCTGTTCTGTAATACAGACAATAGTGCAAGTTTTCATGTTGTTGGTAACTTACATGAAATATAACATGCATTTCTCAAACACAAGAAATCTTAGTTACTGGGGATAGTTATGCCAGACACATTCTTTGTTTTCAGGTTGCTCTTTGAAAATCTTCAGGTACCCCTTAACTTACTGGTATTTTACACTGAATTTTGGAAATTTTATTTAATTCTTTGCTAGAGAAAGGGCATGAAGGGCCTTGATATTCATAGACATGCCATTTTGCATTCAGAACAAGAGCTAAGAACAGTGGATTTACATTATTCATCTTCTGCATTGTCTTAGACAGTATAAGAGAAACCCATACAGTTAATCAAGAAGTAAAAAAGGCTGGCTTCACAGCTTTAAGTTCAGGGAATTTTATAGACCATCTGTTGCCTAGAACTGCCTTCTACATACTAAATCATAGGAAATTGAGTAAATAGCCTCAGAAACGTTTCCTGTTTACTTTCTGTATTAAGTTATCTACGCGACAGATGCATTTCACAGTCTCCTAAATAATATTCTTGTTCTGAGAGCAATGCCAAAGATTCATTTTATGTGATAAAGTTCATGTACAAATGCCTGCATAAGATGCTTTTGGCAAGTAGGTTGCAACTGATCTCTTTGTCCCATCTGAGTAAAATTTTACTTTAGAACAGTTTTTTCCTTTAAATGTACTCTTCATTACGTTCTCTGTTTTTAGAGATTAAAAGAGTATCCTGAACATTCATTGCTCTTGGCAGCTGATTGTGAACATTCTTTCTCCTCCTAGTCAAAGGATCAGTAAAGATTATAAATCTCTACTACTTTATAACTTGGATATTTTATTATTTTTTGCAGTCAATAGAACTGTTCTCATACAGCCATATTGGCAGAAGTTGCCTTATTTCACATGTAACAACCTCCAAAGGTTTTTGAGATGTAATGCCAAATAGCATTGGTATCTATTTTATGGTAACATAGCTGTTTCGTTAATAATGTCCTTAAGGATTTCAGTGCACTGTTCAAAAAAACCAAATCGATTCTGCAGAAAGAGAGTCTTACATGCAGCCCAGTTTGCTGCATTCTTGCCTTCCTCTACCTACAATCCACAGATATATGTCTTTGGGTATTCTGGGATGAAATTACTTATGTGCTCTTGACAGATGTATATATAGTTTGTCTTCTCTTTAACACGAATATGAAGCACTATCAAAAAAAGAGCTGGAGATTTTAATCTCAGTGTAATATTCAGTATTAGCATTTCAGGTGGTGCAAAAATGCTTATGTAGTCCAACTTGAATTTGAATTCTTGAATTTGACATCCTTTCAAGGACTGGAAATAAGCTGAAAGCAGAGCTACTTCTCTCATATTAGGAAAGTTTTAAACAGTGTGTCTGGTGATTGTCAGTTATGTTCTTCCTAACAACTAGGAGAGACAAACAGCAACAAAGATACAAACATATTTCCAGGACCAGACATTCCAACAGGCAGAACTCATTTCTCTCACAAAACATAGACCTTATCCAGAACTAAGGCAAAAACCATACTGTTGACCAAAACCTCAAAAATTAAGCCTTTCTGCCTGTTACATTGCACAATCAGTGAGGGTGTGTGTCAGTCATATTGGAGGAGTTGCAATATTTTGGTGGCATGGAGTTTTCTGCATCCATAAACATAAACTCCCAAGCCTCTTGAAATTAGTGAATTCTTGGCATGTGCTTTATATCGTTTAAAACATAGGCAGAAAGCTTTTGTGTTTCAGATCAAGCCAGCTGATGACCTTGAGGGTAGGAATATAGCACGTAGAATAGTAGAAGGTTTCAGGTCAGAAGAGGCCTTTAAAGCTCATCTAGTCCAACTCTCCTGCAGGGAGAAGAGACATCTTTAACTAGATCAGATTGCTCAGAGCCCCATTCAACCTGATCTTGAATGTTTCTAGGGATGACGCATCTATCACGTCTCTGAACAGTCAGTTCCATTGTTTCACCATCCTCTTTGTAAAAAATTTCTTCCTTATATCTAGTGTAAATCTAACTTCTTTTGGTTTTAAAATATCACCCCTTGTCCTAACAAAACAGGCTCTCTTTAGACTGTCTTCATCTTTCTTTGTAGGCCCCCTTTAAGTACTGAGAGGCCACAATAAATCTTCAGGCTGAACAATCCCAACTCTCTCAGACTGTTCTCATAGGAGAGGTGTTCCAGTCCTCTGATTATTTTTGTGGCTCTCCTCTGCACCTACTCCAACAGATTCATGTCTTTCTTGTGCTGAGGACTCCAGAGCTGGACACAGTACTTCAGATGAGGTCTCACAAAAATGGAGTGGCAGAATCACCTCCATTGACCTGCTGGCCATGGTTCTTTTGAATGCAGCCCAAGATACAACTGTTGTTCTGCGCTGTGAGCACACATTGCTGGCTCATGTCCTGCTTTTCATCCACCAGTACACCAGTAAATAGGTCTGCATTAGGCAAGTAATTTGAGGATGATAAATATGAGTGAAAAGAAAAGGAAGGAAGACATACAGTAGAAGTTAGATTGGTATAACTATCCCCCTCCAGAATTTAAGACTTGGACCTCAGGATGGTAGCAAAGAATTGTATGGAAAAGAGGAAGAAATGGGAAAGAGGTAGAAAAGTAAAACCAAACACTGAACCTCTACATTTACCCTTGCAACATTTGTGACTGCTGAATCACCACAAAAGCCTAGTTATGAAATCCAGCCAGGACTGAATGAGAATCAATTAGTATACTTCCAAAATTTGGGAAAGAAAAGCACTGAAATGAAGCTGTTATTGAACTACAGTTAGAGTAGCTGAGCTGTTTATAATAAACTCATTATTTTATTTATGATGCTATATTAGTTTCAGGATATAAAGAGGTTTTCTGAGTTATACACTGATAACTGCAAATAATGAAATGTTCCTAACACCAGATGTTGTGGCCTGTTTGAATTTTTGTATCTTGACACTATTTAAGGTTCTCCCAACTTTAAAAACCTGTCTGTAAGCCTGGGGCCATGAACAGGAATATGCTGCACAGACATTTTTTAACATCTTCAGGTGCACAACTGCTTTATTAATTTAGTGGAGGACAGTGCATTGCTGAAGGTTTAATGAAGTCCCTTGTGTCCCAACACTCATTGTACATAGCCTTATTTGTCAGCAAAGGTCAGCTGAAATGTGGGATCAGTAAAAAGCAGAAAAGGAACCAAACTGAAATATTCATCTAATTTTCATTCCTTGGTATTATTTTATGTTCTAAACCATCATTTTTTTGACAGGACAAGTTGATTCTTTTAATATTCATATAAGTCTAAGAACACTTGAAGAGCTATTCTCTTAGAGGTTACCAAAATATCTTCAGGAACAACACAAGTATGGAAAATTTCAGTCCAGATAAAAATGTTTTGAAAACTTACCTAATATATAAACAGAGAATATATAATGAAGAACCTGTATCTAACATGCATATTATTCATGTCCTTCATGAATGAGCTATTTAAAGCTTATTTTTTTGCACTTAGCCCCCACAAACTGGACCACAGAATCAAGACTGTAGTTCCTGCTGCCGTGGTGACTTTGGAGTTCGACTCTACCAAGGGCCCCCAGGACCTCCAGGCCCCCCTGGGATGCCAGGTAAGGTTTAAGTTCAATTCCTTTTTTGATCAGTCTAATTAGAGGCTATGAAGTATCAGAGAATGATCCAAACATCTCTCTTTGGGGACAGGTTCAAGAACAAGTTTTTCTGGGGAGACACAGATTTTCAATTGGACTCTTAAAGTATTTTCCAGTGAAAATCCATTTGTTATTAAAATACAGCTTTCACAAATTCATTCTGAAACTAACCTTGTTGCCTTCCTAGGGCAAATTGGTCTCCCTTCTTAAAGACGCCTGAAGATTTCAGTGAAGTTGGAAGAACTTTTTCCCTGGAGTCAATTATTATGAACACTTTTGAATATCTAGCAATGCTATTGTGTATTGTCCTCAGGAGATTTTTTTTTTTTGTCTAGCATACTGCTAGGCAGTATTTCAGAGACACATAGGTTTGATTCTTTCATAGAAATGTCTTGTTTTCCTTCTTACTTTTGTCTTCCTGTTCTGGTCAGGTTAGC
Organism: Galbula dea; assembly: GCA_013399015.1. Classification (NCBI taxonomy): domain Eukaryota; kingdom Metazoa; phylum Chordata; class Aves; order Piciformes; family Galbulidae; genus Galbula; species Galbula dea. Next base: position 3,351 of record VWZX01006235.1, on the reverse strand, counting down.
AGACTCGGGGGAGATTTGAGATAATTCCCTAGAGCGAAATTAAAGCACAAAGTCAGACGCCACTGATCAAACTGTATTGTCACAAGGAGAGAAAACTTGAAGCAATAGGAAAGGAAAATGGAAGAGAAAGGGAAGGAAATCAAGTAAGTAAGAGAGCAGCAAGGATAGTCACCACCACTGGATCTAGCGACACCCCTGTAGTCTTGTTCCTCTGGTGGCAGATGAGCTCACAGTTGTTTTTCTACAGTCCTTTTATAAGGTAGACATCCCCACAAATTTGCAAATTTCTGTGCTGAACTGGAAGAAGAGTAGTTCTGGCCTTATATGAAGAGTTATTTTTAACAGTTATTGTTTTATCTATCCAAACAAAAATTTGCCTAATTTGTTTCACTGTTTAGATTCCTTATTTGAAATTTTGGGGTTTTTTCTCAATAGAAAAATTCTGAGGAATCACTGAATTATTAGATTTGATCTCGGATAACACCATTCTTTTGAATTGGTAACCAGAGTGACTAACCTGAGAAGAAGAAGAATGTCAAAGAATCTAATGTCAAAACAGGTGGAACTAGAACAATGATTGTACTAATTAATCCTCTGAGTAATTAATTGAAAGTTCAGACTTCTGCTTCAGGTAGGCATAATAACCACCTAGTGATTTTAAGCCGACATTAAAATTTTGTCAGTCACATAGATATCTGCTCAGTAATTTAATCAGAAAACATCAGGAAGTAATACTGTAGATACAGGAATATGTTTTTAGAATCATCGAATCATAGAATTGTTTAGGTTGGAAAAATCTTTAAGACTATCTCATTGAGACCAACTCTTTGAAAGCAGCCCTGTGGAGAAGGACTTGGGGATCATGGTGGATGAAAAGCTGGAAATGAGCCAGCAATATGTGCTTGCAGCCCAGAAAGCCCAGAAACCATATCCTGGGCTGCATCAGGAGGGAAATGATCAGCGGGTCAAGGGAGGTGATTTTGCTACTCCAACCTGCCCTCGTGAGACCCCACAGGGAGAACGGCACCCATTTCTGGGGTCCTCAGCGTAAGAAGACATAGACCTGTTAGTGTGGGTCCAGAGGAGGGCCACGAAAATTATCAGAGGGCTAGAGCACCTCCACTATGATGACAGGCCGAGAGAGTTAGGATTGTTCAGCCTGCAGAAGAGAAGGGTTTAGGGAGACATCATAGCAGCCTTTCAATACCTAAAGGGGGCTTACAAAAAGAGGGAGAGAGACTATTTACCTGGGTAGAAAGCAATAAGACAAGGGAGGATGGTTTCATACTGGAGGATGGGAGGTTTAGATTGGATCTTAGAAAAAAATTCAGAGGGTGGTGAGGCACTGGAACAGGTTGCCCAGAAAGGTTGTGGAAGCCTCATCCCTTGCAGTGTTCAAGACCAGATAGGATGTGACCTGGGCA
>VWZX01006234.1:102026-135582 GCA_013399015.1 Galbula dea | reverse complement strand
TTTCATCCATTATTTTTTGAGTTCTAGTAGCCAGTGTGGCTCCCCAGAGGTTTTGGGCATCTTGCTGAGAGCTGACAACTTCCCATATCTGGTGTCTGTACACCCAAGGATTCAGGTGATAGCAACCACTCTCACTTACAGAAGTCAATCCCTATGTAAACATGGTCTTGAAGATGGCAGAGGAAAGCCCTGCATCTAGAGAACTCTTCTGTGAAATATATGTAAGTTATGGCTATGTCTTTTCCTGTGAAGGAATTATTCTCTTCCTCCCTATGCCTATGGCAAAACTCTCTTCAGTCTCAATGAAAGTAGGGTTACCCTGCCAACATTTCAGTAACCAGCAGGGCCAGCTTGAAGTTGGTTTTCTGGCACTGGAGGGTGAGTTTCATAACCATGCCTCACTGTAAACTATATCAAGGGGGATCCTCCTCCCTGCCTTCGGTTTTGTCTGTTTCCTCAAGCAACATTGCTGCTGACAGGCACACCAGGGACATGGCTGGCAAGCAGTGGGAGATGCTGTTTCACTGGCAGCCAGTGACTAGACAAATGCATAGTTGTTTCTGTTTGCTTTGCATGAAATATTATTGATCTGAGTGTGCTATCAAAGAGCTGGAACTGCCAGCTGTGAAACCAAAAAACCGACTGCAGGAATTGCAAGACCATTTGAAGAATTTGCCTTTTCTGTCCTTGTGAAATGGGACACCAAGCCAGTTGTGCAGCAATACAGATAGTTCTCCCCCATTCCCTGAGGGAGGCTGTCTCCTTGGCAGGAGTTTCACTGGCATTGCTGAAAGCAGCACTTTGACTGGTGCAAGCAGATGAGTCTTCACATCTGCTGTTCTTCTGCAGCTGACCTTTGATCCTGTTGAATCTCCCTTTGCTTCCTGCTGGAGAGTAATTCCTTCAGACACTTCCCACAGCATGGACCAAACAGACCACCAAAAGCTAGCCATCTGAAGAAATAATACTTAACTTGGATGGAAAGCTTCAGAGCTATGGTATCCCTACATTAAAAATACATACTACACGAGCTTCAAGATCCTGTTGTCTTTTTACGTACAAAGACCCTGCTTCAGCAAGCACTTCAGCTCCTGCATACTTGACTCCTCCTATGCACTAAGTCATTTACAGTGACTTAAGAGTGTTACTGGATCAGGGCCTATTTTTCCTTAGCTAAGTATCAGATGAATCTTTTTTTTTTTTTTTTTTTGAGTCATAATACTGCCATTGATTCTTCAAGTCTTAATATTCCCATGATTTCCAGAGCAGCTGTGGGGGACTATGCACAGCCATTCCATCATGCACTGCATCTGCTGATGTAAAAGGACATAGTGCAACAACCCTTATATTGCCTCTTTTCCAGCACTAAATTCACACCTGTTCTAAAAGTTTGAGAACAGGCCTTGCAGCCTTTGCTGATGAACAAGGGTGAGTCCTTGCTGATGCTTGTGAGTTGGGGAGGAATAGCTTTGAATGGGCAGCAAGACTGATTTGAATGTTAGGGCTGGCTTTGATCAACAGGCGCTTGTCCTCTTGACCTAACTCCTCCTGCAGTGAGCTTGTACACCCAACATGGCTGAGGCACTGGAATCAAATTGTGGAAGTGATGAAAGCACGTGCCTGCTGCCTTTTTCACAATCACAAACAGCCATTTGCAGCTTGGTGTCCCACCACTGAAGGATAGTATGTCCAGCCTTGTTACCAGCTGCACTTAGGGAACAGACTCACACCAAATGGTGGTCACTGTGCAGACCCTGTGTAAGAAGCAGCCCTTGCTTCAATGCATTCGTGGTTTGCACAGCTAAGATGAAGGAGGGACACAGAGGCAGAAACAGTGGAAATGACTTGTGAAAGGTGATATGAGACCCTGTGCCAGATGCCTGTGGAAAAAAAAGGGAAATACACAATGTATGTACTCTCTGGGATGTTTCTTTGCCTGATCCTTCCCTTCCCCCATGTCTTTTCTGTTCTGCCCTCTCACAGGATCATTTCATGTTCTAGTTAGAGACCAAATGCTCTTTCTTTCCTTTCCCCCCCTCTTCTGTGTATTTCACAACTTTTTCAAAGCACAGCTTAAGTATAGCATGGCCATGATTCAGGAAGAATACCATGATATGGGGCACAAGGGAGCAAGGTGATTTCTTCCAGCACCATGTGTGACAGTCAAATGTTCCTAATGATCTACTTCAGAGAGTGTTAATGGCCACTGTGAAGGTCCGGATGATTATCTAAAGCGTATAAAGGAGGAAATACAGAAAAAATAAAGATAAATCTTTGTACCTTTTCTGCCTCAAGTCATTCTCTCTTATTTTGCTCTGGTGGCTCAACTTTATAGCAGAATTTTGTAACTTCTATTTGTTGATCTTGTATTTGTTGAACAAAATTGTTACCAGGGAAGGTGCTATTTCGGCACCAAATACACTGGCAAAGCAGTAGTCCATAAAGTCAAGTCTGTAATGAAGTCCATCTAGGGTGCTGCTGCCAGCTCATGGTGCTCTGTGCTTGGTAGGATTGAAGGACACAAACAAAAATTCTTGTATTTAATTGTTTTCACAAACCCTGTTCTTCCAGACCATGGCATCAGGTTACCTCCAGCAAGAACTGAAGAAGAAACCCCAGAAGGGGAAACAATTTTATACTGCAGTCAGATAGGTGCATTCTCTATGGACCTTCCCTGATTTTCATTATCCTAAGATCTCATCCATAGCAAATAATTCCTGGTGTAATGGCACAACACACCCACAAAGACCAGGAGTCCTTTCTCTTCTGCTGCATACTCACAAGTCCAAGTAGGCATCTCTGGAAAAGAGAAACCACTTTGTTTTCTGATAAACGAGTTACTGAAAACTGTGTAACAAGCCACCTCCCGACACAAGCTGCGAAGTGATTTTATTCTGCAAATTCTTCCATTTCCCTTAGCTGTGTATGAGGTTCTTTGCAATGGAGGCCACAGCTCCATTTCCTATATATTACCCCTTCCATTAAATCATCCCAGCTATGTGAAAGTAAAGTCAAGGAACTTGAAGAAATCTTTAAAAATAACTTTCACTAACATCATAACTGCAGCTTTTTGCAAACCAGGGAGAAAAAAATAAACCAAAAGCATCCAGAAAAATTAAATTTTAAACCAGCAAAAAAACCCCATAGAAACATGTTGTAGTGGCTGTCTGTATTTTCAAGTCTTTAATACATACTGGTATTGTACTGCTCTATAAAATATCACACAGACCTTATTGCTACACAGAACTTTGTGATTTTCATCACAAATATTCAGATACTCAGCTTTGTGATTTTGTCTGCGCCATATCTGTACTTAAACTAATAATTTGCAAGCAGCTTCAGACTGTCATGTTTTTCCTATTTTTTTTCCTCTAAATTTGAAAATTCTTAAAGTAACTCTCACTCAATTTGAATTTTTCTCGGGATCCAACACAGGGACAATAAAGCTTTAAAAGTGAGAGCATACAAAACACAGTTCTACACACATTTAAACTCTAAAATTATGTTTTTTGCGTATATAGTAGCAGACAGTGGATAACATTATGAAACTGCTGTTCATGCACAAAGTGGAATATCCTGGAAAAAAGTGTTTCTGAGCAAAGAATTAAATAAATACAAAATAAACTCATAGAGTTTATCTAGATTTGATGGAGAGATCTGTTGAAGTAACATTTCCTTTTTAGAGGCTTGATGTATTACACTGTTGAGAGAGAAATACTATGAAAAAAACCCAGAACTAATAAGCTATAACTACAGATGCTGCCTTCACAATGGTCAAATAATCTGCTGACAGATATTTCATCCATCAGTAGACGTTACTGTGGATTTCTGGACTGAATACTCTTATATACATACTATGGATTGTCTCCTTATGAAGGGAAGAATCTCACAAAACTATTTGATTTTATCTCTGTTCCAGGAAAATGGGCCAATTCTCAGCTGCAATACTTTGAAGAATTTCCTGTCTGGTAGTTCAGAAACTGCCAAAAGCAGGGCGTAGAAGCCAGAAAGTTCACTGCTGCCATTGGCTCACAGAAACAAACAAAGATCCCAAACAGAAAATAACCCTCCCCAAATAAAAATAGATCTAAAAGATCAACAAACCAAAAATGGACTAGATTTTGAATGAGAGCCTGTGTTTTACATATCATGTGGCTAGACATAGCTTTTGGAAACAATCCAACTCAACCCACTTTTCCCCACCACCTGTCAGCAGTAGGTTTTCTGACTGCAAGAGCTTAGAGGCAATGTGTAAAAGGGCAATGTTAGACAATCAAGTTTAAATATGACAAAAGCAGGGAAATTCAAAGGCTTCATGATGTAATGTGTTAACAGTCGGCTGTTGTGAGAAAAAGAGGAGGAGGAGGAGAACACATTACAGGTTGTTCACCTTTAGGCTAAATTCTCTGGTGCTTTTCAATTTGTACTGAGACCCTGACATTACGTACATATATGTGGTTGGAAGAGTTTTGTTTAGACCACTTTAAGCCAAAGAGATTCGGTATAGTGATTTATATGTAGGCTTAGATCTTCCAACAAGCCAAGCTACATTCTAGAGAACTGAAAAATTCTGAGACTGTGAGATTGGTCACAAAGCTGGGGACCACCAGAAGATGAGCTGTGAATTTTATGCCCTTTGTCTATATTGCAAGAAGGGTTGGAGCAGAGGCTTCCAGCACTCTCTTTTGCTGTGAGTCTAAAGCAAAGGCCAAAATGCTGATCATGCCACCTCTAGATTCCCTTGACTTAAATGGGCATGTAAACTCACAAGAAAGAAGTGGAATAAGTAGGGTGCAGTCTAGCCCACAGAGGGCTATTATGAGACAATGTAGAGCCAAAACTGAACAATGTTAAAAGCAGTCTCTTTTGCTCCAGGCAGGACTTGGAGAAATGGAGCGCCTCTCCAGGCAAAACAGGATTGCTCCAGAGGGACCTGGACACACTCAAAAAGTGAGCCCAAGAGAATAAGATGAAGTTTAATAAGTCGAAGTGCAAGGTCCTGCATCTGGGTAGGGGCAACGCAAGATACAAGTACAAACTGGTAGAGGAACTCTTTGAAAGCAGCCTTGCAGAGAAGGAGCTGGGGGTCATGATAGATGAAAAGCTGGATATGAGCCAGTAGTGTATTCTCGCAGCCCAGAAAGCCAACTGTGTCTTGGGCTGCATCAAGAAAGGTTGCTGGCTGCACCAGCAGGTCTAGGGAAGTGATTCTGCCTCTCTACTCTGCCCTTGTGAGGCCCCACCTGGAGTTCTGTGTCCAGTTCTGGAGTCCCCAGCATCATAAAGATGTGGACCTGTTAGAGCACGTCCAGAGGAGGGCCACAAAGATGATCAGAGGACTGGAGCACCTCCCCTATGAGGATAAGCTAAAGGAGTTAGGATTGTTCAGCCCAGAAAAGAGAAGGCTTCCGAGGCGACCTTATAGCAGCCTTTCAGTACCTAAAGGGGGATTATAAGATAGAAGGGGAGAGAATTTTCAGGTGGTCAGATTGCTACAGAACAAGGGGGAATGGATATAAGCTGAAAGAGGGGAGGTTTGGACTGAAAATTAGAAGGAGGTTCTTCACCCAGAGGGTGGTGAGGCAGTGGAACAGGTTGCCCAGAGAGGTTGTAGATGCCCCATCCCTGGCTGTGTTCAAAGTCAGGTTGGATGTGGCCCTGGGCCACCTGGACTAGTGTGTGTGGCACTACTGCCCATGGCAGGGGGGTTGGAGCTAGATATCTTTAAGGTCCCTTCTAACTGGGCTATTCTATGATTCTATGATTATGCCTCTTGCAAATGGGAGAGTATCTGTATTTCATACTCCAATCTTGATTGAAGATTTATTTATTTCCCAGAAATTCCCTTCTGAAATGCGTGCTATCAGAATGAAATCTAAATATGCTGCATGCATGATATAAAAGCATATCTCAGATATAGGAGATTAGGAGGTTGGGAAAATGCACACTATGAACAGAAGGATACCTACTGAGCTTGTGATGGTAATTATAGTATTGGGTCCCTGTGTTATTGTAAAAGCTTCTTTGAGAAATGAGCTTCTCATCTGATTTTAAGCAGCAGGCAAAAAGATTTCTTAAGCTCTCTTTGAACAGGGCTACTTTGGAAAGAGCTCAAACCAGCCTAGTTAAACTGGCTGCTAAAATTATAGCTAGTTTGGGAGCTGGCTATAAAAACTGTTGAATTACTTGATTTTTTGCTCCTAATGTTCATTGCTTTTCTGCTAGAAAAGCCTCTGCTTGTTCCAGCACACAGCTCCTAAGTTTTCTTCTCTCTCACCCACATTGCTCTAGCTTGATCCTAAAGTTGCTGCTGCCTTAGATGCATCTGATATTCAGCTCTGGATCCACCACATCTGCCAGTCTCACCTCTGGTATCCTGCTTTCAAAGGCTGTTTTCTGACTTTTGCAGTGAAGAGATGGAGAACATGGAGCTCCTTTTGTCACTCTTTACCATCACAGTTTGTTCCACTGAGGGAGAGCGTCTGAGGGAAAGCAAGGACAGTGGCTTTGTATGATTTTGTTTTGTAGGTTTTACTTAAACTGTCCATAGAGTTGCACCATTAGGCATCACAACAGAGCCTAGCCTTGGAGTCCACAAACTACCAGAAATTCTCTGAGTGCAGTACAAGTGGGGGAATGTATCAACACCTGTGGACTGATTATAGATTTCATTGTGGTACTGTGCCTAGTATCTGTGCCAGTAAAAATCCTTATAAAAAATGGGGACAAAATTTACTGCATACTTACCATAATCAGTTGTAAAATCACAATATTTTCCTTGAGTTTTGTTGGGTTTTTTGTGTGTTTGTTTTAAAAACATCGTAGGAGAGCAACCTCATCTTTAGATCAAAGTTTTAAAGCCTCAGGACACTACCTGAAACTTATGGACTTTCCATTTTGTTTTACTTTTAGATAATTAAAAAAACCCCAAACTACATACATATTTTGAATTTGAATTAAAAAAATTACTTCCAGTTACATATCTTGTAATCTAGGTTTCATTGGGCAATAAAGTTTATAAAGCTCAGTTAGAACAACTTTTGAAAAAGTGTTTTTTATTTAATTTCATTTATTACATTTAATACTGACAAACTGGTGAATATTGCAATCAGATAGAAACTGCTTCCTGAGGAGAAAAATCAAATCTATATTTGGGGCAAAAAAAGGGTGAAAGTTCACAGAATCACAGAATTATCTGGGTTGGAAGAGACCTCCAAGATCATCAAGTCCAACCCTTAATCCTACACTATCATGATTACTAGATCATGGCACTAAGTGCCACATCCAGTCTTATTTTAAAAACCTCCAGGGATGGTGAATCCACCACCTCTCTGGGCAGGCCATTCCAATGCCTGATTACTCTCTCTGTAAAGAATTTTTTCCTTATAACCAGCCTAAACCTTCCCTGGCAGAGCCTAAGCTCGTGCCCTCTTGTTCTGTTGCTANGGCCTTCTTGGCCACCTGGGCACACTGCTGGCTCATGTTTAGCCTCCTGTCTATCAGCACCTCCAGGTCCCTTTCCACCTGAGTGCTCTCCAGCCACTGTCCCCAGCCTGTAGCGCTACATGGGGTTGTCGTGGCCAAAGTGCAGGACCCGGCACTTAGCCTTGTTGAACTTCATCCTGTTGGAATCAGCCCATCTCTCCAGCCTATCAAGGTCCCTCTGCAGAGCCCTCCTGCCTTCTGGCAGGTCGACACTCCCTCCCAACTTGGTGTCATCCGCAAATTTGCTTATGATGGACTCAATCCCCTCATCCAAATCATCGATGAAGATGTTAAACAGAACTGGACCCAACACTGATCCCTGGGGGACTGCACTGGTGACCGGCCGCCAGCTGGACGCAGCCCCATTCACCAGCACTCTCTGGGCCGGGCCATCCATCCAGTTCTTAACCCAGTTGAGAGTGCACCTGTCCAAGCCATGGGCTACCAGTTTATCCAGGAGTATGCCATGGGAGACAGTGTCAAAGGCTTTGCTGAAGTCCAGATAGACTATATCCACAGCCTTCCCTTCATCCACCAGTTCTTTGTTTCTTTTAAAATATGTTCTTATTTTGTTATAACCTACCAAAGTCACCATGAGAAGTGACTAAAACAATGAAGATTTTTCACTGTTGAATTCTAACAGTTTAAGAAATCCTAAAGTAGCTTTGCCTGGTGGTCTCTAAGCATCTTCATGCAGCAGGTTGGATGGCTCTCCTAGGCAAACCCTGCTCTGGAAACATCCACTCAGGATTTTGAGGGGCATGTAATGCCTTTGTCTCTTCTGTCATCCTGTAGCAAAACACTTACCACAGTCTTAAAGGGTATTCAGGGATCCTGAGAAAAAGAAGCATGCCCCTGTGTCAGTCCCTATTTACTTCTGAATGCAACCCAAAAGCACAGGGCAGACCAGCACACAGCTGAAGTTGCCAACAATTGACAATGAGTCTGGCCCCAGTCTGAGCACTGCCAGCATCATCCTTATCCTTTTAATCACATGGAGGGCTTAATTGTGTTTTTCCTGGGATGCGTTCAAGCTCCTCCAGTGCATGTGATGGACAACCCTGCATTGCCCAGGCTCTGCTCACAGCTAGATCCGCAGGACCTGAACATCTTCCAGAGGTGGAAGTCCACAGAAGAGATCCTAGCCACAGCAGTCACTGTGAGCAGGTCCACAACGGTTCTAATTTTTTTCATAGTGCAGTTCTTCTGGCTAGAGCTAGTCAATAATTCCTATTATGCTTTGAGAAAGCCAAAGCTAAACTACCTCATAAATACAGTCATCCAGTTGAAACAAAGTTGAACTTCTTTAGACCAAAATGTTACATACAAATGTCTCTACTTAACCTCACAATTTAAGAGAGGTATAAAAACTGCTGTCTCTTTTCCTATGTAACTTTCAGTCCCTGGCAAATTTCCTTTAACATGACATTTCCTGGATAAAATCGCTGAGCTCTCTAAGATCTAGAATATGGCCAGGTATCATTTTGTTGTAAAATGGAATACAGAGATGCATAAGATTCATCTAAACTGTGGGCTGCTTAAGTGGCAAAAGTAAAACTTAAATGTTTGCCATAAGTTTAGCCAGAAAGTTCATAGTTTTTACTATTTATTTCCAGTATTTTTAACATTTTAAATTTAAATTCCTTTATTTTTTTAAAAGCATAATCACCGTTTGCATCTATGATCATAAAACCCAATAAATCTGTGGACCTAGCCAAGAAGCCAAGAAAGGAATATCAGCTTGTGTCTCTCAAGATTCCTATCCTTAATGATCATGTGCTTTGCAAGACATGTTGCCCCATTGTAATGGTATATAGCCATCAGATGCTTGTTTAAAACTACCTAACTGGCAGATTAAACTAGACTAATAGAGGTTTTACACATTCATTAATGTCTATATGAAAAAATCATCATTGTGTCTCTTTTCATGAAAAATGGAGTAGATAAAGAGTCTTATTTTGTTCTAAAAGAGTGGATAAGGGAGGAATCAGGTAGAAGGGTCAGTGAACACAAAAAAACCCCTGCACAAAGTACTGCTGTAATGCACAAATATGTGAAGGATAAAAGTAAGTTGGTCCTTCTGGAACCTTCAACCCCTTCACGTTTTCACCTTCAGAGGAGAGTGTTGAACCAATGTTAGTGTGATCATAAACAGAAACATAACCAATCAGCAGCATAAAAACGTGCAAAGTTGTCAGATGGATTTTACAGGTGTAATTTAGAAATGTTGCTCACTTGACACTGTATGACTTTCTCTAGCTGGTTGTTTTGAGCACTAGTTGAATTCTGACCACTGGGATTTGTAGCAATAAGAATTTGTCCATGTTACAGACTCTGTACTGTTGTCACTTCAGAACACAGACAGCAACAGAGTGAGTTTTCCCATCAGTGTCATTACACCACTTCTTCAAAGGATGCGTGCTAAGACAACAAAAGCTGTTCATTGTCAGCATGGCTATATCCATTTGGGAGGTTTTCTGTAATAATGGTAGGAAAGAAAAAGAAAGACTTCATCTGCTGAAATACTGTAGAGGACATGAGGTGTATGTGGAAAAGAGGTGAAAGAGAACGAGGTAGTAACTTTCAGATGAAATGGGATAAATGAGAATTGTTGAGTTATTTTACATAGCTTGCATCGAACAGCTCATAATCCTGATGACTGTTACACTCTCTCTGTATATCAAGACAGATTATATTAATCTCCATGTCCCTTACTATCTTCTCAAGTAGTATCCTTGAATAAAATGTTGACCTCAATCAGTTCAAAAGATGTATGGCCAAAAGTATTTCCTCCTCTTGACATAGTGAATCTTCTGGAGAGCAAGGTATAATTCAGGCTGCCTGGATCTGGCTGAGGAAAGATCACATAAATAGCTTCCAAAGTTACTGCTGAACTGTGTCATCTTCCCTTTCAGATTATTGCATCCCAGGAGTTTTAATTTAGTGTTATAAATGTAGAAGGCCACACTAAAACTATGACTGCCTTACTTTCCATAGCTTTGATCCCAGCACTGTTGTCCACAGGGGGACTGCTCCTGATCTCTTCATGATTGCAAAGCATGGCCACGGCTGCAATGGTGCAGAACTTTAAAGATTTCTCAGAAAAGTCAGAGGCACAGAGAGAAAGAAAGGCAGGATGGTTGGAAACTGAAACCGCTCTCCCCTCAGTATTCATGGGGAAGTCAATGCTCTGCGGCCAATGTAAAATGGAGAGTCAGGGGCAAGGAGCATCTCAGCAACTTTCCCAGCCAAGTAAGGACCACATAAAGGTTTTGGTGCTGTATTGTCTCTTATACAAAATCCAGGGCTGAAATCAGTGGGAATCACCATGGTTGGGGTCTTCTTCTGATACCACAATACAAATAATAGCAGAAGGATATACTGGCAAGCCACAGCATATCTCAAGACATTAAGACAATCATGGAAGAGGGGGAAGGCTTGCATACATATATATGAAATATTTCCAATATATGATACGTAACACTATATGCGTAACAATATATGTCTAATCACTATAGTACCTGAATACCATACATATTTATTGTAACAGTGATGATGCTGAAAGAGACTGAGAGTTTATTTCTTTCTTCTGTCTTGAATTTATCAAACACTTCTGGTTATTGAAAGCAACTATCCAGAGGTGAGGTGAAAGACAACAGAGATAGCTAGATGGAAAAGTAGTAGCAGTAATGTGACATTCATCACACACTCAACATGTATCAGCTGTGATTGCCTGTATGTATCAGCTGCCCCTGTCTCCCATACACATCCCCTCTTCTCAGACTTGGTCTGTGGGTGTGACTTGGTGCCCTCTGGTCATCTCAAAGACTGAGAGGTTTCCACTATGTTAAACAACTCCATGGGAAGAATTTTGAAGGCACAAGGGCAAACATGTGCTATGATGTTTTTGGGAGCCGGATGGCTACAAAACCTATGCACCTTTGTGATCCTTGCCTCGATAAAGACATCACTTTGGTCATATCTACAAGGAACACTGCCAGTAGACACAGGCTTGCACTGCCCACGCTTTGTGAAAGGCTTTGAGACTTTATGAAAGTCTACTAATCCAAACTAATAAGCCCTGCTGGGGTTACAATGCCAGGCAAAAATGACCATGTGATAAGTGCCATGGGTGGTCTCATGCTCTACTAATTTACAGTATAGGCAGAGTGAGCTGAGGTCTGACAGCCATGTATTGTACCTAAGGTTGTCATCTTCTGTGGTTAAGGGCAGTCTGAATGAACCATAAAGTGCTGAAAGTACAGAAGAGAGAGGACCACAGCCACGTGCAGAGCCTGGCTGAGCTATCCTGTCCAATTAACACCCATCTGCTGTCTTGTTCCTGTTTCTGTCAGCACAAAGGAGATTATCAAACATTTAATTCCAGAGATTTTTGAACCTGAGGGTACATCAGTAGAAGAGGGGAAAGAAGTAAGATTCTGGATGTATACCAGAACGGGAGGGAAGCTAAAAGCAACTGTGTTACTGTGAATGTAGAGAAACCAGGTGGAAAGCGGTGGGGCATAGCCAAAAGGAAAGCTGGCCACATAGCTCCTCTAGATGTGAAGAAGAAGGCAGCTCAGAAGCACTTGCTGCTCCAGTTAAATGTCAGCAAAGTAACTTCTACCAAAAGAATGCCTTCTGAGTGGGGAGAAAACAAGCAGAGTGTCAGGACCAGCTGGCAGCTTGAGAAAAACAACCACACAATTAAACAGCACCACTGGGAGCACTAGACAGCTGCCCCTAACTCCTCATTGTCACTATTCAAGGCCTGTCAAAAGAATAATAAAAGGTACTATAAAGAGAAGACAAATCTCAGGCAATCAGAGCAGCAATGGGACTGGCCTTAAGGGGTAATGGGCAGAGTTTGATTCCTAAAGGTGTATGAGCATTTAAGGGCTTACAGAAGTGGCTGGCTTTGGAGACACGCTTTCTGTCACCAAAGATGACACGTCAAAGGGAGGACATGTTCATGACCTCACACTGTGCAAGGGTCAGGCTCTTTCACTGATCAAAAATGCATGAGAATCTGTGTGTCCTTTTGTTTCCTTTTGATTTTCATGTCTCAAGAGCATTAAGGAAATCCTAGAGTACAGGATTGTGTCTGTCAGGTCCCTAGTCTGGAAGTCTTCACATAGCAACGTCAGTTTGATCCCAATCTTCATCTACCACCACACTTCCTCCCAGTGCTGAAGCTGCAACACTGTCCAAGTGTATTGACATATGCCACCATCAGATACACCTGACAAATGTCACTCACCAGAGCCCTTCGTTTCAAATGACCTGATCTCTAGAAGTTACCTCCTTAGTCTTGAGAGGAACCAGAGATGAAATCTCACCCAGGCACAAAGATAAATTTTGTCTCCAAAACAGGAATCCTTGAGAAGGACAGATTCTTCCAAGCAATAAAGACTAGGAAGGAAATTGTTTTTGAAGGCCAGAAGCCTATTCTTTTCAGATTTAGGAGCAGTGATAAACATCAAAAGGAAACAATGGATACCCACTTCTGCAGGTGTTTCCTTCATCTTAATTACTCCTCTCCAGCCTATTGGGAATACTGTTCTTGCCTATTGTTTGGTAAATTCCAAGAATCTTATTTATATCCATTATGTGAAAGACTGCATGCTGGGTACATATTCCCCTGTGTGCAGCTACAATATTGTGCCAACTGGAATACGGGGGAACCCAAACCCCAGCTAGGTTCCCTAGACCAAAGCCCTAGAACTCGAAGCCACTTCTTTCAAGACACTATAATGTTCCTCTAGTCAGAAAATTGAAAGCAGACATTTTGTTTTCTAGCATCTATATAAAATATTTCTTCATACCTTTCACCAACAGCCAAGACCTGCTCCTCACTACTGCAGTTGACCTGAAAAAACATGCCAGTAATAAAACCATAAGCATGTAAAGCCTATGCAAGGAGACGTGTCATTCTTAAGTACAACTCAGAAATTTTCCCAGCCAAAAAGATGGTAGAAATAGATCCGTTAGATAATGGTTTTTTGGGTACACCTTTTGCTTTTGTTTGGGATACCATTTGGTTTTTTTTTTCTTTTTGGATACCATTTCTCACAGCATTGTCTTGGAGAAATTGGATGTTCATGGCTTGGACGAGCATACACTTTGCTGGCTGGATGGCTGGGTCCAAAGAGTTATGGTGAATCGAGTGGTAGCCGCTCACAAGTGATGTTCTTCAGAGCTCAGTATTAGGCCAGTTCTCTTCCATATATTCCTCAATAATCTCAGCAAGGGGATCAAATACACCCTCAGTAATTTAGCAGATTACACCAAACTTGACAGAAATATCTATCTGCTTAAGAGTAGTAAAGACTCTACAGAGACACCTAGACAGGATGAATCAATGGGCCAATACTAATGGGATGAGGTTGAACAAGGCCAAGTGCTGGGTCCTGTGTGTTGCCACAACTCCATGATATGTCACAGATTTGGGAAGGGTGGGTGGAAAGTTGCCTGGCAGAAAAGGACCTGAATATAAGCTGGCAGTGTGCCCAGGTGGTCAAGAAGGCCAACAGCTTCCTGGCATGTATCAGAAATAGTGTGGCCAGCAGGATTAGGAAAGTGATTTTCCCCCTGTACTTGTGAGGTCGCACTTAGAATACTGCATTCAGGTTTTGGCCCTTTACTACAAGAAAGACATTGAGGTGCTGCAGCATGTCCAAAGAAGATCAATGCAGCTGGTGAAGAGTCTAGAGTGTTATGAGGAGTGGCTGAGGGAACTGGTGTTGTTTAGTCTGGAGAAGAAGAGGCTTAGGGGAGACCTTACTGCTCTCTACATCTACCTGAAAGGATGTTGTATTAAGGTGGGTGCCTTCTTTCAAATAACAAGAGATAGGATAAGAGGAAAGGGCCTCAGTTTGTTCTAGGGAAGGTTTAGGTTAGATTTTAGAACAAATTTTTTCACTGGAAGAGTTGTTAAACATTGGAACAGGCTGCCCAGGGAAGTGATTGAGTCACCATCCCTGAAGGTATTGAAGATGTACGGATGTAATGCTTAGGGACATGGTTTAGTGGTGGACTTCATAGTGCTAGGTTAATGGTTGGATGTGATGATCTTAAAGGTCTTTTCCAATCTAAAAGATTCTGATTCCATAGACACCTCAGGAAGATGAGCTTATTGATCTGATGAATCCTTTTCCTGGAATTTTCTATCTCTAGCTTTATGTGGCAGAGATGAATGAGAGGGGGATGAAGGATAATTTCTGGAAACAAAACCCAGATGAGCAAATCTTGGTATATTGGTGCATACATGCCATTAGATTAAGCAAAGTCTTGGAGTGTGTCACTCTAATTTTTCTGTTTATATGGTACATGTATGATAGCTATTGAAGTAGCTTTTTCATGGCATTTCTTTAAACCTTCTGCAGAAGAGGGAAGACTATGCATAAGCATTGTAATTTTCAGAGGGGGAGCTGAGTCATTAAGACATAATAGATGTTTCCTAAGTAGCCTGGCATGATAGCAGCACAACTGGAAAAACATAGTCCTCAAGTCTCTCAGTGAAATATTTTCTCCCCTGAAGTAAATTGCCTGTACCTGTACATGGACGCTAGCACTCATACTTAGAACATGAAGTCTTCTAGCCCTAATGGAAGGAATAATTTCCTAATGTAATTGAAATTAATCTCGTAAGATGTCACAGAGTCCAAACCAAGACTTAATATTCCCAGTTTCCACCTTCTGAGGTATGTACCATTGTATAGTAAAAGAACTATTCTCAACAGATAGGAAATTATATTATGACAACACAAATTCCAATAAAAAATCTATACTCAGATCTCCAAGACTAGCAAACTTCTTGAACTTTAGCAGCAATAAACTCAGTTCAAGCCCTCTAAGAGAGTAAACCAGTCTTCTCTATGTTGAAGCCAGCATGCCTCTTTGTGGATATTAGTACAACCCATTAAAGCACAATCACTGCTCCTAATTCACTCTCCCAACACATCCACTTTTAGAATTTTATTTTTTATTTAGTGTGTGGAAAATTAAGGCTTTCAGATACGTGCCAGTTGTCACACAGAAAGTCTGTGGCAGAGGAGAAGTTCTCCAAAATATGGTCTCTGATGGCCCAGAATTATTTCTGTGACTGACACCATGAAATCTTCTATGGTTGTTCCTCTGGGAGAAAGCAAAATGCAAACACACCATCCCCACTACATACCACTTGCTCTAGGATCCACTCTTGACAGAGAAACAAAGAAAACCCCAAATCACCACCCCAAACTCATCCTGAATTGAAAAAAAAAAAACCAGAAAAATTAAAGAAAAAAGAAGGCCTTCCCTGAAGAAAACTGACTTGCTATGTGCAAGGTTTTTTTTCCGCAGGCAATGGTTGAAAAACTATGAGTTTCCACCTCAGAATAACTTCTAGTTCACAGATGTCCTTTTCACCAGCTCCCTGTTTACAGCATACCTTTCTCCAAACCTGTGTTGAAACTCAATTTTTACCTCAGTATTTTTATGTGGTGGTTAAATTGTGCATTTCTGATGTGATAAAAGATAAACAACAACATGTATCGGTCATTGGAAGGAAACTTTTTATTTATTGTGCATGAGCTATTTTATAGTACTCCACACTTTATTTAACACTCTGAGCATCTCCCAAAGACTACTCTCACAAGACCTCACAGAGGCTGGTGACCACTAATGTCCTCATTGCTGAGAAAGGTCATAGTGCCAAACCTCACCTGTAAATGGAAATAGATCTGCTGACTTTGGAATTGCTCTCCCACATGCCATGCAGAAGACTGTTCTCCTTTACAAGAGCAAAGAACTTACCCCCAACAATGCTTCTTCAAGCATTTTACATGTCAATCTCACAAAACCTTAATTTTAACAAGCACAGTAAGATTGTTCACTGTTCTTGGAGTGAAGCAGGTAGAAGAGTATTTCTGGGTTGACTATGCCATTTAGCATGAGCTCTCTGTTGCTTCATGAAGCTGAAACAAGATGTGTGAGGAAGGGTAACATGTTTACAGCAGCCCAATAATTAATAACCATAGTAGAAAATGTTTCTGGATACACATAGACCAAGTCCCAAGGAATTAGAATCATTAAGGTTGGAAGAGACCTTTAAGATCATCAAGTCCAACCATCAACCTATCATCACCATGCCCACTAAACCATGTTGCTAAATGGCACACAATTTGATTCATGTACAACACACACTCTCTGATACATAAAATTCTCATCGGCCTGGAGTTTATCAGCCTGTTGTTTCTGCTGAAACATATGTTGGTCTATTGAGGGAGATGTGTGATGAGCAATTTCAAAAATGTCCCAATTTGGAAATGTAGTTGTAGACAGTTTTAGAGGAAGTGTCATGTGATTGAAAGCTGAAGCTGCACCATGCAGCTCAAATTAGATTTGGATGCTGTATGCACTGTCAATTTGGAAAACTCTTCACATGCTTGCCAGCAGTTTATAGAAAATATGAGCACAAGCCATCAACAACATCCAGTCCTCCAGCTTCTGTTTAGTTTTAATCAGACAAACCCCTTGAAACACGAAGAGAAGGAACCTTGACTTTCAACAGGGAACATGCAAAAGAGCAGGGCTAGAAGGAACGAGACAACAGGCTCTTCCTGCATAATCTTTGCTCTTCATGTGATGCACAGCCTGCTATCTCACCTAGTTTGAGGAAGAATAGAAAGAGTAGAAACAAAAACTAGCAGCCTGTATGTCATTTAGAGGAGAGAAATAAAATAATCTGTTTGGAACCAGCTACTTTCTCATAACCTCACTTGTTTAATTCGCCAGTTGTTTTTCTGGAAGGTGTTTAAACAATAAAACACACCCTTAATTACTCTTTCCTCTCAAATCTTTTCAGCCCTTTTTAGAGTTGCAGAAGTGTGAGAAAAATCCAGCTGCATTCAGGGTCTGATCCAGTACCCATTACTATCCGCAGGCTTTGAAGAGAATCCATGGGCCTGGGTTTGCAGAAGACTGGATTCAGAAAGGCACTTGAGTCCTGATGATTTCACTGCAAACTTTTGCCACCATGCTTGTTAAAGATGTGGGTTCTGTGAGCAATTTTCCGTTCACTGCATGTATTTAATTTCAGCACAGGAAAGAAAGCTCAAGCTGAGCTGAGCCCCAGTTGATTCCAATGGGATTAAGCATTTGTTTACAGGCAGGCATGTGTGTAAGCATCTTCCAGGACTACAGCCTTACATTCACTCAGGTCGAAGTGACTGTGGTTGTGGTGAAACAGGGCTTTGTTGTCCTTTGTAATGAAGGCTGTGTGTCTTAGTATTCCTCCCTTTTCTCTGATGGTTGCACTGAAGGACATTGTGGGTTCCTACAGTAAATCTGTGCTCCATGCAAGTTACAATAATTTTTTTCCATGGGCTGCTATGGAGTTAAGATTCACTTTCTCCTGCACAGGACCATGCTAAAAATTAAGTTTGGCTAACATGACTGTGTCTCCATGCAGCAAATTAAATATATATTTAAAAAAACCCCAACCTAAACCCAAATCATTATGATCCAAGTCCCTATTTACAATAAGGCAGGCCTTTTACTTTTTTTTTGTGTGAGTAACTACTATTTGTTAAGGGAGTTTTAACAGAAAGTATATATAGTCTCTACTTTCATGACTATATTGATATTCTTCTAAAAAGGTAAAGGAAAGAAAAGAACTCAAAGGTTGTAATATTAAACATAAAAATAATAATAAAAAATTAATACTAGAATAAGAAGTATTTACTTGTAGCCTGATACAATGTAGACTGAGTTCAATGAGATCCCATCTGCTGTTTTCAGTGGGAAAAGGATTAAGTCCTTCTTTCCTGTGCATGAAAACCAGATCACTGAGGTTGTTTGCTTTTGTTCTCAGCAATTTAACCTAATTTACAAATCAAAACTGTAGCTTTTTTGGTACATCTTCGACTAATGAAAGTTAGTCTTTCCTCAACCCCTTAGCCTGAATTTAGTGATAGAAAATACAAAAAAATGGGTTGAAATAGAAAACTGCATCTCAAAGAAAAAGCCAAGCAAAATAATTAAACATGTACAGAAACACATTCTTCTGAGTGGGGACTATGTATATGTAAAATACAGAGCCCACCAAGGAAGCCTGGGTGCCTGACTGCCTGATAGTGAGAAGCCTCTTGAGAGATGCAACCTTAACGCAATATATCTCATCCAGGATTCTTCATGCAGTCAAAGGGACAGCTGTTCCTTTTCTTCTTCAGGGCTATCTGACCTTGTCACTCCATGTGGGACCTTTGGAATGTTCTTGAGGGTAAGTTAACAGGAGCACTATCTTTTGCAGCAGTGTGAAATCCCAACCAAGATAAGATGACTAATGCATGAGAGTCTGGAGAGATGCCCAGAAGAAAGCATGCCCGCTGCTCTGTGTTTGAGGAAAAACAAAAGGGCAGGTGCAAAGCAAGTGGAGACTAGCAGCACATAGATTTAGGGCACTAACTTATGACTGCAGATGTATTTATCTGGGCTAGATAATAGAATCGTAGAATTGTCAGAGTTGGAAGGGACCTTAAAGATAATCTAATTTCTACACCCCTGCCTGGCAGGACACCTTCCGCTACATCAGATTGCCCAGAGCCCCATCAAGCCTTGTCTTAAAAGATTCCAGGGGTGAGGTTTCCACAACCTCTCTGGGCAACCTGTTCCACTGTCTCACCACCCCAACAGTGAAGAACTTCCTCCTAGTGTCTAATCTAAATCTACCCTCCTCTAGCTTACATCCATTTCCCCTGGTTCTATCACTACCTGACCTNCCAGCACCCCCAAGTCTCTTTCCTCAGGGCTGCTCTCAAGCTAATCTTCACCCAGCCTATACTGGTGCTTGGGATTGCCCCAACCCAGATGTAGGACCTTGCACTTGGTCTTGTTGAACTTCATGAGGTTGGCATGGGCCCACCTCTCCAACCCGTCCAGGTCCCTCTGTATAGCATCCCTCACCTCCAACATGTCAACCATACCACATAGCTTGGTGTTGTTGGCAAACTTGCTGAGAGAGCACTCAATGTCACTCTCCATGTCTCTGGCGGAGATGTTGAACAAGACTGGTCCCAGTCCTGATCCTTGAGGGACCCCACTTGTCACTGACCTCCTCCCGGACATGGATCCATTGACAACCACTCTTTGTGTGCAGCCGTTGAGCCAATTCTTTATCCACCGAGTGGTCCATCCATCGAACTCATATTCCACCAGCTTGGAGACCAGAATGTCTTGTGGGACAGTGTCAAAGGCTTTGCTGAGGTCCAGGTAAATGATGTTGGTTGCTCTTCCCCCGTGTATTGATGTTGTGTCTTTTCATAGAAGGCCACCAGATTCATCAGGAACAATTTACCCTTGGTGAAGCCGCATTGATTATCTCCAATCATTCCTTCTTTATCCTTCTGCCTCAGGAGTGCCCCCAGGAGGATCTGCTCCATGATATTACCAGGCACAGAGGTGAGACTGACTGGCCTATAGTTTGCTGGATCATCCTTCTTCCCCTTTTTAAAAATGGGGGTTATGTTTCCCTTTTTCCAGTCAGTGGGGACTTCACCAGACTGCCATGACTTTTGAAACACAATAGAGAGTGGCTTAGCAACCTCTTCGCAAATTCTCTCAGTACCTGTGGGTGTATCCCATTGGGTCCCATAGACTTGTGAAATTTAGGTTTTTCAGATGGTCATGAACCTGATCTTCACTTTCCACAGGCAGTTCAGTCTTCACCACGGGTAGTTATATTTTCTATCCAAGGCAAATGTTGCATCAGCTGTTTGCCCCAGTACTCTGCAAAAGCTTATTCTGGGTTGTTTGAAGGGAATGGGAACCCACTTGTGTCACATATGGACTGAAGGCACATTGTGGAGGCTATGGCAGCTCAGGGGCAGGTACTTCTCCAGCTGAGCTGCATGGCGCTTCAGGCCTGGAAGTGGGAGTCAGGGCTCCAAGAGATGGCACTACAGGAGGCCAGGCACCCAGAGCTGCACATGTAAACCCTTGTAAAAGTGTTATAAAAATAATCACACTTGTCTAAAGAAAGGTGGTGTTCAAGAAACACGTTGCTTCCTTTTAGAGGTCAGTAGCAAAATTTCTCTGAGGATTTTTGAAAGTAATGACCTTGGGAGACTGCAGGTATTAGTATCCAGATCACAACACAAAAACACTGTTAAAAAGCAGGTTAGATGCTCAGTATCTTGTGAAAATGAGGCATTGTAAGCTCAAAAATTATTATCTGATTCCCCTCATCACTAACTGATGGCCGTGAACCTATGCAATGGTGCTTCCACAGAATAACTGTATGAACTGCAAAAGAACACTACCAAAATTTGGCTCTCACTGTACAGTGGTGGCACAAATTATCTCACACTCTGTACCTGAAGGGACAAAAGTGGTGGATTAGGCTTGCCATGCAGTGAATTAGAAATGACCTGTGCTCTGGCCCAGCCTCCATGTGTTTTGAGGAGATGCAGCACCTTCCTTTAGCAAGGCTGCCTTCTGAAGGTGCAAGTGAGGAGAGGCCTTCGACTTATGTGGAGAGGTTCTGCTGATACCCATCCATCTTCTGGGGAAGAAGCTGCACTGTAAAAAGCATCTGGTGCCATGACTTTGTGCTCCTGGGCTGACTCAGTCCTGGTGCTTAGGCTGGCTCTGGTGTTCCAGCACACCCTGTGAACTGCATTGGGCAGGTTTTGGGTGCATAGAGCTATCAGCCTGCCAGCAGATAGCTTTAAAGCAAACATGGGTACATCTACATCAGCCTGGAGGCAGCCAGATGACAGCAGGTTGGGCATACCTTGCAGCTAGCTAATTTAAACACTTCATTATCTGAGGCATTGGCAAGACTTTTTAGGGTCTCCCTTGCATTTTCACTAACTAATCAAGCTGAAAGCTAGGCACAGACCTCACTGCCAAGGCAGAGTAACGAGTGTCCAGACAATGGCTCCTTCTGGGTAACGAAGCCAGCTTTGCTAACAGGGACAGTCCGTTTTGGAGTGATGAATGCTGTGCTATTGGCTGAATCTTGCTTGACACGCTGAATTCTCTCAACATGATTTCCTAACAGAAGAGAACAGAATACAAGCAGACATGAATTTTCCTGTTAAAGCATTTACGAAGAAACACAAAGAACACAAAGAAAGTGTGCCTGCTGGTTCCTCTCCTGCGTTACCCACATTGAGCTCAGTGCTGACACAGTTTGTTGAGATGTTGGGAAATAATGTGTTTTGGAACACTAAAACTATCATTGCCTCTTGATTAAAACAATCCAGCTCTCAGTTTGGTATAGTCATGATCACATACTGTTCTAAACATATATTCCAGCCTCTCTACTTATGTTCCCAGCTTCATATCTGAAACCCATGATTTCACAGAGGCCACTTATGCACCTTGAGTGAAGCAACATAAAATTACCTCCAATTTGGGTCTGGAAGTAACCTTCCTCCCTCTTTCTTCTTGCATGTTTCTGAGTGTGTGTGTTCTCATGTGTATGTTCTTGAGTTGACATCTATTAAAGACTGACCTCACTTGTGTCAAACATGCCACCTACAGGGAGCGTTTTGGAGCAGTCAGGTTACAGAAGATAGATAAAAGAAGAAGAAGAAGAGGTAATGAGTATGGACTGTAAATGCTTTAGCAAAGTGATGGAGACATGTACTAACAGCAAGTGAAATTTGACCTTCTGGCTGAAAATCTGATAGTGAACCAATTGGAGAACTTTAGAAAATTGGATCAGCCTCAATGGGCACAGAGTAAACACTGGGAGTGCAGTATAGTCTTATTAAACATAATGCACATTTAATGCATAATTTTATTGCAACCAATTTCATGCTACTGCTTTAAATGAGTCTGGGTCTACTTCCATGTAGCAGTCCACTACCATTAATGACTCTTAAAAGAACTGCAAGGCCAGTAAACTATCACTGGTCTGATCTCTCCCTTAGCCTGTGCTTTCTGCTTCATAAACTCTCCCAGCTCCCACAGCTTGTACTGAGACCTTGTCTTCATTCACTACGCAGTTTTTGAAACACTAAACTGTTTTGGCAAGTCTTCACAGATGAGAATGTTACAATATTTCCATTTTATGCTGGTGCAGTAAGGCAGTGAACCTTTGCAGCTATAGATCAGTCATTTGGATCCTACTCTTACAACAGGAGTTCCTGGAACCTACATAATCAGTTTGGTGCTTAAAATTTCTCAAGCACAGCAGGCAAAATCCTATTTTTCTAAGTGACAGCAATAGTGTTTGGCATCTGACAGGAACATGGAATACGGAAAACAAATGATGCTGAGTTGTAAGAAAGTGAGTGGCCCCCCTCACAGACTGGTAGAGTATTGCTGCATTAATACAGAAGAAAATTTGAAGACAGAACTGTAAGTGCTTAATTTATACTATCAGAGAATGGAAATCCACACCCTGAGTTTCAAGTTACTGGTTGTTGCCAACTTCATAGACTTTGGAATTATCACCTGCCCATTGTAGAAACACCAACAAATTAAGTGATGTTTCAGCATCAGCCTGGGACTTTCCACATAAAAGAGACATCCTATATATAGTTGAGCTTGGATTTTTTACACCATTGAGCCCATCCCTATATCTGAGATCAGTCCTTTATATTTTATCACTGTAAGCTGTTAATAACATCTGCAGAGCAGTGCTGCTGGAGCTTTCCGCAAGGGGTCCTGTTTGCTAGGCACCATACACATATGTACACAAGAGACATCTCTTGCCCTGGCAAGCTTTAGGATTTCAGCTAGTAGCAAAATGCAGTGCAGGGGTGATACACACAGAGGAGTGGAAGAGGTTACCATTGTTATCACCAAGTAGTACCATGTCAAGAATCAAGCCTTCAGTGCTAGCAAAATAACATATAGTTTACTTTTTATTCAAAACCTGAATTTTCAAGCTTTTCCTCCCCATGATCATAACAGCTAGGATTCTATCACTTTTAGCCATACTGCTACAGCGTTGGAGGTTTTCTGGATCAAGACCCAAATATTTTTATAGTCTCTATTCAGGTTCTGAGTACAGTAACTGAGGACGAATCTTGATATCAAGGTCTTCTGGGTTTGGCCCTAAAATATAACTTGCTTCTGTTGATGTCATGTTACAATCTCTGCTGTCCCTACTGTTTGGAAAGTGCGAGAGTCTTCAAGACATGTCAGAACTGGACCCAATATTTTGTATTCCCACAGAATAATCAGGCTGTCTTGTGGTTTTGTGACATATTGAACTTTATAGTCTGTGGTGGATAGAGCAAACTGGGTACCTTTTCTAAAACTCCATATATATGTGCACCTTGAACCTCACCTAAGTGGCACGGCAAACCTATGTACATAGTCTAAACAGTGGGGGTGCACTTTAAAGCATATATATGATTTCTATTAAAAGGAACAAATTATATCCCTAAACACAGGTAATGGTTTTGCATATTTATGGAATGATGAATTATTGAAAAGGATTCTATAGATAGTGCTTTTGTTGCCATTTCATCTGAATCAAATAACGAAGATATGTATCTGATTGTAAACATACTTTGAAAATGCTGAAGCCATGCAATTTCTCCCCACGTTTAAAATACAAAATAATACAAAACTGTTAATCAACTTTAACTCTAAATAGCTTTTAATTAGCAACCAGTTTACAATGGTAATACATTAATAATTCTGAAAGGTGAAAAAAAAAAGAGAAAATAAACTACTTCTGCATAATTCTCACCAGGATTTGTAAACTCGGAAGAAAAGCAAGTTAAAACAACCGAAAAGCCTTATGATGCAGCCATATCAGGTTGTGGAATTTACTGGTGGGCTGGATGTAGTCTATAACCTAATTTCACGTGCTCATGCACATATTGTTTTGAGGGGAGGGATAAGCATGAGGTGCAAAGTGTAACTCTGGACTTCTAGTATAGCATGTTCAAATCAGTAGTCCACGTATAGCAGGAGCAGGTTTGTTTGGCCTCTAGCAAAGGAAGCATTTCACTACTCCTGCTTGAAGTCAGCACACATTTCAAGAAGATCGAAGGTGCTCCGTTAAACAGTGGTTGTCGTATTTACACACTGTATATGGAAATACATATATCTGCCTTTATATGCATTTTCCTGGCACACGTATACAAACAGACTCACAGCTGTAGAGATAACAGGCAAAGACAAGGCTGTAATTTCTCACCTGAGAACTTCTTACCTTTTCCACACAGAAATGTTAGGAGCAAGGGTGCTTGAAAGCTCTCTGAGGCTTCTCATAGAAGGAGAAGATGCTCTGAAACCTAGAGCGCTACAGGCAAGTGCACATCTCTGGCTAGTAAATGTGGCTACTCACAAACAAATGAGGCTTGCTCAGGCACTTCCCAAGTCAGAAAGGCTTACCACTTTTTAAAGTTGCCAGATGAAGTACAGTGCCTATGTCTGAATAAACTTGCCCATCTTTCTAGAAAACCTGGAGGAAAAGTTGAATTTGCTAAGAATTGTTAGCAGAGTTGATGTCACTAACACCCAGTTAGGATGAAATCTGGAAATCACCTATGAAATTAAGTTTTTTTAATAAAGTATTCCAGAAATATCAAATGGACTTTGCTGAAGACATTTGTCAGTTACAGTCGTATGTTTAAATAGACAAGCCAAGTGTATTTGGAAAAGGTGAGAAAGATTTCCGCTCAGCTTTTATGTTAGAAATACTTCAAAGCTAACACCAACTTCTCTGAGCCAAATCAGGTCTGTATCTTTTAGACCATGTCTGTCAGAAAAGTTAACTCTTTTTCTTGCATACTGAGACTACCACAGTTGTAGTAAAGCTCCCCCTTCTTATGGGAATACTTCTTTTGGTCTTATAGCTTTGATGGCTATAAAGACTAACTTTGAAAAAAAATTAACAAAATTTTTCAAGTTTGTAATAGCAACATCTTCCAAATTGAAAATAATTCTAATGCAAAATCATCAATAGGTTATTCTGGGTCTTTTATTCCTACAGAAAACTTAAATAATTACATCAAAACATCAGTAATCTATTTCTAGGCAGATACATTGATATCTATTTCTTTTAACAATGGATAGTTAAATAATCTTCTACTGTTACATCTCATACTTTTTGTCATTTGTTATATTACTTGTTATTTCTGTTACAGCTGCACCTGCTCAGATGACTCCATTGGTCCAAAAAACAACAAAAAAGTTTGTCATAGTTTTGTATTCTGAAAGAGAGTATCACCATGGCTTGCTTTATCCTGAAGACACAAATCAATAGAAATCAGTGCTTGTAAAAGAATAACACACAGCAAACAGTTAAATGGCTATATTCAGCGGAGAACTTATGAAACTCTCTGTCATAAGAAGCTAAAGAGAGAGATGTCTTTTCATAGAAGACCTACCTTCCATCCT
The DNA here is from genome assembly GCA_013399015.1 of Galbula dea. Lineage (NCBI taxonomy): Eukaryota > Metazoa > Chordata > Aves > Piciformes > Galbulidae > Galbula > Galbula dea. The sequence continues at coordinate 109,743 of VWZX01006234.1, read as the reverse complement.
TTTTCAGGACAGAAGACCACAGTGAAGATGCCTACGCCTCAGGCTTTCATCTAGGGTCCAGATATTTCTTTCCATGTTGTGGTATCTCATGTGCAGGTAGATTATGTGATACAAGGTGGAGATAATTCAGCATCGTGAAAAAAACCACAAATTGTCGCATAGGCAATGCTGGGATGAAGGGAATATTATCTTTTCAGCAGGCCAGGACTCTGAACTTTCATGTCTCTCTACAAGAAGTAACCAGAAACCACATAACTGTTCTTGCACTTTTCTAATTTCTATGCCAATTTACTGTAAGCCTAGTCTGATAAGACCAAAAAAGTATTTTAGCTGTGGGCAGATTTTAAGACTACATTGTTCTAAAACACTGAAGATCACGATCCTTGATAGAAACTGTGATAAACCCCAAAGCCTGACTGTATTAATAGGAACTGCTATCATAGAGACAATTTAATACAGATTTCAAACATTCCTTCTGTATCCTAAAGCCATTATGCACTGCTAAAGGACAGTAAATCACAAAATGATTCAGGCGGCTTTAATTTGAAATACATATGCACAAAATATATATAGCTCTAAACCAATCAAGAAATTTAATACCGGAAAATAAATTTCCTCCCTCTTTAGCCTGTCCTTTGCTTTAAAATACAAAACTCACTTAAAGAAGAAATGTGGCTGTTTAAAAACATCTACCATACTGGAGCAGTATATCAAGTCCTCTATGCAAAGCAAACAAGAAGGGCTGTCCATCAGAGAATACATGGTCCAGCAATTCAATAAATGGATGCAGGAGGAGGAGGGTCTCTTCCTAGTCTCACAACAGGCTCATGGAGTAGTGTAGTATGGCAGCAAATTAATTTTCCTCTTTAAGATAATTTTTCTCCTTTCCCTTTGCTGCTAACTCCTTGGGGCTTAGCTGTGCAGAAAGAGATCTAGCAGCTCCCTGGAAATGCTGGAGTAGAAATAAGAAATCTCTGCTCTCATCTTCATCAACCACTTTGATACCATTTCTGTTCATTTTCTCCCTCCTGCTCAGTTTTCTTGTGACCACTACAGCAAAGTCGTGGTGGTGGTGGGACATGAGGTGTATCTACATTTGTCTTGGAGGTAGAAATTTCTAACAGGAAAAAACCTCTGGTGACTCTGACTTCTAAAGGTTCAGGTTTAATGTTACGAGTTTTCAACTGTAAGGGTTTGCCCCTGCCTGGGAAAAAGCCCTCCACCAAGCACTCAAGTCCTATGGTGTTTGCAAAGGACAAAAGAGGAAAAGATTTCATCCCAGGAAAGCTATCTTGATGGGCTGCAACCACATCACCACGAACACATGTAAAAATGGAGTGGACACAAAGAAAATCTGATAGCTTTCTCTCAGGTTTTAGCCTACAATAGGTTATCCTACCACATCAGACAGATAATGATAAAAACAAAACGAAAAACAAACACCAAAAAACCCAAACAAAAATAACCCCACAAAACCAAAAATAATAGGGAAAGCTGAAATATGGAAAGAAAACCAACCAGAAACTCTGTGACCTGGGTATGTTTCAAGAGTTCAAGAGTCATACTCCCACAGTTTAGTGGTGCTGACAGGATAAGTTAATAAACAAGCAGTTTTATACCAAAAGTCCCTTAACTGAGTGTCAGCATCTCTAAGCTTGTTTGCCTGGCAGAAATTAGTTGGATGCTTCTAGTTCATTTCATACTGGTCAATAATTAATTTTACGAAACATCCTCTCCTTTCTCCTTGTCAGATGATATTGGCAGTTATTCCTGAGGAGAAGCATGGAACTGTTCAAGTTCTCAGGATGTCTTTCTTTTTGGCACAGAGGTGACAGAAGCAGCAATCGTCCAGGAGTTGTGACAGCCTTGCTTAGTGTTTCTCACACTGAAATGCAAAAGCGGCATCTAGGAAGGGAAAATGACCTCCAGCAGAGATGAGACACTCTTTGTCTCCAAGGGGACTGTGCTGATTTTCACCACAGGATGATTTGGCCCACCCTATCCAGCATGGAGGGAGAAACCAAAACACACGTCCCTTGGACGTCTGGAGCTCAAGTCACCATTTGCCTCCCTGGAGCAGGATAATTTGTCAGACACCAGCTGCTATGAGCTCTGTCCTCTTGGGCACACTTGTTATTGTGTTACAGACTGCCTAAAGAATGTGGGATGTTGCGGAAGGGAAAATGACTGCAACCTCATTTGCACAAATAGTCGGAGGGCTTCTTTATGTGAAAGCCTCTACCATGCATGTTGTGTCTGTAAAGCAAACTCCCTAAGCCAGCGTTAGGAGGCAAAAGCAAGGCAGGGAGGAAGGAGAGGGAGAGGAGGGAGAAGGAGAAGAAGAAAAAAGTAAGTTTGTGATGCTAGGGAAGTGCTTTTGTGACCACACAATGAGACTTAAGATTGGATGGAAGTGGTCCCCCTGTTCACTCGCTCCCTTGCCACGTCTCCTGTCTCTGAAAGAGTTACTTGGGAGGATTTCAAGGGTAGGTTTCTAGAGCAACACCATGTCTAATTATGTACAAGGCAGAATGAAAAGGTGTAGGCCTGTCTTTCCAGCTCAGAAAAAAATGCAGTGTCCTGCGAATAAGAAATGAACAGACTGACCTTTTCAGAGCTGCTGAAAGAGAAAACCAGATGTATTCCTCAAGAGTCACTATGACTGAAGGGTGATAAAGGCTTGCATTGTGCACTTGAATAAAAGGAAAGCTAACCAGAAAACAGCAGCTGATAATAGTCAGGCCAGGCTGTGCTATTGTCCAAGGCACAAATGTTCAGCATTGGCCTAGACCACACTGCTGGTATATATGGTACAGAATTGGGGGAGAAAAAAAAAAGTGAATTGGGGGTGGGGAAGGCAACTTCTTTATTCCTGTTACCTACAGGAGACTGTGTGAAACTAGTAGTAGTAGTTATGAGACCACAGAGGAAGAAAATGATCTGGGATCCTTTCCCCACAAACACAAACATACACTCCATTTCTGACATCATGTTCCTGTAAGATCTGAATCTAACCATCTGCCAAATGAATAGACAAAACCCAGCTTGTCTTCGAGGGTTCAGATGTAAGGGGGCAGATAAAGAGGAAACATGCTGTTGAAGAGGCTGGAGCTTTCTACACTGCAAAACAGGATCTCCAGAGCTCAGGGCAACCAGTGAGAAAAATGACTTTAATTTACTCCAGGACGAGGGCCTGTGTGGGGAACAGTTGGAAGGCATGACCATCCCCCATAACAGGCAGGTGTCTGACACCACCATAAANAACCTGGTAAAAAAACCCAACATGCAAATGAAACGAATAGAAAGCAAACCTCAGCCCTTGGCATACACCAGTCTTGGGGAACAAACTGGTTTCTCCCTGGGCAGGAGCAATTTGCTTCAAGCCCTGCTGGTGTGACCTCTCTGGATTCTTCAGCATCACAGAACTGCCAGAGAGTCTCTTGGCTACTTTTGAATGTCATGTCACTGTTTGAGAACCAAGGCTGTATTTGAGTGAGCAGATCTTGTCCACTGGAGATTGTTATTTTTAGAGTGGGCATGATAAGCTTCTGCCAGGCACCATCCGTAGCCAACCACGTCCATGTAGAACCATAAATCAACCTCAGTGCTCACTGGGAGACCTTGCCCTTTCTCATTTAAATATGTTATCTAAAATAACTCTTTGGGACCATTTGTTAATGTGGTGGGAGAGGAGTTCCCTGCTCCTTGCTCCCCTTCCAGAAAAAACAGACATGCAAAGAAGCTATAGGACTCTTTTTTTTTTTTTTTTTTTTTTTTTTTTTTGTCTCCACAGTGTTGGTTTTGTCCTTTACAAAATTAGTTCAAGGAGATTTATTGCTGGCAACAGGCACTGAAGGCTGGCCTGGTGCTTGTCTGCAGAAGATGAGAGAGGGTGTTCCCACCACAAAGTGCTGCAGTTTGGCTGTCAGAAGATGAGGTAGAGTTTGCCTCCTGGCTACTGGCAGTGTGACCTTGGGAGCATCCCTTCACCTGTCCCTGCCTGCCCTAGTCGTCTCAGGACCACGCACTGCTAAGCAAGTCCTCTAGAGCTGGAGCTGGCTGTCACAGTGCATACAGCTACTAGCACAGTGAAACACATCACTTCAACAGGTGATGGAGCAGCTGTTTCTATAAGGAATTAATTACATCGTTGCTACCAGACGCAAGTCCTCCACTGATCAGTGAAGCAAAGAAACATAGGCTTAAAGGAGAAGCACCATGAGAGGACATAGGTATTTGCCAGCTGTAGAGTCAGACAGGATTGAGTCTACTTCCTTCCACTTTGCCTTCCTGATGTGTTTCAACCCAAACCTGGGAAAATAGCACCGGGGATCAGCCTATTTTGAGGCTCCTGGGTCATGGATTTTCTGCTGTGATTTTTTTTGGAGGCATCTAATTAGTATCAATAGGGTTGTCTTCTTTCTGATCTCTATAAGGACTGAGAAGCTACCAACTCATCTCATGCTGTATCCACAAGACCTATAAAAGGTCCCTGGCCTGTTGGCTGTATTTTTCCCCTGTCAACAAAAGTAGGAGAGATTTAGGGGGTGGAGTAGATGGACAGGAGCAGAGAGAAAATGATTCACAGGGAAATAATGTAATCCTGCTATACATTCAGCACATATTCAGCACATATACAGCACAAGTATACAGACACACACATACACATGCACTCATGAGCCTGAGGAAGCAGACTGAATAACTTTCAAAAGACTTGCTGCATCTTGCTCCATGAGTGGGTACTGGGTAGCTATTTCTAAGACACAGACATTAAAATCTGCAGCACAGTCATTTAGAGTTTCAAAGGTTCTTCTTCAGGGGGTGGCATACAAAAGACTCCACTGTTCTTCACATAAAACAAGCAAGGTTGGGGAAACAGCAGGATGCAATTAGATATGACTGAGAAGAAAACCTTTCTGGAAAAGCCTAAGATCTATTAATTCAAAGTAAAGAAGTGACCCTAATCATATCTTATTTATGCAGTTATCTGTGTATATGTGTGTAAGTGTATACGTATGTATATAGAGACATCTTTCTGAGCCTATCTTTCCTACACTACTTGGAGAAGCTTGAGACAGGATCTGAAATGTGTACTGTAGTGCAGAAGAGAAAAGGAGGGGGGAAAAACATATATTTCAAATACATCACACATCATTCAAGCATCTATACAAACATGCTCATATTTTTTTCGCTGGGAGCTTTGGTTGTCAATCAGCAGAGAACAAACAGCAAAATGAAAACCAGGAGCTCCTTCTGTTGAGGTTTTATGATAATGTCCTCCAACATTTCCCTGGTTTTGTTTCCAATGTGCTAAACTAACTATATGGCTGGAGCGGCAAAGAATGCAAAGCTCACACATGTAAAGCATTGTGTTCTCTGACATACGATTACACAGAAGGCTCACAGTTCCCCCTTCTCCCTCCCCTTCCTAGTTCTGATGAATTACATGAGATGAATATCACTGATCTGGAGTTTTTAAACCGTGAGCTTAGGCAGCAACAACAACTGCAAAGGAGACATCCTTGTCTGAACCTCTATTGTTTCTATTTCAAGGAGCACATTGAGTGATTAGTTTGAGTAAGAGTAACATCACATTACCTTCTAGAGGCTGGAAATGTCTTTTAAAACAGAGGCAAGGCTGAAGCCATGTGATAGAATACTGCAGACAGAGCCAAGTGGAATACATCAAAGAGTGCCTTGATGCAGATGTTTCATGCAGAAGAAAATTAGGTCAGAGACCACTTCAATTTCAGCTTCTGCCAGGCTTGTTTGAGAGCTTCCAGTGAATTCCTAATGAATAGCTTCTAGGGCACTTTTCTCTCATTCAGTCACAAACTGCCACAGCCAGATGAGCTTTCCATGTGGAATTTTCCCTCATTATTTAAGGTATTATTACTGGTGCTCACAGATCCCAAAATCTTCCTTACAACAATAGCAACTCCCCCTCCTTCCTCACTCCCCGTAAAACATGAAGGAAAAGGAAAAGGTAAGAAGAATAACCAACCGGAATTTAACCAACAACAAGACAAGTTTTATTATGGGTGGGGGGTGATGTGTGGGGAAAAAAAAACCAAAAACCAACCAAACAAAAAATACTCAAACCAAACCCTAGTCTTTTACCAATTTTAAGTGGTAAATAAATGTTTATTAAGGGTCCTTCTCAAAAGCAGGGCTTTTTGAATCTCCAGTGCTCAGAACTTGTGGAGGCAAAGAAGTCTGCATGCTATTGGTGTTTTTTTAATTTTTTAACAAAACAAGGAAGATTTTCTGTGAAAGGACTTTAGGAAAGAAACAACTTTGTCCCAGTGATAAAGATGTCACATCTTGCTCTGCTTGCTGTTTACCAACCACAAGAACATATATTCTTTTTATTGGCAAATAATAAGATACTTCAAAGATGTTTTTACAGCCTATGTACATATCAGCTGGCACTATCTGCTATAGCTATTGGCCCAATGAATTTCCAACAGAGGAGCAGAGTCTGCTTCAGACCTTCACACAAAGCCTTCTGAAATTCTGTTGAGCCACAGTGCCCATCCGTCTCTCTCCTGAGCTCATTCCCCTTTTCTGAGTTGCTTTGGGGACCTCTTTTGAGCCTCACAGCTAGAAAGCAAATAGCAAGTGTGTTCACTAAGCAGTTTAGATCAGATTCTTCTTCAAAGTTGAACATTCGCTAAGCAGAGCAGCTTGCAATTCCATACGTAGCATACATCAGGGACTGCAAGGCTATGTCACTTAGAAACATAAACAACAGCCTAACACCTTCCTCATCAGGAATAAGTCTCCATCACTTTTAAGGTGGATGTTTCTAGTGTGGCCCACCTTATATTCAGAGTTCAGCAAGCTCTGAGCCAGAGACCAAAATTCCAGTTCAGGCCCCAGCCCAGCTTAAGGTAATCTTTGGGGTCTCATGTACATCGTTTAATCAATACTATGCCCATCTTTTTTCCCCCTTCCTATGGTTGGCAAAGGGGCAAATCTGAAAGTGGATTGAAATCTATAATGATTGGGGTTGTCAAAGGAGCTAAGAAGGTGCTTTGACATGACATATTCACACAGAATCACAGAATATTAGGAGTTGGAAGGGACTTCCAAAGATTATCTAGTCCAATCCTCCTGTCACAGCAGGATTCCCTAGACCAGGTCACACAGAAGCATGTCCAGACTGGTTTTGAGTAGCTCCATAGAAAGAGACTCCACAACCTCTCTGGGCAGTCTGTTCCAGTGCTCCAGCACCCTCACTGTGAAAAAAATGTCTACGTGTGTTCACATGGAATCTCCTATGCTTCAGCTTACAACCATTGCCCCTTGCCCTGTCACTGGGCTTCACCGAGAAGAACCTGACACCATCGCCCTGACACACACCCTTCACATACTTAAAAGCATAGATGAGGTCACCCCTTAGCCTCCTCTTCTCCGAGCAAAATAGACCCAACTTCCTCAGCCTTTCCTCAGAAAGAAGATGTTCCACCCCCTTCATCATCTTTGTGGCTCTGTGCTGAACTCTTTCCAGCAGTTCCCTCTCCTTCTTCAACTGAGGGACTCAGAACTGGATACAGTGTTCGAGATGTGGCCTCACCAGGGGAGAGTAAAGGGGGAGAAGAACCTCTCTTGACCTACTAGCCACACCCCTTCTAATACATCCCAGAATCCCCTTGGCCCTTCTGGACACAAGAGCACACTGCTGCCTCATTGTCATTCTTCCATCCACCAGGAC
>VWZX01006234.1:91437-101771 GCA_013399015.1 Galbula dea | reverse complement strand
TTCTTGCCCTTTTGGAAGACTGGAGTGACATTTGCCTTCCTCCAATCCCCAGGCACCTCTCCTGTTCCCCAGTAATTACTAAAGATGATGGAGAAGGGCCTGGCAATGACTTCTGCCAGCTCCCTCAATATCTGTGGGTGCATCCCATCAGGTCCCATGGATTTATGGATGTCCAGATGGCTTAATTGCTCCCTAACCCAGTCCTCCTCAACTAAGGAATGCTCCTGCAGTATCCTAACATCATGTGGGATCTCAGGGGTCTGAGGCTGCTGAGCACAGTCTCTAACAGTATAGACAGAGCCAAAGAAGGCATTCAGTAAGTCCACCTTCTTTGGATCATCTGTCACCAAGGCACCCACCTCATTCAGCGGGGTGCCTACATTGCCTCTAGTATTTGTTTTTTGGGCAATGTATTTGAAGAAGCCTTTCCTATTGTCCTTGACCTCCCTTGCAAGGTTTAATTCTAGAGAAGCCTTAGCTTTCCTAGTTGCCTCCCTATAAGCTCTGACAACAGTCTTGTACTCTTCCCATGTGGCCAGCCACTCCTTCCATGACCTGTAGACTTTCTTCTTCCACCTGAGTTTGCCCAGCAGTTCCTTACTTAACCAAACAGGTCTCCTGGCTCCCCTCCTCAATTTTCTACATGTGGGGATGCTCTGATCTTGAGCTTGGAAGAAGTGGTCCTTGAATGTTAACCAACTCTCTTGGGCCGCTTTATCTTCTAGAACCCTTTCCCATGAGATTTCCCCTAGCAATTTTTGAAAAGATCCATGTTGGCCACTGTCAGCTGCCTGGAGAAAGCCTCATCTGCTCCCTCATGCTGATCCGGTGGCCTGTAATAAACACCCACAACGGTATCACCCATGCCTGCCTGCCCCTTAATTCGCACCCATAATCTCTCAAATCCCCCCTCATCCACCCCTGGACAGAACTCAATACATTCCAGTTGCTCTCTCTTGTAAAGAGCAACTCCCCCACCATGCCTTGTAGACCTGTCTTTCCTGAAAAATACATAGCCATCCATGACCACATTCCAGTCATGAGAGCTGTCCCACCGTGTCTCTGCAATTGCCACCAGATCATAACCCCTTGACCTCACATGGATTTCTAACTCCTCCTGTTTATTCCCCATGCTACTTGTATTGGTATACAGGCATTTGAAAGAGCGAGCTGAGCATGCCAATTCTACCCTAGGGGGGTGAAAGGCCTTCCGGTCTGTGTTAGTACTAGCACTAGAACACTGCTTCACTGGTGCAGACCTGGCAACAACCCTATATTGATAGTACAAAAATAAAAATCTGATTGTTGAGATGATAAAAACCTTCTTATTGGCTGTCATCAGGCATGCGGGGAGGAAAATCTTCATATAGTAGCAAGGACCTCTCTGCCACAGAATCATTTTACCTTGCAATCTTAAGTGTCCTGTGCTCCACCCACATGTTACAGAGGATCAGACAGAGATCAGTGACTCAGACTGTCATCGGAGAGGATCCAGAAACTGACATCAGCCCCAACATGTCCAGCTGTTGTTGTTCACTGAGTCGCAGACTCATGACAGAACAGTGTGAACTCCCTTGTGTTCCCAGGGGCTTAGGTGGAATGAAAGTACAATACAAATTTGCAGTAGAACAGTGTCTGAATCTCCATTTTCCTGTGCAGAACTCAAGAGTCCACAGAAATTTACAGATGTCCTTTTGTCTACTCCAAGAAGAACAACCAAGACCCTTGTCCATCAAAGCCACCATTTCAGAGGTAGTGTGATGTTTAGGATGCTTTGAAACTCACAACACCATATTAAGCACTGAGTCCTGAGTTTTCAGACATTTTTCAGACCATCTACAGATGGAATATTCTGTTTTCTACTGAATTCAGCCATGAGCACTCAGAAAGAAAAGACCACAAAACCAAGTTCCTTTCTAAACCCAAGGTGCTTGAGTTGATCACATAATGTCAAGGTCAAGAATAGAGCTCTCAACTGAATGAATCATGGTAGGAACAGGACGTCCCTGCTCGTGTGCAAGTCCACCAGTCTGGACGCAGTATGATAATTTTTTGTCCCAGCAAAAAATCCCACAGCCGCTCCAGATGTCTTTTGATGAACCACTTGTCTAGGTGGTTCTACAGAGGAACTAGTTGTCTACAAAATGCCCCACCTGGCTTCTATGCTGCTCTGCTAACTCTATAACAGATCTGTGTTTCTATTCAGAGGCCTTAATCTCTTTTGGTCCTGATGCCAAGAGATTTTTTGGAGGCTTTCCTACCCAAAGGAATTCCCAGACAGAGAAAACAGGAGCAAAGACATTTTTCCATCACTCCATAATTTGAATTCCTAGTCTCTCCTACTACTTAATGATCTCTGTATACCAGAATGTTTGTATGCTTCTTCATGAGGTCTTTCTCCCACATTCTCAATTCTTAGGATCCACTGCAACTACATGACTCATCTAAATGCACATATATGCACTTCTCTTGCACCTCAAGATCTCAGCCCTTGTAGCACAATAATTTGTCCAATTTCATGAACTTCTCCAAAGTCTAACAGACTTCATATGCTTTTGTAAGCTCCAACTTGGCTTAAAAAACCCATCATTCAAACACCACCATACAGTCCTTGCACAAGGAAAATCTTGTAAAATATATTGGAATTCAAATCATCCTGAATACAACTGAGATACTTTTATTCATTCATAAGTGGCTCCTAACACATGTAGGGTACTCAGATGGAAAACGGTGCAGAATTAAAACATACCAAAATAACCCGTTTAGAGGAATTTAATTTCTGAAAGTAAACAATAAAATATCTCATATCTAACACCTGTTTAACACAGGGGACCACAGCCAATGAACCTGCTGGATTTTAAAGCTATGAAACTCTTTCTTTTCTGACCATTAACTGTAGAAATTAAAGCCTTCTTTCACAGCAGAGCAGATACAACTTGGCAATGACTATGACCACTTCTGATTGGTGTCCTGCCTGTAGTTCCAGATATGGTTGCTCTTCTTATCCATTCATTTACTGGTATCTCTAGGGGTCCTATCAGCAGCTGCAAAATAGGCCTCTGTTGTGGACAATTTTTTAACCAGATTTGTATGGTAGCCATCACATTTGTATTTTTGATCTAAATGTAGGTGATGACCATTTCACGTTTATATTTTTAATCTAGATATGGATGGTGGCCATTGCATTTGCTTTTTATGCTGACAACTGGAGACCCTTTTATAGAAATAAAAATGCCTGCTGTGTCCGACATAGTTACTTTTCCATTCCTGGAGGAGCTCAGTTTCTTGGCTGCACAGAACCTCTGTTCCTCTAGTTTCTCCTGGCCACCAGCCAGAATCCAGGTGGCATCTCTGCCCTCTTCCACGGAAGCAAATGGGCAGACCATCTCTCACAGCAGGCTTGGTTGAAGTAAGAGTAAGGAGAAAGTCTTTCTTCCAGGTAGTGTTATCCACACAGAAAGAAAACTAGATAACAAGTTTTACTAACAAAGTTGCGGTCTGAAGGTGTCACTGAATACCAGAGCACTTAGCCCTCCATCTCTCTGGGTGAAGCCAAATAGATTTTATATTTTTGAAACATTAGAAGTTCAATGTTTGTTTTGATCACCTGATTTCCAAACAATATCCCCCTCTTCTACAGATCCTCACCCATGCAGTCTGATTCTCAATACTGGAGCTCAACTGATATTTAAAATGCCTACCATGACAAACACTTCTAGGCAAGGCTAAAACTATTTGCACAAAGGGGGGTATAATCTCAAAGATGGGAGACACATCACTCATCCCACCACCCGCATAAATGGCAAAGGTTATGTTGAATGAACTGACTGATCTGTACAACCCATTGAATTAGGAGTGTTTTTAAAAAGCCTCTTGACTGAGAATTGATGTTTCATTAATCTAAAATATATCACAGTGAAAGCTTTAGTAATGCTAAATAGAATAACTCCACATTGCAGAAACTGCCACAGAGATTTCACAATAAAGGCATTTACATTTAAGACTGCAATAACTTTGCTGAAAGACTCTGAAACGCTGGTGAACATAATAATTCCCCAGGTCTACAAAGGTATGGGAGTGCTGCGTAGGACTGGAATATACTGCCTCAAGAGGATTTCACAAGAGTTGTGCAGCCAAATCCTTTCAAGTCAGTGTCACCCATAGATGAAATGTGGTCAGTGGTCAGAGAGGAAAATGATGCCTTGGTGACCTAGTTCCATATCTGACTGTGGTTGTCTTCTAGTGTGAGACTGTCCTATTTTCAAGCAGCAAGCTGAACAGAGGTAACGTTAGTTCCCCTCCACATCTAGGCAGGCATGGAAAGCTCAAAAGGTCCTAGACAAAACCTGCTCAAAAAGCAAAGCAGCCGTTAGCAGGCAGAGTTACACATAAAGCTTGTCAATAACTACCATTCTTTTCTCCTAAATTTCCTTTTAATAATCATGCTTAGATAGTTTGTTTTCTCAAAAAACCTACTTCCTCCTCTTTTCCCAATCCTCTACTAGCCTTGGTTGTCTGCAGAATGTCTTTGAGGATCACATGTTTTAAGTTAGGGATAATGTGGAATTTCTGCTTCAGAAACTTAAATTCAGTTATGTGCTGAAACAGAACACTATCCCAAAATGCTTCATTATAAAAATTTTGAACCAAAATTTTTGGTCTTTTTCTCAGTTCTCTATTCCTTTTCTTGACTTGTGAATAGCATCAGGCTGGAGACACAAATCTCCTAATAATTTGAAACTGCACTTTGACAAATACATGAATTTAAACATTTTCCTCAGGATATCTGAGTAGAGCTGTTTTCAAGGCCTGTACACTGAAACATAAGGAGACTTAAGGCACCACAGGAATAGACAGGACTGGCTGAAGTGCTTGGGAAAGAAGGAAAGGTAGCAACAGCAGGGACCCAGGAGACACAACAGACACAGAGAATCCTCTTTGCCAGCCAAGAAAACTGCATAAATGTCCCAGTGCCTGTGCTTGAAGCTGCTGACTACCACGTGTTGTTTTGTAGCAGTAGCCTTCTTGCCCTCACAGCATTCTTCTCCCTGCCTTCGCCTGCCACCTTCTCCCACCAGCTGCCAGGTGCTGGCAGTTTCTCCAGGTGCTAGCAGCTCTTCTTGTGCCTCCCTTCCAGACCACAGACTACCCTGGGGTTTCATATCCAATAGGTCTCCCTATCCATCAGCTCTCATTTTGGAAAGGCCCCTTAACATCAATCACGCTGGCATGGGAACTTCTGTGGCTCATATAAAAAAGCTTGCTTAGAACAGGGTTTTAGTGGAAACTCATCAAGGCGCAGAATCACACAGACTCACAGAATATCAGAGGTTGGAAGGAACCTCTTCAAATCATCTAGTCCAATCCTCCTGTCAGAGTAGGTTCACCTAGAGCAGGTTGCACAGGGTGGCATCCAGGCAAGTTTTGAATGTCACCAGAGATAGAGACTCTACCGCCTCCCTAGGCAGCCTGTTCGAGTGCTCCATCACTCTCAGATTCAAGGGAGTAACTGCTTTTAAGTCCCTGATGGAAGTTGCTATAGGAACTCCTAGTGTTGTGTGAATATCAATCCAAGGAAGTACACACACAACTTCAATGAAGGGCTCATCCGAGCTTTTATCTGGCTTTTGATCTAATCCTTCCTTCACCTTATTCTGTATGGGTTTTGAATCCGCATATAGGCAATTCTTTAACAACTTTTTTTCCAGTGTCTAGGAGGCACTACTTTAATGATTTTTGACTAGTTGCAGCCCTTGGGATGCTGATTTATTCTCAGATCCAGACACAGAGTGCATAGGGATGGCTGAAGGGCCATTCAGCAATCATGACTGAGTTTTAGTAATCTTTCAAGCACCTGGATAAACTCTGAAAAAAACACATATCCTATATAGGCTGGAAGTGAGTTATAGATCAAGAAAAATCATACTAAGTCTCCTCATTCATAAGTTACTTTTCTATTTACTACAGTCCTTTCTTTTTATTGAGAAGGAACAGTTGGGTTGCTTCCCACAGTCACAAATGAGAAGGAAAAGTAAAATGGTAATAGGGAAGAACTTTGTCATCTTTCAAAGATCTACTCATCATCACAGACAATCTGATGTCATAACTCTGATAAGACAAATTTTTGGACAGCCAGAGAGGAACCAGGCATTGTCTTGCCAAGCAGCAACTTCTGTAATGCTTTCTTGGTAACTGATTACAGAGAAACCTGAACCTTTGGCTGAAACCTGTGAGAGGGACCAAAAGCACATTTTCAGATGTTAATGAGTTTCCTACAGAAAGCAGCAATCTTCCCACTCTTTCCACAGCAAGCACCTTCATGCCCTGCTGGATCTCTTCTGTAGCTGTTGACTGCACTCTTTTATCCCTACAGATGTCTCATAGACTGAAGTCTAAAAACTCATAGGACATATGTAAGTCACAAAGGATGCCAACAATTTCTTCATACTGCCTATGCCAAGTATCCACTGTATAGCTATAATGCAGACACAATTTTCAAAACTCCCAACTAAGCTAGCTGTTCCAACGGCAGAATACTTTCCCTCCGAGCACTAACTCATTGCTAAGTCCTGTGAATCAGCAGTTGACGTCCTGCCTTCCTTTTAAGCTATCTACAGTCAAAACATGTCAGAACAGAGGAACATAGATTCTTGTCTGGTAAACAAAAGCAGATTTTTTTCCTTATCCTATCCTATTGGTCATGTCCTTTGCATTGACTCCTCACTGTGCTGTTACAAAATACATGTCAGAAAACACTTTATAAAGGGAGGGATCCTAAACAGAAAGATAGAGCTTAAACACTTTTGAAGAAATCTGTCAAACAAAAAGCCAAGGTACCACAGAAATTCCTGCCTGATCTTGTTTTGAAGTAGACAAAACCTGCTGTATAAGTGCCCTGTGTTGATCCTTCAAGTACATATGAAAACAGCTCTAGTGTAACACAACTATTTATTGTCACTAATTTATTATTATACTCTTGACAGTGAAAGACAGACTGAAGCAACATCCTATATGGTACAAGGCTAGTCAATGCATAAGACATTCCCCCCATGTCAGTAGGTCACTGAGAAATAGGACCTCATTGCTCTGGAAATAGGACCTCATTGCCCTGGAAATTCAAGAACAATCTCAAAAGAACTGAGAGAGTAGCTGAGTAGAGGAAGAGATGCAACTTTAACAAGGACAATTTTCCTAATCTTATGGTATTTAATATACACAGATCTCTGATTTAAGTACTGTTAGGTACCTCGTAGGTAGTTCTATCAGTAGTGTTCTTATTTCTTTTTAAAGTGACTACCTAAAAATTTCCTTGAAGCAAATGCCAGATGTGACCAACAAATAGTCAAGAACCATCTATGCTTTCAGTTGTTTTCTGAAGTCTATAAACATGCAGATCATAGCATTATAGAATCATGGAATCATCAGAGTTGGAAGGGACCTTAAAGATCATCTACTTCCAAACCCCCTGCCTAGCAGGGACACCTTCCACTACATCAGGTTGCCTAGGGCCCCATCAAGCCTTGTCTTAAAAGATTCCAGGGATGAGGTTTCCACAACCTCTCTGGGCAACCTGTTCCACTGTCTAACCACCCTCATAGTGGTTAGAACTTCCTCCTAATATCCAACCTAAATCTACCCTCCTCTAGCTTACTCTCATTTCCCCTGGTTCTATCACTGTCTGACCTCCTAAAAAGTCCCTCGCCAGCTTTCTTGGAAATGACTC
This sequence comes from Galbula dea, assembly GCA_013399015.1. Taxonomy (NCBI): domain Eukaryota; kingdom Metazoa; phylum Chordata; class Aves; order Piciformes; family Galbulidae; genus Galbula; species Galbula dea. The sequence goes on along the minus strand of VWZX01006234.1, from coordinate 94,048 downwards.
TTACATTACTGACAATCCAAGGCTTACAAAATGAACAATAGGACCTATGGCAGCAATATCAAGGACTGACCAGGTGAAAACCAAGTAACAGAAATTGATAAAAAGTAATATTTGGTCTTTGGTAAAACTGTATGTCATCTTGATTCAACTTCAGACTCCTTTTGTGAGCCAGAATTTATTCTGTAAAAGGTAATTTGGTAGAGGGGGCTAGGAAGGAGGGGGAGAGACCAACTTGTTGATCTCTAGCTGCTTCTATGAAAATTTCTGTAACTGACTAGCTACACTTTTCACAATATATTGTAAATAAGCTAGGTGTATCAGGACTGGGAAAAGACTTACCGTGTTGGTAATGTAATGTAAACTTCCACTAAAGACAGTAAATGCAGCTACAAGCATAGACATTTTCAGTTCCAGATGTGGCTTCCATATGTACCAGCGATAATACATGTCTTACAGTTTTACAAAGCCTACAGAGAAAGCAGCTGAATTATTATTCAATAATGAAGTAAGAAAAAAAATTTGCTACAAACATAAAATTCTAGTTCCAGGCACATCCTTTGGAACTTTTACAAACCTCCAAAAAGTGTTTAAAAAATATATTTGCTTCAGTTTTTTTAATATATTTCATTCAATTTGACCTTCAGAATATGAAGCTTCTTTAACCCAGAATTTCAGGTCAATTTACTTAGGAAATCTGGCTTTCAACTGAGTTTGGAAATGACCAGGCAGCCTTGGTAGAGAAAAAATGAGAAAGCACTTGTTCAGTGTGTGAACAAGTGGCTTGTTCCTGCTATGTTGGAGACAAAACACCTGTTCACTTTGTTTCTTTGGCACAGGCTAGTAGTCTTGGTTTCAAAGTACCTCGTGAATCCAGGTCAACAAATGAGCTCTGGCATTAAAACAAGTCCAGGACACGGCAATAGCTTCAGGGTGTAGTCATGAACACTTGACTGAGCCTTGCACAAAATATTTTCCCTATTCCTTGATGACATTGAACTTGGAGGAGGTCATGGGAGGGAGAAGTATCACAGTCATTCTAAAAGAAGGGCAGCAAAGCTGGTGAAGGGTCTAGAGCAGGTGTTATCAGCAGAGGCTAAGGAAACTGCTGGGTTTTTTTTTAAGCCTGGAGAAAAGAAGACTTAGGGAGGACCTTATTGCTCTTTACAACTGCCTGAAAGGAGGTTGTAGTGTAGCAGTGCTTAGTCTCTTCANCTGATCATTCTTGTGGCCCTTCTCTGGTCTCGCTCCAGCACCCCCATACCCCTCTTTTGTAATAGGGACTCAAGAACTGGACACAGTATTCCAGATGGGGTCTCATGAGAGCAGAGTAGAGGGGGAGAATCACTTCCCTTGACCTGCTGGCCACGCTTCTCTTGATGCAGCCTAGGATATGGTTGGCCTTCTGGGCTGCAAGCACACACTGGTGGCTCAAGTTGAGCTTCTCATCCACCAACACCTCCAAGTCTCTTTCCTCAGGGCTGCTCTCAAGCCAATCTTCACCCAGCCTATACTGGTGCTTGGGATTGCCCCAGCCCAGGTGTAGGACCTTGCACTTGGTCTCGTTGAACTTCATGAGGTTGGCATGGGCCCACCTCTCCAGCCTGTCCAGGTCCCTCTGATGTCATCCCTCACCTCCAACATGTCAATCGTACCACACAGCTTGGTGTCGTTGGCAAACTTGCTGAGGGAGCTCTTGGTGCTCTGGAAGTGTTCAAAAAACATGCAAATGTGGTGCTTGGGGACATGGTTTATTGGTGAGCATCGTAGTGTTGAATGGATGGTTGGACTCCATGATCTTGGAAGTCTTTTCCAACCATAATGGTTCTATGATTCTATGATCCTCAGCCCAGTCAACTACATGGTTGAAGAAGGTTTTCCAGTCCCACAGCCCAAAGGACTGATACAATCACAGTTATGTTTGTCTGCTTTTATCTCCACGGGTGGGATTAGTGTGTATGTATTTGCAGTTCAGACTCAGCATGGGTGTGTAGCAAGGGTCAGTTTCGTGCCTCTGGAACGACACCAATATGCTTTGAACACGTGGCCATCCTACTCATGTTTTACTTAACACAACAAAGTCACTTACTCATTTTAAGCATGTAAACTTTTTCTTGGCATGTTTTCAGTCTTGAAGTCAGAAGGTAACTGAAACCTTTCCCTTTGAAAAATATCAAGCTGACTTGTAAATTACCATATCTCACTGTCACCTCCTCTGCTGGAAGAGATGGAATACGATGTGAGCTAGTGCTTCAATAACAAGCAGCTTGGTAAGATCCCATAATAGGAAATGGTCAGATGTCTCAACCGTTCTTTCCATAGGAGAGATGATGTGGAAAGGGTGCTGCACAGGGCAGCTTGCTTCTGCTCAGCTCTGATGTCTTAGACCTCTCTGATCTCTGAAAGCACTGACTATAAGGAGAAGAAACACAGTTTATCCTAGCCAGTGTGATCAAAGCAACATCAGAGTGAAGAAGCACAATAAAAATATATTGCGAAGACATTAATCTACAGGCCTGAAGGAAATTAGTTTCAATCACTGCTGATTTCTGCAAATATATTTAAAATGAGAAATGTTAATATTTTTTTATTATTTTATATTTTTTTCTCCAAA
>VWZX01006234.1:16935-81660 GCA_013399015.1 Galbula dea | reverse complement strand
AGCAGATCGACACTCCCACCCAGCTTAGTGTCATCTGCAAACTTACTAAGGGTGCACTCTATCCCCTCATCCAAATCATCAATAAAGATGTTGAACAGGAGAGGCCCCAACACTGACCCCTGAAGGACACCACTCGTGACCAGCCACCAACCAGACTTTACTCCATTGAGCACAACCCTCTGGACTTGGCCATCCAACCAGTTTTTGATCCAGCCAAGGGTGTGCTCATCCAAGCCACGAGCAGCCAGTTTCTCAAGGAGAATGCTGTGGGAAACTGTGTCAAACGCCTTGCTAAAGTCAAGGTAGACAACATCCACAGCCCTTCCTTCATCTAATAAGCGGGTTACCCCATCATAGAAGGAGATCAGGTTAGTCATACAGGACCTGCCTTTCATGAAGCCATGCTGAGTGGACCTGATCCCCTGGCCACTCTGCAAGTGCTGCAGAAGTGCACTCAGGATGATCTGCTCCATCAGCTTTCCTGGCAGGTCGTCCTCATTATGTTGACCATCTACAGTGTGGATAGGATATGACAAAATTAGAAGTAAGTATTGTGCTGTCTCAACCACAGCAATACTCAAAACAACGTAATGACCTTTTTACCTATGCTTCAGTCCTTGGTGTGAAGGTGATGCAGAGATCATTCATTTTTTGAAGGATATACTTGACTCAGGTGGTTTTGTTGTTTTGTTTTGGTGGGGGTTTTTTGTTTGTTTTTTACAGTAAATCAATTAATTTTGCCAAGCTTCACCCAGAACTGGGGAAGAAAATGGGGAATGTGATACAAAAACTGAAGCTGTGTTGTAAGAACAGAGGTAAGTCAAAAACAGCAGCAAAACATGTGTTGAAAGGTTTCTGTCACGTGACATTCTTCTGTAGTGGGACACTAGAAAGCACAGGAGCGTGCTCTGCCCATTCCCAGACTAGGCAAAATTGACACAATGTCATAGTTTTAAAATAATGTGGGAGATCAAGTGTTCTTAGCAGGACTTTCAGGATTGTGGTTTTCAGATTTTGTCACAGTTTCATTCCCATAAAGCTGAGATATAGCAAAGGTCCTATATCTACCTGGGACTTTGGCACCAATACAATCAAACCAGCAAAACTTCCTGAAAAAATACAGCTCCATTAATGTAAAACATACTTAGCATGGTGCAGCTCACTCTAGGAAAAAACAGCTAAGCCAGACAAGTTTAAGCCATATTACATTCACAAAAATGTCTGTAGCAGCAATATGATGAATACAATCGTCCAAGTTTCTCTCATCAAGAGAAGCGTGCAAACAAATAAGCTGATGTATATAATCCCTTGCAACATGAATACATGTTCCTTCAGTCATAAGGATTAGAAGAGGAAGCATAACCTACCAGGTTGCACTGAAGCCCATGAGAACTCCAGTTCTTCCAAAGAGAAGAGATGGAGGGTAGTGATGGAGGGTTAGTTCTCTCTGCTACAACTACCTCAAATCCTCTCCATTATTTGAAAATAAATCCTATAAACATATCGTGTTTCAAGAATTCATGGAAGGAATTTAGTTTGTATAGTAGATGTTCTCAAAGGTAATGAAATTTATACTCTGGTAGTACCCACAAACTAGGTGTTAGACCCACAAAAAAAAAGGAAAGAAGACATTCTTCACCAAAAAGAACAGTGTTTTCATACATGAAAAATGTGTGACCTTTTAAATGATCCATTCTACATCTATGTCAGTGAACAACCCAGATAAATCCAGTGATTTAACACTGATGTAATTCCTTCGAAAATCAGCAGAATCATATCAGCATGTGACCAGAAAGGGGACATAGGCCCAGTTCTGCAGACACAGAATGGAGGAAGAGGTGTAGAATTCCATTTGTATGGGCAGTAGGTGACTTCAGCAGAGGAAATGTGTCAAACCAGGAAAAGGGAGAATGTCAATGTGGTAACTATAGCAGACATCTATTTAATAATGTCTTATGTTTAAATCATTCCATTTCTAATTAAAATCATTGAACTGATCAATATAAGAACAACCATGGAAACATCATACATTGAACATGAAGAAATAACAGATTAGTGTAATCTGTTTTGATTTTAATAAAGATAAAAGAGGAAAATAAATACAGGGACACATACACTGCCATGCAGTGAAGTACATGGCTTTTCTCTACCCAAAGAAACAAACACATATATTAAACATACAGTATGGATTTAGCAAAACATCATTTGTATCTTTGTAAAGGTTTTAAAGGGATTTGGAAATACATCTCACTCTAGAAGTCATGCTTTACCTACAAATTTTAAAGTGAATTCTGAATTACCTTTGATGGATTTTGCTGCATCATGTTCCAAAGGAGAATCTCTACGTATCAGTCCATCAAACCACACTTTCAGTATGTGAACTGCTTGGTTTTGGCTGGTTGTTCAGAGAATCAACAACCTCCTTCAAATACAGGGAAGCGTAAATTCTCTTAGTGCCAAAGATGTCATTTAGAGATCTATTATGGATGAATCCATGGCTTTGACACTGTTGCATGACACAGAGATTTGTTTCTACCACTGGTTCTTCTTCAATACAGGTTTCCTATGAAACAGCCAGAAAATACCTTTGTAAACTTTACACAAAAGCAGAATTTTAAAGGTGAGGAGTCCTAATACCTAATATTTTCTGCTTTTGGGCTACATCACTCCATTAAAACATTGTTTTGAAAAAGGTGGAAATTTCTGATAATGACAAGAGTTGATCTGTTTGACAATGAATTAGTCTCACTGTTGAAAGGAATGTACTTCATTCTTCACTAACAGAATCACAGAATCACAGAATGGTAGGAGTTGGAAAAGACCGTAAAAGATCATATAGTTCAACCCCCTTGCCACAGCAGAATTCCTTAGACCATGTCATACAGAAGCGGGTCCAGATGGGTTTTGAATATCTCCAGAGAAGGAGACTCCACAAGCTCTCAGACAGTCTGTTCCAGTGCTCTGGTACCTTCACTGGGAAAATTTTTTTTCTTCTATTCACACGGAACCTCCTGTGTTTCAGCTTACAACCATTGCCCTTGTCTTGTCACTGGGCTTCATTGAGAAGAGCCTGACCCTATCCCCCTGGCACTCACCCTTCACTTACTTAAAAGCATAGATGAGGTCACCCCTTAGTCTCCTCTTCTCCAGGCTAAAGAGATCCAGCTCCCTCAGCCTTTCCTCATAAGGAAGATGTTCCACTCCGTTCATCATCTTTGTGGCTCTGTTCTGGACTCTTTCCAGCAGTTCCCTATCCTTCTTCAAATGAGGGACCCAGAACTGGACACAATATTCCAGATGCAGCCTCACCAGGGCAGAGTAAAGGGGGAGAAGAACCTCTCTGTAATGGTTTGGCCCAGGGCTTTTCCTGGTAACCAGCTTGTAACCACGGAAGTGGTCATGCTCCCAGTCTTCCATGCGATTTTTACGTAACTGGAGATATAAATAAGAAGGGGGAGAGGTCTTCACTCTCTCTTCCGTTCCGGTGGATCCGAAGACGCAGGTTCTTNCTTTAGTTTCTCTCGTAGTTTCTCTAAAACTCTGAGAGGGAAACTGGGGGGAAGGCTTTCACTGTGAGTTTAGGCATTTGGCAGGGAGCCAGGTCCAAACCATCACACTCTCTTCACCTACTAACCACACCCATTCTAATACATCCCAGAATCTCATTGGTCCTTCTGGACACAAGACCACACTGCTGGCTCATGGTCTTTCTTCCATCCACTAGGACCCCCAGGTCCCTTTCCCCTTCACTGATCTCCAACAGGGCAGTCCCCAACTTATACTCATACATGGGGTTGGTCTTTCCCAGGTGCAAAACTCGACACTTGGTCTTGTTGAATTTCATTCAATTTCTCCCTGCCCAACTCGCCAGCCTCTCTAAGTCCCGCTGAATGGCAGCACAACCCTCTGGTGTGTCAGCCACTCCACCCAGTTCAGTGTCATCAGCAAACTCACCGAGAGCACACTCTGTTCCCTCATCCAGGTCGTCAATGAATAGATTGAAAAGTTTTGGTCCCAGCATCAATGCCTGAGGGGCTCCACTAGACACAGGCCTCCAACTAGTCTCCATCCTATTGACCACAACTTTCAGACTCCTGTCCTTGAACCAGTTCACAATCCACCTCTCTACCTAATCATCCAGACCACACTTGCTCAGTTTAGCTGCAAGGGTTCTCTGGGAGACACACACAGGGAAGAACTCAAGTGAAAGCAACTGTAGTCCTGTTAAAGAGTATGGAGAAAACCAAACAAACTCCATTGAAATTCAAGAATACAACTGTCAGAAAACTCACATCCCATGGATGACAAATCCACAGAAAAAGGGAGACCAAAGAGTAACAACACAAGAACAACCTCTCCCAAAACTGAGGAGGAAGATAAAATGCAGGAGAGACAAATCTATTTGCATTACAACTGCTACATTTTGCTGAAGAGTAAGAAAAAAAAAAATGCATGAGGTTTAAAGTAGGTCCAGTTGCAAAGACAAACACCAAAGAATAGCACAAACACACAGGACCAGAACTTCCAAACCACAAAACTGTGATGCAAAGAGTACAGAAGAATAATTAAAACGACAAAGTTTCTAAGAAAAAACCCAACCAAATAAAAAACATCCAAAACCCCAATAAAGGGAGATCTTGGTCTGCTGTTCAGAGAGGAGAGGGAGACACTGTCAAATGATGTCTAAAAAGTGGAAGTATTTGATGTCTTTTTTGCTTCACTCTTTACTAAAGAGATCAACTGCAACCAGGTGGCAAATCCAATGAATGCCAGCAACGGAAAGGTAATGTCAGGCCCAAAAAGGAAAAAAATGCATTAGAGAACTTTCCAGTAAGTTAGCCTTATTAAATCATCACCACCTGATGAATTTTATCCCCAATACTTAAAAGAACAGGCTGAAGCAATTTCTAAGCTGTTAGTGGTTTTCTCTGAGAAGCCAGAAGAAAGGGTTATGTCCTAGAAATATGATAAAAAGCAAATGCCATATGTAGCTTTCACAACAAGAAGAGAGAGCTGGAGTTGTAGGCCAGTCAGTTTAACCTTCATTCCTAGCTAGATGTGCTAGTATTTTGAGCAGTGGTCTCAGATAAACTTGTCTGTAAGCACTGAAAGGAAAACAGATGAGCAGCAGCCAACAAGGGTTTGAGAAGTGCAAATAGTGTCAAAGCAACCTTATTTCTTTCTCTTACGGAGAAACTGACCTTGTGTGGATAGAGACAGTAGGTATCATCTATCTCAAATTTTGTAAGGCTTTTGACTTCCTTTAAGAATGCATTCTGACAAACTCAGAATATGGGTGTGAGGTGGTTGGAAATCATACTTTGACAATAATTATTGACAGCTAACTGTCAAAATCTAAAGATGTTTCAAAGGAGATTCTGCAGTGTTCTGTTTCAAGAGGAGTCCTGTTGTGTTAATAAGGTCCTTCAGTATGCTGTCTCAGTGGAGGAAGGGGATAGACAGCCACGCAGCAGCAAAGATGGAAGGGTTATAGATGTGTCTGAAACTATGGAAGCGTCTGAGAATGGTCACCTCAGAAAAGGTGACAGAAATAATAGACCGACTGACATGCATCTACAACAAGGCATGCAGCACAACCAACAAACAGGAGGGGCTGGAAGCCATTGTGCAGTGGGAAAACAATGGTGCTGTTGCAGTCACAGAAACATGGTGGGATGGATGGTACAACTAGAGTGCTGCAATGCACAGTTATAAATGCTTCAGAAGGGACACAAAAAGAAGGAGAGGTGGTGGGGTATGGTGGGGTAGCCACGTGTGTTAGGGAGTGTTTGGACCCTGTAGAGCTTGAGAATGGTAGTGATAGGGTTGACTGTTCATGAGCAAGAGTCAGGAGGAAGGTCATCTAATGTCTGTTGTAGATCACCCAACTAGGATAAAAAACCAGATGAAATAGCCTGTAAGCATCTGGGAGAGTCTCACAATCAGTAACTTTTGTCCTCTTGGGGGACATGAACTTCCCAAATGTCTGCTGGAAATACAGTACAGTTGAAAGAAAATAGTCTAGGAAGTTCATGGATTGTGTGGAAGACAACTTCCTGACACAGCCGGTGAGCAAGTCAACTAGGAGAGGCACCCCGCTTGATGTTCTGAATGAGAATAAAGAACAATGACTTGTGGGTGATGTGGTGGTTGGAGGCTATCTTGGGCACAGCACTCATGAAATGATAGAGCTTTTGATTCTTGGAGAAGTAAAGAGGGGGGTCAGTAGAACTGCTAGTTTGGACTTTTAGAGGGCAAACTTCTGCCTGTTTAGAAGACTCATTGACAGGGTCCTTTGGGAGACAGTCCTAAAGGGCCAAGAATTCCAGGAAGAATTTTTAAATGCATGGGAGCATGCCATCCCTGTGTGCTGTAAGACCAGTCAGCAGGGAAAAAGACTGACTTGGCTGAACAGAGAACTTTTGCTGCAACTCAGAAGAAAAAGGAGCATCTATGAGCTTTTGAAGAAGGGGTAGGCAACTCAGGAGGACTGCAAGGATGTCATGAGTTTATGCAGGGAGAAAATTAGAAGGGCCAAGTCCAACCAGAAATTAATCTGGCTTCTCCAATAAAAAATATTTCTATAAATACATTAAAAACAAAAGGGGGGCTAAGGAGAATCTCCATCCTTTATGGATGCAAGAGGAAATAGTGGCAAAGGATTGAGGAAAAGGCTGAGGTACTCAATGCCTTCTTTTCCTCAATGTTTAATAATAAGACCAGTTGTTCTTCAAGTACCCAGCCCCCTGAGCAGGAAGGCAGGTACACAGAGTAGAATGAATGCCCCGTAGAGGAAATGGTTAGTGACCCACCACACCATGTAGACACACAGAAGTCTATAGTACCAGATGGGGTACATCCAAAGGTACAGAGTGAGCTGGCAGAAGAGCTCACTAAGCCAATTGCCATCACTTATCATCTGTCCTGGCTAACCAGGGAAGTCTCAGTTGACTAGAGGTTAGCAAATGTGACACTCATCTATAAGAAGGGCTGGAAGAAGAATCCAGTAAACTAAAGACCTGTCAGTGTGACATTGGTGGTAGGGAAGATTAAGAAGGAGATCATCCTGAGTGCCTTTACACAGCACATACAGGACAGCCAGGGCATCAGGCCTAGTCAGGGTGGGTTTATGAAAGGTAGGTCCTGCTTAACTAACCTGATCTCCTTCTATGATAAGGTGACCTGCCTAATGGATGAGGGAAAGGTTGTGGATATTGTCTACCTAGACTTTAGTAACTCCTTTCACACTTTTTTTCCATAGTATTCTCCAGGAGAAACTGTCTGTTTATGAGTTGGATGGGCATGCACTTTGTTGGATAAAAAACTGGCTGGATGGCTGCTTCCAGAGAGTTGTGATGAATCATGTTAAATCCATTTGGTAGGTGGTCACAAGTGGTGTTCCTCAGTATCAGGGTTCTCTAATTATCAATGATATGGACAAGGGCATCAAGTGCACCCTTAGTAACTTAGCAGATTACACCAATTAGACAGGACTGTTGATCTGTTTGAGAATAAGAAGGCTCTACAAAGAGATCTAGACAGGCTGGATCAGTGGGTCAAGGCCAATGACATGAGGTTCAACAAGTCCAAATGCTGGGTCTTGCACTTGAGCCACAACAGTCCCACTCAACACTACAGGCTTGGGGAAGAGTGGTCGATAGTCATCTGCGTGTGAGACAGCAGTGTGCCCAGGTGACCACGAAGGCCAACAGCATCCATCAGAAGTAGAGTGGCCTATAGGACTAGGGGAATGTTTTTCCTCCTGTACTGTTTAGGCCACACCTTGAATACTGTGTTCTGTTTTGGGCCTCTCACTACAAGAAAGACATTGAGATGCTGGAACATGTCCAAAGAAGAGCAGCTGAGCTGGTGAAGTGTCTAGAGCACAAGAGTTATGAGGAACAGCTAAGGGAATTGGGGTTGTTCAGACTGGCTCAGGGAGACCTTATTGCTCTCTACATTTACCTGAAAGGAGGCTGTAGCAAGGTGGGTGTGAGACTCTTCTGTCAAGTAAAAAGAGACAGGGCAGTAGGAGGGGTCCTCAAATTGCACAGGAAGAAGTTTAGATTGGGTATTAGGAAAAATTTCTTCACTGACAAGGTTGTCAAACACTGGAACAGAGTGCCTGGGGAAGTGGTGAAGTCACGACCCCTGAAGGTACTCAAAAGACATGTAGATGTAGTGCTTAGGGACAAGGGTTAGTGCTGGACTTAGCAATGCTAGGTTAATGGTTTTACTTGATTATCTTAAAAGTCTTTTCAAACCTAAATGATTCTATGATTCTAGTAGTCACCATTTTCATTAAAGACTGATTGATGGAAATAGTTACATCTGCAGGGAGCACTGAGGTCAGAATGGCAACATGTGTGCTAATGAAAAGAAAAGTTATTTTGGCAGATAATAGAACTGGTCTGAGAATGGCAGGATATAATTCAGAAGGATTGTACTGGTAATAATCAACCTCACAGATATATGATGGAGAAACAACTGGTTTACCAGCGATTGTGTAGAGAAGCATTTGGGGATGACTGTCAGTTTCAAGCTGAAGATTAGTCAACAATGTCACACAACAGACAAAGGTTTACATCATACTTTCATGTATGAATAGGAATGTCATCTAGCGGGCACATGAAGTAATTCTTCCCTATGCAACCCCTCAGCCACAAGACAGTGTTCAGCTTTGAACACCGGACTTGAAGAGGGCCATAGACTTCCCTTGGAGAAATGACAGTATGATCAAAAAATCTTAAAAACATGACAAAGAAGGAAAGACCAAATGAGGCAGAATTATTCCAAAAATTGAAAGTTTTTCATGGGTTATGAAGGTAATCCTTACATACAGTTGAGTTGCTGTGGAAAGGAGAGATGAAAATGCTGCTTTACACCAAAAGGCTTAAAATGCAGCAAGGAAGATTTAGATCAGGCAGACATCAAGGGAAACTTTCTGAATGTGAGTATATTTGGACTGGGGAGGATTGTCCACGGAGGTTGTGGGATCTCCATTTGCGGGCTTTTAAAATAACAGGTTAATGCAAAGAAATGTCAATACAAAGACAAAAGATTGCTTTTTAAAAATGTGTCCTTTTTTCTTTCATATTGCTATGATTCAAATGCAAAATGAGTATGATATTTCTTACCAACCTCATGGAGTCTTTCGAAGGACCATTTGTGAGTATTTGCAAGATAATGAGTGCTGCAAGGATAAGTACTCAAATTTAACACATAAGTCACAATCCTCATATCCAAAGGGGAGAGAAAAAAAAATCAATACTGCATTCTTCCTAGTCTCATTGTCATGGATAATTGATTTGAAAATGTTTCATGTTAAATGTGGAAACTGAGGCAGGGGACACAACATGCCTGAAGTCACATGGCAAATCATCGGCAGAGCAGGGAGCAGACCCCACATATTTTATGGTCACTGAACCACAGCAGTGAATGCCTGGAGTGTCAGAGGCCCTGCATTGTGAGCTGTAATGTGTGTTTGAGCACAGAAACAAGCCGTGGCTAGCTACATAAAATACTGTTGTCCTCTCTGGTGTCTGAATAAGAACATGCTGCTAGCCATCATTGAGGTCTTACAATAGTGCTTGTTGTGTTTCAATTTCTCCGAAGTTCAGGTGTATTCTTCAAACTTTGCACTTCGGCAGGGTAGACAGATAGACAGTTAGATTGATAATACTTTATTACTACTTTTCCCTGTGTGAGTTGTTTCCCTTAAAGAAGTTGCTAATGACATCAGTTCACATTTTCCTAGATTTCAGCCAAATCACAGGGAACCAGAGCAATATACATTCAAAGAGCAGTAATTAGAAGGACCCTTGGTTATCCTGGAAATGAGTTTCAGATGGCAGAGATAAAACTGGTAGATGTTAAAACACAGACCCCCTCTCTCAGGTTCTGGGAGATGAAATGGCCCTGCTGTATATCACATCACACTGCAGTAAATTGTGGCTGATGAAGTAACAGACATGGGAACTCTGAACTACCAAGGTGCCTCTGAAAAAGCTGTGGACTCCAGAGTCCTGAGCCCCCTCATGCATGAAGGGTAAGCAGGAAAATGCATGCAAGCCTTCATTCTGCCTCTTGGCACAGGAGAAGCACACTCTATAGCAAGAAAGCCCATGAGGAGCGTGACTCCATCCTGCAGTGTGCTAGAGACTCCTGAGAGGTCTTCCCCTTTCCCCTCACAGATGGCTTTTGTTAGGAGGGCAAGACTCTTGGTGACTTGAAACGTAGCAACACAGCTCTGCTTTTCAGGCTTTTTTTCTGCTTACTTCAAGTAAGTGCATGCAAAGAGATGGCTTCTAAAGAAGGGACATTTTCAGTACAGCAGCCAAAGTTTCCCTTGTGACAGCAGGAGATGCTGTTGAGTCCTTATTTGCTGGATTTACTAGCTTCCATGCAGGCATGCTGCCGGGAGACCACTTGCTGTGTGATGGGGGCCTGAAGTTTAAAGCTGCTTCCAGAGTTTTGTCGAGACAGACAGGATTCTGTCAACAGCACACCAGACAGAGAATTGTTAACACAAGCACACTTCAGGATGCTGCTGTGTGCATGCTTTCTTCCTGGTGGTTGTAGTTCTAAACTAATTAATTTCTGTGATCTGAACCATTCTTTTTTATTAGTTGTATCAGCATGTGCAGTGCTGCATAGTTATAGATGATGTGCTCTCTCTGGGGATCCTATCAACATCCCAGTGTAAGTCTTCACAACATGGAGAGAAACGACTCCTATGTTTGCTCGGTAGTATTAAAATTTTTCATGTTGTTATTTACTTCCCTTGAATTCTTACTACTTTCTTCCTCTTTGTGATCTCTGTGTCTGCTCCTTATGAGTTTCAGTGGCTTTTCAGCTCTGTCCTTGACTCTGATGGCTCAGAATGACCTTTCTAATAATTCTTCTTCCCTCCCTGGGACTGAGGTTTGTGGGTAAAGTAAACTCATAATTTCCTCAGGTAATCTGACTTTGTTATTTCCATTGTCGGGGGAGCATGAGGTTCTTTAGCTCCTTGGTGCATAGCCTTCAGGATGAGTGATACATGGGTTTCTCCTATCTCATGACAGATAATCTTGACAACTCTCCTCTTTTCTATTGCTTGTCTCACTAGACAAATACACATACGTATGATCCTTCTCTGTGCATGAGCCCCTATCAGCTACACTGCAAAGGCTTGTGGGATTCTCAGCTCTTTCTTGTAGCTCAGGTAGGAATGTGTTGGCCAAGGTACCCAAAAGCACCTGGTGAATTTGGATGTTCTCTCCATACATCTTTTAAAGTGTCCTGATTTTCAGAAGCTGAAGGGCAATTCAGTCACTAATCACTGGCCTCTTTTGGAAACCTAATATAGGGCTTAGCTGCTTCTTCCAGAGAGTGTTCCATTTATTATTTTTGTCATTTCATTCTTAGTCCATCTCACTGCCAGCTCAGACACAATTTCTGTGGGCTTTTAAAATTTATTATTTATTTATTTACTCACGTTTTTAGAAATGCACAAAATTCCATGTTCTACTTGCACTTGGAAGTCAGCTAGAGACTGTTTTTCATTGAAATACAGAGCAGTTTCTTGACTACAGGAGACACACAGTTGGGTATCAGAATCTGTGAACTAGGGTATCGCCAGGGTGCTCTTGTTTTCAATCAATGAAGTTCTGATGTAGATTTTTGCTGTTGCACTTGTAGTCTGCTTCTACTTTTCTCCACACTAGTACTGCTACTTGCACACCTGTAAGTGAGCTTCTCTGAATCAAGCCCTCTTCATCAGTGCTGGAATGAAAACTTATCTCACTGTTGACCATTTCTCTACCCCACCATCTGGAGCACATCTGCCTAGAGTATCTGCTGGCCCTTGTACTGGCTTCCACGGGCAGTTGTAGTTTTTTCTTTCACTTGTTCTTTTCAACATCATTCATCTTTGTCATAACAGACCTCTATATTCTGAGTCTGGATTTATCTATGCAGATCCCATTCCAAATGACTATCTAAATAATAAAACATATTTCTTTTGCACAGCCATGTCATTTGCTTTTAGCCTGGAAACCTGAACATTTATTGATGAGTCCATATATGTACTCACAGCAGTCTCTCCAATAATTTTTTCAGTTGTGTTCTGTGTGGTTTGTAATAGTGTGTGAAAGTGGAAAGGGAAGATATACAAATATCAATAATGTACGCAGGTTTCCTCAATATTTCTTGAAATTCATCTTCTAAATTACTTTTGCACAGTTTAGGCAAATGTAAACATGCATTTTAATAATTCTGGGCAGTTTAGAGTGCAATCTCTAGTCAGCTAATCCTCTCAATTGAGAGAGTACTGTACATAAAGATAATGTGTATACCTAGAAATATGGTTGCCTTAATATTTAAATGTTTTACAATTAAATGGGTCACTCTTCTAATTCAAAGTGACAATTTCATTGTTAGGGTAGATTTTACCATTTTAATCAAGTGCAGTAATGCCATAATTGATTTAAGAGAGGTTTCCAGAACTAAGGCCTGGCACTCTTGAATGTGTAGATTCAATGATGTTTGCCTATTTCCATCATGCATTTTATATAACAATAATATAGTCCTGGACTTCCACCATTAAAAGCAGTATATTACCATAGGTTCCATATCTGAGATAAAAATATTATAATGATGGCTCCTTGAGCAGTTACTACACAAAGGCTTCTGATAATCTTCGTTGCTCCAAACACAAGGACATTTTTCGGCTGTCCATTCCTCCAAGTTTTAAAGGACTACAGAGATGTTCTCAAAAAGCACCTAAGATGCATCTAAGCCATCTGAGGGTACTTCACGGAGATCCCTTATTCCAAGATGTTAGAGTTTGGTATCTTTAAAGTGATTTACAGCTGCTGCAGGCATCTTCTGCTCTGCATGTGATGTCTTTGGAAGCAAATGAAACAACAGCCTGAAGACAAGCCTCATAAGAGCCTTTGACACATTGTCTGTTTCACTAAGTTTGCAGCAGGATGCAACAACAAAATTAACACTACCAGACCAAGATGCTTTCACATATGAGCTGATCCACAAACCAGGAGAGAAAAGATGGACCTCATCCACCTTGGCCTCATCTCAAAGCAGTCTTACCAGGGATGTGTCTATAAATCAACCACAGTCATCTCCAGAAAGGGTCAATCCTTATTATGAAACATCACTTACACAGTGCTGTAAATTTAGGATGCACTTTACAGAGATAGTGTGGTGAGTACTTTCCCCCAAAAGAGCTGACAGCTGTCTGTATACCATTGAGCTACAGGGACCCTTATAAAAGCAGTTGCTTACTCAGAAACAAGAAGCTGCCTGTAGCTTGCATTCAATAAATCACCACTTTCAACTTTGGTTGTTCATTGTCAGATGTGAAACCAGAACATAGATTCATAGGTTTTCATAGTGGCCAAAACAGACTGCTCTGATCATCCAGTCTGACTTCCTGCATAACACAGGTCAGAGAACATCACCTAGCAACTCCTGCTGTGGCATGAATTTTTCTGGCCCTCTATTTCAGATGTTGCTGTTGCAATTGCTGTTGACTAGTGAAACATGCTTATCCCATATAACACTGTGCACATCACCTTATTCTGGAATTATTCCAAGACAGCAAGCCAGGTGCTTAGCTTATATTTGTTTATAAGGAGAAAGGAAACAAAAGAAACAATCCCACTTGACAAAATTTGATGTTGCCTACCATCTTGTGGGGAATATAGTGCTGTTGATGAGTCTGAGAATAAAAAGAAGCACATGGCTGGTTTGATATAGTCCTGGTAGTTCTAGCAGTTGGTGCAGCAAGGTACTGAAGTGAAACCAGAAGAAAATAAACCCTCCACTACAGAAAATAGGGAACACACGCTAAATAGTCTCAGGGGACAAAATATTTTGTACACCCCAGTTTATATAGAGAGGAAATGTTTGTAGGTTGAAGCAAGGTCTTTTAATAGACCACCTAATAGATTTTGGGGATAAAAAGTCGAAGTGTTAGACATGAAAGCTCTCCTACATGTCTGAAATATAATGTTATTGGTACTGGCTTTAGGAAATCTCAAATATCCATTGAGAGTTTTGCCTCTTTTCTTACAGAAGAAAGCTCATGTGTTGTCTGTCTCTCAGCCCTACTGGATTACTTTTGAATCAGTCAATCAATTTTAACCACATTGTTACAGGAGGGGGTAAAGTTTTTGCAGACATTGCATTTGCTCATGTTTAAAGAAAATAGGTCACAAGGTAAAAGACAGACCCATGATAAGGGCAATGAGAATGATCAGAGAACTGGAGCACCTCTCCTACAAGGACAGACTGAGAGAGTTGGGGTTGTCCAGTCTGCAGAAGAGAAGGCTCTGAGGAAACCTTATTATGGCCTTTCATTATCTGAAGTGGGCCTACAAGAAAGCTAGTGAGGGACTTTTTAGGAGGTCATGTAGTGATAGAACCAAGGGAAATGGTGTAAGCTAGAGGAGGGTAGATTTAGGTTGGATATTAGGAAGCAGTTCTTCACTATGAGGGTGGTTAGACAGTGGAACAGGTTGCCCAGAGAGGTTGTGGAAGCCTCATCCCTGGAAGCTTTTAAGACCAGGCTTGATGGGGCCCTAGGCAACCTGATGTAGTGGATGGTGTCCCTGCTAGGCAGGGGTGTTGAAACTAGATGATCTTTAAGGTGCCTTCCAACTTTGGCAATTCTATGATTCTATGTGTGCCCCTATGAGTTAAAATTGCAGGTTGATCATAAGGCAATCCCCATGGGTGAGAAAAATAGGAAAGCGTTTTCTGTAAGTTTTACAGAGTGTGGTACTATTTGTTTTCAACATCAAATTCCCTTCAAAGGGTCTCAAAAATAATCTAGGTGTTAAAATTAACTTCATTGTGCCTGCCCTAACCACCTTTCCCAGTTCACTCTCCAAATTGGCGAAGTTTGCACTTTTCCATACAGTAATTGCAAGCACTTTTTCCTTAATCTGTGATTGCAACAATGATAGCCATGACTGTGGTTACTGAAAGCCCCAGACAAATTCCCTTCTCCAAACATCTAGCCACTGACAAGTGAGCTTGGCACTGGAGCAGAGATAGGAGCTATGAATCAACATCTGTGCTGTTGCATAAGATGTGGCAATGGCAATTTCTCCCTCGTGAGACCCTTGCTGTTTACTGAGGAATGGGTTGAGATCTAGGTCTGGAGTTCCCCTGGGCAACAATCTGCAATTGGGGAAGCTCCTCAGGCTGTGATTTGCTCTGAAAACCCTTTTTTTCACCCTGTCAGCCGAACCCTGATGAGAAGGTAAAAACAGCACAAAAGGTGTTGAAGAGACAGAAGGTGTCAGAAAACAGTGATTTGACAGCTCTTGCCTTGTGGGCAACTGTGCTGACACAGGGGTTTCTTCTCTCATCAAGGTGTTTTGTAGTCTTGTCTCATTCTGTGCATCCAGTAGTCTTCCCTACTAACCTCCCCTAAAGGCTGATTAAAATGCAATCTCGTTCAGTTTCTTCTGTGTCTCTTTCTTTTCTAACTTCCATCCTTCCCTCCACATGCAGAAGTCTGTGATTTCTTTCTGCTTTTAACACTTTTCAGTGTAGGTCTGCCTCCAAATTTGATATCATTCCTAGTGAAAAGCATGACCCTCATATTTGTAGCTTCAGACTGGTAATCGTATGAGCTAATTTCCACTTGCAGCTTCTTGCTTTATCCCAGATAGGTGAGTGAGCCTTACCTACTCCTTCGCTTAATCTGAGGTTACTAACCTATTACACAAAGAATAGGTGTTTCCTGATTCCTGAAACATGTAAATGTGGAGTGGAACTATCACACCATAAATCTGTATCTGTTACACTCCTTAAATAGCACGAATGTAATAGGGCTGAGTTAAACTCTTGAGTTCTGAAGAGCAGAGCATGGGTCTGAAGCAGCAACCTTGGGGTTGCTGGTGGAATACATTGTGGAGACCTCTGTTGAGGAGGGAGACGGAAGACTCTGCTGAGTGGTAGAGGAGGTGTTACCAGAGAAACAGCTTGGGTATGCTTTTTGCAGTGCTGCTGTTGCATGTTTCAAGTCCATAGTTATTGAAACTAGAGTTTCTTAGATGCAGTTTGACTTACTCTGTATTTAGCTACTCTACCCTCTTACTTAACCTGCAAAAAGAATTTCTCACTTACTAAAATTCAGGTGTGTTGGACAGAAAGAAACACATAGTGCAATTAGTCCTAGTAAAGTTAATGCTGTCCTCCAGGTTCTTTTACAAAAACATCTCATAATCAAACTGTTGCCTTTAGCAAACTCTAATGGTGTTTCAGGTGCAAACTTCAGTGTTTGACCCATCAGAAGACAGGAGTATGAAGACACAATCCAGATTATATTACCAATACCAAAATACCAATACGTGGCATCACACAGCTCTCTTAGAAATACATGTTAAAAAATCAGTTAGGAATATGGATTTTCTGTCACATGCACGATCTCTGGCAGCTTCAAAGTGCGGTAATAAAATTTTAGCAACCACAGAACCTGTAAGGCTCATTTCAGCAAGCCTTTTATAAAACAGGACCTGTATTATAATCAAAAGAAGTGATACATTTATTTGATCTATTTTAAGAATGAAGTCAGCTCAAGGTCAATTGCTGATCAAGAACAATGGAAGAAAACTAGGTGAGATAATTTTAAAGCTGTTTGAATTAAGACACAGATCCAACTTATCTGAAAGGTAATTTATAAGAAATTATTTCCATTTACATAATTCAAGTGTTTTTACCCTGTTACCTGGAAGAGGTTGATCTACATATGAATTAGAAGACATTGCTACAGATAATTCCCTCCCCAAAAATTCCTCAAATCAGAACCCATACACGAAAACATGTGCTATGGAAGAATGATCTAGCAGATACGAAACTTCTGTTTCCAAGGGAGTAGCTTAGTGTTTCAGGCAATACACAGTTCAGTCTCCAAAAAGGCCCCGTTTATGCCAAGCAGCAACTGAGATTCCTTTAGTGTGGAATTAGGCAGCCCAACACATTCTGGACTATCTGAGTTTCTCTGGTTAATAACCAAAAGCCACCTGCAGAACTTCAGTAAGCACCCTTTTGTCCTCCTTTAACAAGCACACTCTCTCACATATAGAATAGCAAATTTCACTGAAGACAGCCACAGCTGTCTTCCCTTTCCCTGCAAATGAAAGGGTCTGCACTCCTGCTACAAAATGGTTATCAAATGCAGAGTCAAAGCAAGTGTTTCCCCTCCATTGTAAGAGGCAAGCTGAATACTTTCGGCAGAGCTTTCAGTGTCTTCAGACCCAACTGCAGCTGCACACACTCCAAACATTCTGCTAGTGGCTTCCTGTTTGCATTCCTGGGCTGGGGAGAAGGAGGACATTTCTTTCCAAGTCTGCTGCCTGATCCTGGTTTTCCAGCTCTCTCTGTCTTTCTGGCTCTCTCTTTGTTCTTCTTTAGGAAATCTTTGAGATTCATGAGCATAACAAGAATACCTTCCCTCTGAACTGTGCTTTTAAATTGGCTGGTTGTTTAAGAAATGGGTGGGGGAGGGGAACCCCAACAAAAACCCCAGCCACTCTGCCCATGACAATGTTCATGTACACTAACAGCATTTTGGTGCTAAAGTGAACACTCTGCGCGCGTGTGTGTGTGTGTGCGCGCGCGCATGGTTTGTGTGTGTATGTGCACTGAGATCAGTAAGCCAAGTGCTGTCCAAAGATAAAAATGCTATTGTCTCCTGCCTATGCCAACAAGGCAGGTTTTGTATTCACAACTGTCCAGGAGGCTCTTGCTAAGGCTTTATACCCTCACCCTCTGCATTCATGAGACCACATTCTGCCCTCCAGGGGGGCTCACTGGGAGTCAGACATGCACATCTGAGGTCCAAATTAATGTCTGATCCAGTGCATGTGACTCAAGGATGTGGTATTAGGAATGACAGGCCCTGACCATCATTTCAACTCTCACTGCAGCTATGAATACTGATGATTCTTTGTGGCAATTTTCCTTGTCTGTATCTGCAACCACAAGGGGTCACCTCCTTTTCTCTCATCTTTTGTTTTTTTCTCATTCAGGGAATCCTTCCTTTGCTGCACCTTCACTGGTATTGTTGTTAAATATTTAAACTTCATACCTGAAACATCCGTAAAGTGTCTTAAAATGAGAAAAGAACTTCAATCATTACGTGGAAAGATTAGGATTCATATTTGCCAATGATGCTACAGGAAGATCTCAACCAGTATGTTAATGTTTCTTTTGTAAAGTGAAGACACCTGATTTCTGTCAGTTCTTGGCTTAAAAACACGCCATCAGCCATGGCTTCCTAAACAACCATATCAAATAGACAGAGAAAAGCAACCACACCAGTAATCAGATTTCACTAAAGGGGCACCAGCACAACACCTGCTGTCCCTGTCCTGTTTTCAGGAAAAGGAGTTCTGCCGTGTGAAGAACTCTCTGGAGTATGTGAAGCAGATAAAATTACAGCAACATAGAGGACTTGGTTTCAGCTGATGCTTGGCAAAAGTGTTGACCCAGAGAAGCTCTTTCGGGAGTGTAGAAGCTGGGGGTGAAGATTCAGTTGTGTGATTCTGGCATGGATTTCAGTAAGTATTGCAGAATTATGCTTCAACAAGAGAAGTGGTAGGTGTTTGACTACAACATAACTGGATGCAAAAGTTCTCAGGTATGCTCCTGCACATGAGCAAGAGGAGGAGGATTGTAGAGTACAAGTATACAGACTCTGGCAGCTCCAAACACTCTTGGTTGCTGTTCCGTAACAGAGATTGTTGTCTCCTCTACACCTTGGGAAAGTGAGGGGAAAATAACATATTTGTGTAACTGCTGGCAGGCTTTGCCAAAGCAGCTGCCATAGGCTTCATGTCAAAGCACTAGGGGAGCACCTAATCCCCTTGGAAATTCAAAGGCATGCAAAACATTCCATCATTACACTGTCTCTCTTCTACTCATCTCTCACTCTTTGACTCTTCTGCAACCAGTTCCAACTTCAGACAAGGGAAGTAGAGCTCAGTGGCAGCATGATAAAATCACGCTGTCTCCAAAAAAAAAAAGAAAAACAAGAGAAAGGCTACTGTCAACAACTGTCTTTAATTGGATGGATGGGTCAAAGAGACAGTCTTTTGCTACTTCAGAAGGCTGAGATATGGGGCAAGGAAACACAAGCAGAGTCAGGCAACGCTTACCCCTAACACAAACAAGCAGTGCTGTACATCAGTTACACAGGATATCAGCTGAGAGAATTGCAGCAAGACCTTCCGACTTTGAAAATGTCCAGAACTAGAGGATCTTCATACAGTTGTGCAGCATTAGATTCAGTGAGCACACTGTTTTATACTTCTGTCTGAAGAATTTTATGAGGTTTCATTGAATTTGAAATAATGGAATCCAAGTAAACAACAACAACAGTTTTTAGACATAGGGAAAAAATCTCCCCATGAAGTCACACTGACTCAGCATCATCATTTTCTCTCTGGTTTGGCTAGTCAAACCATTGGCAAGCCAAATCACTTTCTTTGGTGAAAAGTATGGCTTCAATTTAGGGGTGCTCTGCTAATCTGGAAGCAACACTGAACCCCATTTTCTAATCATCAGCATTGCCCCTGGACAGTTTTTCATTTGGTAGAAGAAAGGTGAACAAGAATCGGTGAGCTAGGAGTAAGGTGCATACTGATCTGCTTCTGTAGTAATGGCTCAGAAACAGCCATCTGAGTTCCTGACATTTTTGCATTTTGGAGGCAGTGAAGTGAGGGCCTCTGACAAAAATATCACCCAGTGTGTTTTTATTACCACATAATCCAAGCCTTTGCCACTTGTCCACATACCACTCTTTAATGCAAACCTCATGTCATCCTGTTCTTTTCAGGTTCTGATTAACTCTAAAATGCCCAGATTTACAAAGCTAGTGGAGAAACAGATCCTTTCAAGTCAAGACTGTAGAAGGGGAGGGGAAAGGGTGGACAGAAAGAGAGAGAAAGATAGCAAATTGCTTACAGCTTGGAACTGGTAAAATGAAAAGTAAAAATATGGAAAGAATTGTGCTTCATTTGGTGTCTTCTGTGCAGACAGATGAAACAACACTTGATATTATAAAATATGCTATATGAACATATATGAAGTACGGAATCAATCAGACCGTTCCCTGTTGTTCCCAGCAGCCAATGGTGTCAGTAGAAGTTTTTTAAAAAATATTTTTCTAATTCCTGGAGGATGGAGAACCAAGGTTTCTGCTGCCTCTTGTGTTTGCTGGGTGAATATTGACAAATGCAGTTGACTTGCACTAATTTTAAATCACTGCTCAATCATGTAACCGCCTAGTAAACTGTTTTTTTCTCAGAAACACAGTAATCAGGCATGTCTTACTCCAGCTCACTTACAAAGCTGCATGAGACAAAACATCTTCTTAAGCAAAAGACCACAAACCTGAGAATTTAAAAAGTTTATTCCATGGGAAACTTGATAAGATTAATTCCAGGGAAGTTACTGGACTTTCCACTTCAGTATCAGACATGATACTTCACTTTTCTGGGAAATGACTGTATTATCTGTGTGATCATTTAACACATCTGGATGTTCTGGAGAATACAATAGAAGTTGTGGAATTCTGCACTGAGATTATTTGCACTGCTGATAGCTCAGCTTGAGAGTTCAGAGAATTCTCCATAAGGTAGCATCAGGAACAATCAGCTCCTCTGTACCTACTTTCAACAAGGATATAAGATTCTTGGCTGAATTAACAGCACACTACACTAAAGATATACAAAACCATGTTTCTTGACACAAAAATGGAAGCAAGCATCCAGCTGACCACCTAAGCCACTTCAGGCTTCCCCTTAGTATCATCAAAAGAAACACAGAGGACAGTCTTGCTCATGCTAAAGTCACTATTGTACAAAATGAGTGGTATTTTTACCATGTTATGGCAGTGAGCTTAACAAAGAAAATTTTTTCTGAAAAATTTATGCAGTCTCATCTATTTTAAAACGTTTGGCATCATAAAAACCTGGAAGTTTTCCATTAAGTTGCAATAAGTTCAGTAAGTAATGCTGATAGGATTTGAACATTAACTCACCAATGAAGAATGCCAGTGCATTTGTAGGATCATCTGTATAATGGATTCTGGCATTCCCCTCTTACCATCTTTGCAAATGTCACTTTCATTCTATTGTAAATTAACCCCAATTTCTTCCAAAGCTCCACAATAAGGCTTGCTTGCAAGCAACCAGCCCCATCTACCTTGCTGCTGAATATATTACAGCAGGAAGCACGTACAAATAATATATACACAAATTATTAAAGATACATATTGGACGTTGCCTAATAAATGTACAGGCCTGATGAAGTACTACCTTAGACTTTATTTTCTGCCACTGGGAAAGAGAAACCAGAAGCACAAAGTGTCCCAAGTAAAAAGCAGCAGAGTTCTTGAGTTATTGATATGGTTAACACAATGTGTTGGATCCCAATGTGATGTAAATCAGCAGAGGGCCCTTAAAGTGAAAGATGGGACACTGGTGCACAGGACTGATGTATGTGCCCTTAAACTTGCCCATTTAATACTAGAGGATTTTATTGCTTACTAGAGTGTAGTCTCCCATCCCTTTATCAATTATTCATTCTGGAGAGCAACTTTTTTTATGCAGTAGTGAGAAAATCCTCAGGTTAGACCTGATTTACTTTTTTAACCAGTTTACTCCAGTACCAAGTATTTAAATTGGCCTCTCTGTGCTTTCATACATTACAGACATATATCCAAACAATTTGTGCAAATGCCAGCTGAGCATCCAGCTACATGTATCATGTATTCTGAGATTACACAGTTCCAAATGCCTTTGTAAAGCAAACCTTTCATGAATAAATCAGGAAATACCCTGATGCATGCTTTATGTAGAGCAAGGTATTCTATTTAGGTCACAGGAAGGTTCTGCCAGGTTTGTTAAAATGAACAAATCCTCAGTGTTTACTCTCACTCTACCACATTTCGTAACACAAGCAAACATCTCCCACTCAGTCACCACTGTGCATTTGTGACTGTTGATGACCCTGCACTTGCTAAGCATTTGCTTGATCACTTGAAGCTCAAATAGCTTGCAACTGAGAAGGCAAACTTGTCTGTTGCCTGTGGCTGTTCTGTCCCATGCAAGAACTGACAGTGGTAAAAATAATAGATCCAAATTAAAACTTCTCTCTTTCTTTCAGGAAAGAACTTAGAACATGCACCTTTTCCTGAGGGCTGAAAAAGGGGTGGACAGCAGTCAGGTCAGACAGCATAACACAGGATGCAAAGTTAGTGCAGTTTGTGATTTTTGTCCAGGGAGATGACAGATAGATGAGAAACAGCCCATTAAGTGCAGAATACTTAAACAGCAAACCCAAGGTATGCAGTCATACATTTGCCCTCTGCCTTGAATTCTAGATGATGTTGTTAGCTTGATCATTCTTCCTGCAGCAAAAATGTCTATGATAAGGTCCCAAGCATAAGGAATTCCAGATTTCCAGACAGACTGAAATGATTAATTATCTAGAGCAGAGGAACAAGAAACTCAATGTAGAGTTTGCTTTCCTTTTCGAAGATCTGTAATTAGACAGGGAAAATAATTTGATCTTTTTTGTTTTAATTTTATTTGGGTTTTGTGAGTGTGTGTATATGTGTGTGTTTTCTTGATGTTGTTTTGGGTGGGTTGTTTTGGTTTGTTTTGTTTTTAAAAAAATAAAAGAATCAAGAAAAATGCTACCAAAATTAGGGGAAAATAAATCACATCTTACCAAAAATACCAAACACAGAAGTTTTCTTTCAATGACACGGTTTTGAGAGGAAGGAAAGGGAGCCTTATGTTATGTTAGGTTGGGAGGTTTCCACAGAACATTCCCATTAATGCTTGCAGAGACATTTCCTACTCCCAATGAAACTTCCATGAGTGGATGTGGAAGAAGACTGGTCCTCTGATCATGCTCCCCGTCCCACCTCAGCTACTGCTCACTTGGCTCTTGAAGCCATTCAGCCACATCTCCGACTTTTACAGTGTGCCAGCTCTCCTGGACATCCTTTGTAACTGTTTATGTTCCCTTCTTTCCCTCTCCCTTCCTTCCCTCTCTTCTCCACCATGTCCCCAATTGCACAACACACTGACAACATCCACATTACTAGTTGCCCCCACCCCTTCATCTGCTAGCAGGCACTGTGACCAAGTAGAGAGGACCAGCACGGTGGGACTGCAGCAAGCTTGAGCAAAGTGAGATGTTTTTCTGGTCCTCAGTTTCTCCTTGTAAAATGCAAGTTATGTTCACTGCTTCTGCAAAGTACTTTGAAGTCTTTTGATGAAAGGGCCAGGTAACACTTAAGCATCACAATTAATAACCCCCAGTCCCCTTGGAGAGCTTTCCCTGCTTCAAGACCCCATAAAGGCTCCTCTGTCCCTCAATAAAAGATTTTGGGTTTTGGCATAGGGCTGTCTTACTACCTTGAGGCAGCCGTCAGTTGACCAGATTATCAGAGCCCAGCCCTGAAAGAAGGTACTGGAGTAATGCAGACTGCTTTGTGTAAGTCCAGTATGCTGCTTTCAGTATTATTTGCCAAAGCTTTCTGGTTGCTTGGAAATTTGTTGGCCTGCCTGCATAAGTAGTATTGAAATAGATTAGTTACTAAAACAACACAGTGGCCTGTGGAACATCTCCCTTCAACTAATGGGAAATCTTCAACTACTGACACTTAGAGCAAAGCGTAAATAAGTCCAGGACATTTTCTTAACTATTCCAGGCCCTTTACAGATCACAGCAGAGCACAATAAGACAAAACTTCCTTCTCTACCACTGAAGTTTCTTTCATGCCTTTCATGCTTTTCCTTGATGTAAATTCAACCCAGATCAAGTGTGAGGACATCATCAAGAAGATAAAAATAAACCAGACATGGGCAGGAAGAAAGTGAAGAAAAAGTAAACTGCAAGGGTATTAAGAACAAGAAGTATAAGGGGAAAAACATTAAATTTGAGGATGTTAAAAATAAACCAGGATGAATCACAGAATCATAGAATCATAGAATGGCTGAGGTTGGAAGGGACCTTAAAGATCATCTAGTTCCAACCCCCCTGCCATGGGCAGGGATGCCACATGCACTAGACCAGGTCATCCAGGGCCACATCCAGCCTGGCCTTAAACACTGCCAGGGATGGGGCCTCCACAACCTCTCTGTTCCAGTGCCTCACCACCCATTGGGTAAAGAAAAACTGAACAAAATTGACCCAATTAGAGGGACAATACCAACCTAGCCATAGGTATGATATTAAAATCAGTTTACTTTTATCTTTTTTTATCTTCCCTAAGAACCACTGAAAGGTTCCTATCCCACTCCAAGATACGTAATTTTGCACAACGAAGGTGACACCAGCTACACAAATCATAGAAAAAAGAGAGTTTTCTTACAGGACCCTTAATTTTCTTCCTAATTAATACATTTTAAAGTATTTTTCTTTACCTTCACAAGCCTCCAGAGCATATTTGGGAAAGGTTTCCCAGCCTTACTATTACAGGAGGTTCTAAAAACTAGCCTGCTTCAAAATGCAAGCCAAGGCACTTGAGTTTCTAGGAAGCGGATCTTGACAAGAAACATCAAATATGAGGAGACTCATGATAAACATTAAGATTTTTTAAAATTACTATCACCTCAGGGGTTAACAGATGGCCCCAAAATGTACACACTGTGTCAGAAAACCACTCCTAGCACATTAACTTCTTGCTAATGATTAACAATTTGTAGTCTAATGGAGACTGTATCACTCAGACAACATTGAGGTTCTGTTGTTCCAGAGTAGAGACACACAGAGGGGATGTCAAGCAGCCACATGGGTAAATAAGGTAAACTAGGAGTCAGAAGGGAAACCAAGGCACATATAGTTGAATCGTACTGTTGCAGATCCCACAGCAGGTGTGTATTCCAATCTCTTGGAGTCCAAAAATAATTCTATAGAGCCTTTCAGGCTCAGAAAAGATTTTAATTTCTGTCTAACTAAACTAAGATAAAAAGAATATAGGTTGAATATGTATATTCTTCACAAACAAGTTGAACACCAGAAGAGATAAGGAACAGAATTCCCTCAGAAGTAATTGTTAATTACACAGAATCACAGAATCATTACGGTTGGAAAGGACCCTCATGATCATCTAGTCCAACCGATAGCCCTACACTACTCTTACCCCTAAATCATCCCCTGAAGAAACACATCTATCCTCTTCTTAAAAACCTCCAGGGATGGTGACTCCACCACCTCCCTGGGCAGCCTATTCCAATATCTAACCACTCTTTCAGTAAAGAAATTCTTCCTAATATCTAATCTAAACCTACCCTGGCTCAGCTTAAGCCCATTCCCTCTAGTCCTGTCACTAGTCACAAGGGAGAAGAGGCCAACACCCGCCTCCCTAGAATGACCTTTCAAGTAGCTGAAGAGAGCGATAAGGTCTCCCCTCAGCCTCCTCTTCTCCAGGCTAAACAACCCCAGCTCCCTAAGCCTCTCCTCATAAGGCCTGTTTTCCAGACCCCTGACTAGCTTAGTTGCCCTTCTCTGCACCCTCTCTAGTAGCTCAATGTCCTTCTTAAACTGTGGTGCCCAAAACTGCCCACAGTACTCAAGGTGAGGCCTCACCAGTGCCGTGTACAGTGGCAAGATCACCTCCCTGCTCCTGCTGGTCACACTATTCCTGATGCAAACCAGGATGCCATTGGCCTTCTTAGCCACCTGGGCACACTGCTGACTCATGTTCAGCCAGCTGTCAATCAGCACCCTCAGGTCCTTCTCTGCTGCGGAGCTCTCCAGCCACACCTTCCCGAGCCGGTAGCGCTGCTGGGGGTTGTTACAACCAAAATGCAGGACTCTACATTTACCCTTATTAAAACTCATCCCATTGGCCTCTGCCCATCTATCCAGCCTATCTAGGTACCTCTGCAGAGCCTGCCTACCCTCAAGCAGATCGACACTCCCACCCAGCTTAGTGTCATCTGCAAACTTCAGGCATTTTCTTGGAAGTACTTATAAATCGCAAACATGAATTGTTACAGGAGGGTCACAGATTCTTGTGAAGCACCAAGCACTGTTCACTGGTGGAGCAGCAGGTATTGTCTACTCATTGATGTTTCTTAAAGATGTCAAAATGCCAGTTAGAAGCTGTGCGATGCTACTATATGATCTCTCTCTTGCAGCAAGAAGTGAGTTGTATATGGTATCAGGCCAAGCAGTCTTGGTTCAGATCTAACTCTTATTTCACACAGACATAAACCCACTTTTAAAATCCTTTCTCACCTGATCATACTACCAGCACAAATTCGGATTAAACCAGGATCTTTTGAGGTCCAAATTCATACTAGTATATGGGGAATAAGACTTTGTCCCTTGCTCTTTCTGAAGGAAGTGACAAGTTCCATGTAAATGATAAAATACTTTGCCCCAAGGTGGTTTGACTTTCAGGACGGGAGAAAAATGATTGGAAAAGGCATGTCCTGCGAAAATCAAAGGAGTTAGTGTATTTTAAACAACACACTGCAGGATACAAGCTAACTGAAGCACTTCCTGTGTGTTTTCATGCGCTTTAAAAGCCATTTGTCCTGTGTATCCTCCTTTAATGCATGCACAAGCTACTTATTTTTACAAAGCTAATAAATACCCAATAGGTGCAAAAGTTATGACTTTTGCCTCTTACGGATGTCTTACAATTAGTGAAGAGTGTGGAGCTGCAGTCCCTTACACCTGTGCTGACTTAGCAGGGGTATTGTGTGGCACATTGTTTATCAACAACATAGTTAATAACTGCAAACGGTGATGTTAGATAAACATAAGGATATCATAGGAATGGCAAACAAGTAGCTTTCCCAACCTTCTTAAGAGCTTTCTGAAAGAGAAGCTGTCTGTGAAGCAGCTTGCCTGACAGAGCTTCCCTTACCTCGGTGGTGAACTTTCACTCTGCATGAGCAGTATAGAGGTCCTGAGTGTCATAAAAAGCAAACTGTCAAGAGTTTTTTAACTGCTGGGAGCAGTTTATTCAAAGCTGTGTATTCCATATCCTATGTCACTTTAACAACGCAACGCCCCCACCCCCTCCCCTGGAGTCATTCTCACCCATTCCCGGGGCGGGGGGGGGAGGGGTCGGACGCTCCCGTGGCAACGGGGTGAGGGTATTGTTTCGGAGCAGGCAGAACTTCCAGGGAGCGACTGGTGGAAGGCACTCTGACCGGAGCCAGAGAAACAGGCCCTCCAGAAACCTTCTTGCTGAGACCCCTTTCGTGCTGCAGGGACTCGACAGAACTTTTTGCCGGTACCCCCTTTCCAGCCGCAGGGACTCTCGACCCCTATTCTTCAACTAGACCGTAACTTTTCATCTACAAAACAAATAGGTTCCTTTGTTTGAGACTCAGGGGGAGGGGAAGCACGTGGAGCTTGGGCGCAGGGGCTTACAGCACCATTCTTCCTGCGCCCCAGGGTGCTGGGTTGTTAGTTCTGGTTTAAAACTTAAGTTTGTTGTATTCATTGTATTGTTCATTTTCTTATTTTTTATTAAATTGTAATTTTGACTTGTAATCTCTCTTGTATTGAGGTCATATGGGGATCCAGCTAGTTTTAAGTTCTTGAACTCTTCAACTAGTAGACAAACACACTTTCAACCACCTAGACTGGCTTTCTAGTGAGCTGGGGATTTGTTTCCCATGAGAAAACGTGGTATCTGGATACAGGCGTTTTCAGCAGGAAGGGATGGACTGAACTGTGTATGAAACAGGTGATCCCTGTCTCACCCAGAGCATGTCCCTTTCATTTGAAACAAAACCACTGGTTCTAGTGGGCACTAATCAGGTCTGACTCCAGCTTGAGCACAGTCTTCCTGCTTTCTTTCCTTCTTGGGCCACAGGCAGCAGGAGCTCCAAATATCCTTGCAAGGCTCCTGCTGGGCTTGCTTACTTTAAAACAGGAAATCTAGATGTTTTTGGCAGATTGCTTCACTTCAGATAGGATACCACACAGCAGAAGGTCTTTTTATTAAAAAAAAAAAAAAAAAAGAAACTTTGGCTCCTTCTAACCAGTTCCTCAAATTTTATTTTTTCTTCAGCTGACAGTACCTGTAGTGGAAAGTGTCAAGTACCCCTAACAAGTGATTAAGACAGGCAATACTGAACTTCACGAGCAGGCTGTCTGACAAGTCTTCCTCATCAACACAAGAGTACAGAATCAGCATTCAAATGACCAGGGAAGCTGACTCTATTGACATCTGGCTCCTGTTTCAGCACGTTAATTATCCTCTTGGGTTCTCCTATCTTCAGCTGCTTCCACACAGATGCCACCTCATCATTTATCTGCTCCAACATTTCATCCTTATCCAACAACGGAACTCTTTTCTTCTTGCATGGCATTCCTGCTCCAACAGATGCACTAACACTACCAAAAAAGCCTACCCCATCAGTGTCTGTCTTGGCAATGTCTTGAGAACACCCTGAGACAATAAAAAAGAATACACTATTTTGTTAACATGTGAATTCCAGGATGCAGCTGCATCTCAGTAGGTTCTATCCAAAATGATAAAGGGATCACTAAGAAAGAACACACATCAACAGCAACTTCAAAAGAACATTAGGACACAGTTTATGCTGTTGTGCAGAAAACTCATTGTGGTTTTGGGACACCCAGAGGCTGTAAGAAGACTTGCAAATGCAACATATCCTGGGAAGGAATCAAGCCCAGAAAGGCTTAGAAGAGGCTCTGACATTTGCCAGTGTACGGAGCATGAGCAAAACCAAAGATTGTGCGTGAAACTAACCTGAGATTATACAAGCAAGTGGGTGAGGCAGCATGGATCATTAGTTGTGGGAATGAAATACAAATCAGGATCCCTAGTGTCCTGTCCTCTATCTGGCCTGGGCTGGCTCTACTATCTCATTAGAGCAGACAGCTGCTCCAAAAAGCTTCACTTTTTAGAGTGATATTGCTGGACTTTGGAAACCTAAGTGATGTTTCTTTCTATGGATTTGAGTCACCATCCCTGGAGGTTTTTAAGAAGAGGATAGATGTGTTTCTTCAGGGGATGATTTAGGGATAAAAGTAGTGTAGGGCTATCGGTTGGACTAGATGATCTTAAGGGTCCTTTCCAACTGTAATGTTTCTGGGATTCTGGTATTCTGTGAATGTGGGCTTGTTTGGATTTTGTCAGAGCACGCATAATGGCTGGAGTCTTTTCTGGAGTTCAGGCATTCAGATAAGTTGCTTCTGCCAACAGGTCTCAACACCTCAGGATCAATAAGCCTAATGAGATTCCTAGGCTTGGCAATGGCTCCATTATAATTGCAAAACCAACAGCTTGCATCAATAAATCAGCCTAACAAGTAACATGTCTAGGACATTGTCCTGGTTTTAGCTGTGTATTCTATACCAATCTAAGTCAGTGTTACACCCCTCGGCCTACAGGCTGGGTATTGAAGAGGTTTGTGCAATAAGAGGTGTGAATGCCTCCCCTCCGGAGAGTCACCCAGTCTGAGGAACCGGTTCTGCAAGGGGCTGTCAAGCATTTCCAGAGACTCAGCTATTGTGTGCGATGAGAGGTGAGATACCTCCCCTCCGGGGAATCGTTCACACCCAGCCTGAAGAACTGGTTCTACGAGNTATAGCACCATTACCCCCTGTGCCCCAGGGTGCTGGGTTGCTAGTTCTGTTTGAAACTAAGCTTTGCTGTACTCATTGTATTGTTTATTTTCTTGTCTTTTATTAAGCTGTAATTTTGACTTGTAATCTCTCTAGTATTGAGATTCTATTGTGGATCTGCTAGTTCCTAACCTTTTAAACTAGCACAGACATCCTATGAAGGGTGCTTCTGATGATGCAGCAAGTGGTTTCTCTCCCTGCAGAGTTATTAACTGCACAACTTAATACTACTGCTACATTACATTAGCCATATCCTAGTCTTTTGGATGCTGGAGTATGCAAAACAACTCACAAGTGCTTCACCAAATCACAAATGTAAATTATTTCACAGAATCACAGAATGTTAGGAGTTGGAAGGGACCTCAAAAGATCATCTAGTCCAACCCTCCTGCCACAGCAGGATTCCCTAGACCAGGTCACACAGAAGCGTGTCCAGACGAGTTTTGAATATAGCCATAGAAGGAGACTCCACAACCTCTCTGGGCAATCTGTTCCAGTGCTCTGTCACCCTCACTGTGAAAAAATTTCTCTCTTTATAATATCCACAGGATTTTACCACATTAGCATCTTGTAACAGCTTTGCAAGAAAAAAATTTTAGACATGCACTTCTAAATTCTTAAGGTGGTTAACAGCTGATGAAATTATGACATAGCTCTGTTAGTCCCAAGATCAGAATTAAGATGAATTAAGGAAAACTCTTTGCATGAGAACCCAAAAAGAGAAAGGTTCAACATGGAAATATCAACCTGCTATACACTAGCATTACTATCCATTACATAAGGGAACAAATGTCAGTAGCCTTCATCACTACAATGTACTGTCTGTTTACTGCTGCTTCGGTCATGCAACTTAGCATACCGACTTCATCATCATAAAATAATGTCTTATTTGTTGCTGTGTTACTTACAGCTTAGATGCAGAATATTTAGATGGTCAGTTTATGCTATATTTGCCTGATATTGATTCACAGAGTCAAGCTGGGGGGCGGGGGGAGGAAGGAAAAAAAAGGTGACTAATAAACAAGAGTTGACATTAGATGTCTTGGATATTCAGGAATTCTATCCATCAGTTACTATCCATCAATGTCTGCTTAATTTTCTGGTTTAGATATTATTCATTTGGAGAGCTATATTTCAGTCCAAACTAGACTGCATGTGTGACCATAACACATATTCACTGCAATATTCTTGTCATTTTGTTCCTTTTAAGGTTTAAGCCCTGAATCACTAGACAAATGTCTTCATCCAAGACCTTGGGAGAAGTTTTTCCATTCCTATGGAATAAAAATGTATCCACCCCTTCCTTTCACCTATAATGTGTTTGCTGAAGAAAGCTCACTTTAACCAAAATAGTTAAGTTTTCCAGTGAGAAACTCTGGGACAGTGAATGCTTATCCTCAGGGGAGGAGAACCAGGTTGGAGAACGTTTAAACAGACAGAATGTATGGAAGTTAACAGGACCTAATGGGACATACATACAAGTGCTGAGGAAATAGATCGGTGCCATTGTGAGTCTCTCCATGATCACCTCTGAAATATCACTGAGATCGAA
This sequence comes from Galbula dea, assembly GCA_013399015.1. Classification (NCBI taxonomy): domain Eukaryota; kingdom Metazoa; phylum Chordata; class Aves; order Piciformes; family Galbulidae; genus Galbula; species Galbula dea. Next base: position 50,450 of record VWZX01006234.1, on the reverse strand, counting down.
GGAAGTTCCCAAGAACTGTAAGAAAATGAATATCACTCCAGTCTGCAAGAACTGAAAGAAGGAGAGTTCTGGGAATGTCAGGCCAATCAGCCTTGGCTCTGTCCCTGGGAGAAAATCCTCCTGGAAACTATTTCTAAACACATTAAGGACAAGGAGGATATTGTGAGTAGGCAGCAAGGATTTCTGAAAAGGAAATCATGCCTGACCAACATCCAATAAAATAACCAGTTCAGTGGATGAAGGAAGAGCAGCAGATATTGTTTCAATTGATTTTTACAAGGTTTCTAGGAGTGCCTTCTGTAAGACCCTCATGGACAAATTAATGAAGTACAGGTTAGATAAGTGACCAGTGAGATGGATTGAATGCTAACCAAGCTGCTAGGCTGAGGGCTGTAATAAATAGCAGAAAATCCAGCTGGATTCCAAACACCAGTAGCGTACCTCATGATAGAGGGAAAGTCCTCCACCCAGGCAGAAATAACCCCTCTCCATTAGGGAGTAGCTGGCTGAAAAGTAGCTTGGCAGAGAAGGTACTAGAGGTCTTGGAGCATGCCAAGCTGACTGCGGGTCAGTAACATCCTTTTGCGGAAAAGAAGGCCAGTGAGTTCCTGCTCTAGAAAAATCATTGTCAGTAGGTTGAGGGACATGAACCCTTCCTGTCTATTCAACCCTGTAGAAACACTTCTGGACTGCTGGGCTCCTCCACACAAGAAAGTCACAGAGCGTTAGAGGAGCAAGGCTAGTGGTAGGCTCCACGCAACAAAAGGCATATGCAGATACTGAAGTAAGTCCAGTAAAGGGTCATGAAAATGGTTACAATACTTGAGCATGTCATATGGGGAGAGGCTAAGGAAGCTGGGACTGTTCAACCTGAAGAAGAGAAGGGTCAGTAGGGATCTTAGCTATGTGCATAGCTAGTTGGCGAGAGGTTGTAAAGAAGATACAGGCCAGCCTATTTTTGTGGCCCCTCATGAAAGTGCAAGAGGCAATGGACACAAGTTGAAACACAGAAAATGATATTTAAATGTCATAAACCCCTTTTTTACTTGAAGAATGGTGAATCACTGGAGCAGGTTACCCAAAGAGTTTACAGAGTCTTCTTCCCTGGAGACTTTCAAACCCAGACTGAAGAAGTCCTGAGAAATCTGCTCTAATTGACCCTGCTTTGAGAACAGTGATTGCTAGACAATGTCCAAAGATTCCTTCAAACTCAACCATGCTGTGATTCTAAGTGTTAGCTAGGCTATACTTCTTATCTTGTTTTCCAGTTGGGTAGGTGCCAGCAGGAAGGGTTTCACAGTGATTGCCAAGGTTTGATTTCACTCTTTTCAGGGCTTTATTATGTAACAAGAGGAAATAAGATTTATTATAAACCAACAAAGGCCTAAAAGACTCAGTTTTAAGATGGAGAAAGTAGAAGGAAAGAAGGAAGAAGTACATTGCCAGGATCTATCATTTCATGCATCTTACCACACGATTAAATGCTACCATAAGCATACAAGCAGTTGTTTCACTGAATAAAATACACAGTACTCTGAATTCATACCAATTCAGTTTAAGTTTGAGTTTGTCCTTATGGCAGACCATCAGGGTTTCTGAAGCATGACAGGTTAACAGCATTATCTGCAGTCATCACCACAGGTTCAAAAGCTACTCTACCTTCTGCCATAGTCATCACTCTGAATTTGAGAAGTCTTCAGGAAATCAGACACTTGCCTGCTCTGGAACTGGGTTACCAGAAAAAGAAATTTGTGCATTTGGGTCTTCTTGTAGCTGGATTCTATCACAGCCCTAAAGAGACTTTTGAAAGAAGACACTGGCACTCTTACACCCTGGCTCACCTGAGAAGGAAAAATGGGAACTCTTATGGACATATGGGTCAAAAAGTTCAGGTGAACATGGCTGTTCACTGCATTCATGTCTGTCAGTAAAATGTTAGCAATGTTAGCAATGCTAGTAACATTCAAACAATCTGGGGCTGTCTTTTTGACATTAGGGTGCCTAATTCTTGGCTGTTCATTGGCTGACAAACTGATCCTTCTGCCAGCATGCACACCCATGTTGGCCTTGTTAACCTCGGCAATATCTAGAGGCTGTTCACGATAATGAATATATCTCTTTTGTACCTAATCTTTACAGGTAAAATAAAATGTAAGACTGGCTGTGCAACAGCTGTCCAAAAGACTCCATGTGACTTCATATTACACTGCTTGTGATTGTTCCTTTTTGGTGTGTGTGTTTGGTTTTGTTTCATTTATGTGTTTATTTTGCTTTCATGTAAGGCCATTCATATTGCTGCAGATTTATTGAGCTCATCTACCATTATTCTTTCAGCTGAAACACGTTCATTTTGCAGTACATCTGAGCTTGCGTTATATTGATTAGCTATGAACCAACATAGCTCATGGAGATACAAAAAAGCCCACTTGTCTTTAGGCAGCTCTTGTTCTCTTCTGAATTTAGAGACAATGAAAGAAGTCGGAACTTAAAAATAATTACTTGTTAATGATCTAGTTACCTTCCCTGAACTGTTCTCTGCAATTATAATAGTATTGTGCCCAGATTCATTTCCCTTTGGGCACTATAACTACACCTGACTCAGTTCGTGAACCTGAGGTCAGCATGACTCCTGAACATGTTATGATCATGTTGAGGTCGCAGTGTTTTTCAAAAGAAAGCAGTCACCTTGCAGTATCCATAGTCTATTTTTGGAAGCATTCAGTGGCACAGTCCATCAGTGTCTGCTTGCCCTGGATTGCTACAAAGTATTGTAGAGTAAGCATGATTTACAGAAAAATGGAGCATCCATATTGTCTGTTACAAACTCTGAAGTGCTACTACATGAGATAGATTGTACAGGGAATGAAATAGATTATTCTTGGTTGGATTTGTTGTTACAATTGTAGTCTTGAGTTTGAGGAATCAGCATTTTTCTTCAGAAGCTCAGCACCCTGTTGTCTTATACTTTAGAAGATTAGACTTGAAACTGAATGATTGAAAAATAAGCTGAACCACCTTATTTTGGGTTGGCACAATCAAATCAATATGGCTAACAACCCAAGTTACTGCAAAGTCTAATATGGGAATACTTTAATGGAAAATAATGTGTCAAAACAGCAGGCACATGGGAAGAAGCAGAAGTTAACTTTTTTTTTTTTTTCCTTCCTGATTTGCCCAGGCCTGTGCACGTCTGTCTATGGCATATGAGGACCTGGAACTTAGAGGTCAGAAGCCCAGATGGCTGGAAGCTAGTGATCTCTCATCCCAGTTTACAGGATCTCTGGCAGCTGGGGGATATTCACCACCAAGGTGGTGACCTCTCTGGAGATCCTGGAGATTTACAGGGTGGGATTTTTCGTTTCTTGGTCAAAATGATACCTAACAAAAGAAAGGAGCCATTTCAAACTGTACAATTTTAATGCAATAGGAAGTCTCACTGTTGCAGCATGTGACACAGCCACTTAGCTGATGAGTTGTCTCAGCAGAGTTCAGGACCAAATGACTCTGGTGATTTATAATGAAACTTGATCCCTTTTGAGCAGACTTATGCATATGAACAGGTACTACTATGTTTTGTAAAAGGAAATAGCTTGGATCACACTGTTCTTGAGGTTCATGAGGAAAAAAAGGCTGAAAACTTCTCCATGAACATAAGCGTTCAAGTTAATGACAGTTAGAGACCCATTGCATGCCCTTGGTTATTTGATGTGAGTCAAGCTTTGGCCCTCCTCTCTCTTCCTTCAAATCTCTCTGACTTCTTTTTGGTTTCTTTGCTTTTATTTGTACATTCCCCTCCCACTTGCCCACAGAGCTCCAGATTTTCCCATCGTGCTCCTCCTAATGCTGCATAAAGACCTATCTAGAAATACAGGAAGGACAAACTGGACAGGTTTGCTCTTTCCAGCAACACGATCTACTTTTCTCTGCTGTACATTTACCCAAGATGATTTCCTCAACCTGCCATTCACTGTCTTCTGAGATAGGGAAGGTAACAGGTATTCCTGACAAGTATTTTCTGATTTCAGCTGATACTATTTTCACATTGAGGTTTGTTTTGTTTCTTTGCATTTCTGTACAAACTTATGGAACCATGATTAAATTAGATAAACCTACCCCTTGTATAAATAAACTTTATTGCTTTGAAAGTTCTGGGCAACATGAAGCATTAATGGAGTTTGAGTTCAAGGCGCCCTATGTTACTGCCAAATATCCAATTAATTTAAATTTACATTCCATAATTTAAATTTAAATTACATTAAAAATGTCATGAGGACAGAGACAAATTGTGCTTTTCAGTCAAAATATTCACTCCATCTAAATTCCTCTCTTGTAAAAATAATACTTCTAGATATATTTGCAACCTCCAAAGAGAAAGTCCATGTATTCTTTCCTCAGCTGCTGTGTATTTCAGTGTTGCATTGTGTGTCCTTTATCAGAAACCTTTGGGATGTGTAATGCATATCACAATATGGAGCAGAAGATGATACATATAATTATAACATGCGATGTGAACCCACTGTTATAAAGCTAATCTCTCAGCAAATTCATCAGCTCGACACATGATGTACAGTACTAATTTTATGTAAATGACTTGTTTAATCCTGCTGAGCAATATTACTCCCTGATGTAAACTCTCTTAAATTCAGTGGAGTTACATCAGGAATTCATTGTTTTGCTTGTAAGATTTGAATCATAGAATCATAGAATTGCCAGAGTTGGAAGGCACCTTAAAGATCATCTAGTTTCAACACCCCTGCCTAGCAGGGACACCATCCACTACATCAGGTTGCCTAGGGCCCCATCAAGCCTGGTCTTAAAAGCTTCCAGGGATGAGGCTTCCACAACCTCTCTGGGCAACCTGTTCCACTGTCTAACCACCCTCATAGTGAAGAACTGCTTCCTAATATCCAACCTAAATCTACCCTCCTCTAGCTTACACCATTTCCCTTGGTTCTATCACTACATGACCTCCTAAAAAGTCCCTCACTAGCTTTCTTGTAGGCCCACTTCAGATACTGGAAGGCCACAAGAAGGTTTCCTCGGAGCCTTCTCTTCTGCAGCCTGAACAACCCCAACTCTCTCAGTCTGTCCTCATAGGAGAGGTGCTCTAGTCTTCTGATCATTCTCGTGGCCCTTCTCTGGACTCGCTCCAGCATTTCCATATCCTTCTTTTAATAGGGGCTCCAGAACTGGAAGAAGTACCACACTTTGTATGTCTTACTCATCTGGAAACCATGGTAATGAGAAAGAGTGAAATCATTTGGTTGAGTAGCAGAGATATTCTGTTCTTTTTTTGTTTAAAATAAAAGGCTACCTTAAATATTGCACATTATTATAAATTTATGAACATAAAATATTAACTTAGAAAATTTTATTTATTTATAAACCCCTAAAAGAGCAAAGAAGCCCCATAAAGGCAATGGGCTAGTGTTCATTGACTCTTTCAACTTTTGGATCAAGAATTAACAAAAGTTTAATAATTAGAACATAATATTCGTTGACACTCTAACTTGCCATAAAATAGACAATCAAAAGAGGCTGAAACAGACATGACAGGCACTTAGTTGCATTTGTGAGGGCCATTTTTTCACAGAAGGTTAAAGAAAAAACAACCTGCCCCAATCCTCCTCCCCTCCATCCAAATCTCCAAACAGTTCAAACCCTCTAACTAACAACTGGATTATTCTAAGGTGATAAAAACGGGTTAGTTACCCTGATATTTAAAAGCATATATAAATGGGGCCACTCAGCTTTTATTTTTACAATTTTTTGATTTTTAATGGTGTATAATGCTACTATGTAGGAAGTCTAAATTAAACTTGGATAAAAACAAATGTTTGTGAATTTTCTGGACACCTTCATATGTGAGCAATGATAAATCCTACAAATACTAGGTTTGGGTTTGTATTGTCAAATCCAACCCTGTTACCACCAGTTTTCCTTTTACATTATATACCAAACTGAGAGACAACTTCACTTTTGTTCTCTTCAGACATCATAAAGAAAGGGCGTATTCTGTGGAAAGTCCCTCCTGATGATACATTTCAGCCTAGAGAGGGCAAAAAAAGACCTAGAGTAAAAAGGAACCTAAAAAATCTCTTACAAAATTTTGGACATCTAGATTCAAATTTTCTTTATAATATTTAAGAACCATTTAAAATGGAAAATTTCTTACCAGTCAGCATATGCCATTGCTTTGATTCAGCTCATAGAGGGAAGGGGGATCACAGTATTTTCAATAACTTTCTCAGTTGTCTCCCACTAACAAAAGGTAGATATGAGTGGTGGATGATGTTTCAGAAAGTCTCTTCAGCATGGCTACTATGCAGTCAACTATTAGCTTTATGCACAACAGCTAGTTCTGCAGCACTCTGCTATTAAATTCAGTCCACTGCTGAGGGTAACGGAACAAATGTAAAGAAATACAGCCTAATGCAATCTTTGCATTTTTGAAAACAGTTATTGGAGACATTTCATCAAATCAAGTTCCAGGGTAACCCAGTGAAAAACAAAAGCAGAATCAGGTCCAGTAAAACATGTGTAATGGCTTCTTTCATTTTAGGTACTGTCATTGAAAGGTACATGTATGAAAGAAACAAAAAAGAAATCCATTAGGGGCCTGAGTTTCCTTAAAAAAGTCACCCAAAAGCTCTTTATATTGTATATGTACCTTCATTTATTTATTTATTTTAACATCTTTAGCCTTCCAGATGGTCTGCTGTGATGACATACACCTGTTCAGCTTCAGCTATTACCCATAGTGACATATGGCAACTCACATATTGCCTAGGCTGAGGGGATCTGGGATTCGGGTCACCTGGGGTCTGTTTTCAAGTGGTGTGATGGCAGCTGTGGGAAACATGATGACTGACAGAAACTTGCTGTTCCTCTCACCAGCAGAAAAATGTAGATGTCTTTAGAAACCCAGCAGCTGTATCATAACTTTACCATGTAGGTGCAGACAATACAGCAAGTGGCTTATTTAGCAAATATAGCACAATGGAGGTTCAATGCTATCACTTTGCGTATTTTCAGTGGTAGGAGTTACACAACATGGACAACATGGGCTGTTATGGTAACAAGTCTTGAAGTGAGCTGACTAGGGAGGTCTGAATTGGCTCACAGCATAATGAATCTGTGGACCTCTGCCCACCCCTAGAACAACTCTAAAATGAAGTCTCTGTAGGTACAGAAATGTGCAAGTGATTTCTTTGTTCCTCTAATACATCTCATTTGTGTTGGCTGCTACAGTACTATAGCAATAGGGTACAACAGAAGGTAGCTTAAAAGAGAAAACATCGGAGGCTCTCTAGAAGTTAGAAAATGGAAGATGTAGGAAGTGAAAACCAACCAACCAACCAAACAAACACATGGTACATCCCTGCTATCTAGATTTTTCATTGTTGTTTTTGAAATAATTTGTCTAGCTCTGGAAAAGAGACCTTTTTCATGATCTTTCCAGGAAAAATAAAGGAGGAAACACATGGGTGACACTGTGGTTTTTATGTGTTCTGCTAAGTGTTGTAGAGTTAGAGTTTTAGGTAGGTTTCTGGTGAATAGCTGAATTTCATGGAACTTCTCAAAATGAATCAGAAAATGGGAATGTTTTAAGGCCCAGCATACCTCCTACATTTCTAAGAGTGAACAGACATGTTCACTTTTTCTTCCCTGCTGATATTTTATTCTGTATCTGAAGCTGAGGAGGGCAACTTCATTGCAGCTGAAGATGAAATGGAAAGAGAGAAACATGACTTTCATAAAACCTTATTTTGTTTAAAATAAAAGGCTACTTTAAATAGTACACATTATTATAATATTTTGAACATAAAATATTAACTTAGAAAATTATATTCATGCTGGCTTTGAAGTGGGACTTATGCTCTTCTGCAAAGCACACATCCCTAGGTCTGAATCCAGCCAGCCACTACATTTAATGAACTACAGAAGCTTAAATAGGAGAGGCCTGCTATATCTTCTATTTTTCAGTGCCTCTTCAGTGATTCAGGTTGAGTTTAGCCCTTATGCAACAGAAGTGATGTGGCCTTAAGAACACTCTTTTATGTGTTATGGTGGTCAAGATCCTTCCTTTACAGCAGCAAACTTTGAAAAATTCTAAACAAGACCTTCCTTATGCTCCTGACTTAATAAACTATTCTTGCATATACTACACTAAAGCATAGAGATTATTGTAAAAAAAGCAGAAATATTATTCAAACAAAAATAGTATTTTGCAAGAGGACAACAGGGCACTCTCCTCTTTTTGGAGGTCTTCATGTTATATATTCTAAGTTCTTTGTCTTTCTCCTTTGACTTCTTACTCAAGGAAAATAACAGCCAGCACAGCAGACAAATTTTGTAGACTTTATTTAAGCGATAACTCGGTGCGGACTGAGGACAGCAAGACAGAACTAATCAAAGTTTTCCATAAAAAAATCTTCCTAAATGGCAAAATATTTGTCCTTTTTAAGGATCATTTTGTAGCTTTCAATGGAAAAAAATCACTTTGCTGGTCCTAATAATACAAAGGTTTCACCAACAATCTCTTGTATTGTCTCATTTCCATTGTTTTTACTTGTAGAACTTAATGATCCTGGAAAGAGAAAAAACAATGAGGAAAACAGAGGAAGAAAAAATAGTGTGAGAAGTTACTCTGAAAAATCTCATTTGCATCCCTTAGAAAGAACGAGGTGCATATAATTAATCCTACAGTACCTTCTTCCTATCAATAAGATAGTGTTCTTAGCTATACCCAAACTAAACCTACTGAAATTTGTAGAATTACTGGCATTTACCTGTGGTATGAGTAGCAAAATGTAAGCCTAAAGGTAAGAAAAATGAAGGTCATCTTCTAATACTAAATGAATGGATGTTCATTTTAATTCTTTTCTAAAAATTCATGAACTTCACTTTCTTGTGCTGCTGGATGAATAAAATCAAAATCAGAGAAAACAACCAACAAAACAACCTCTTAGCATCAGACAACTAACTAATCTAGTGATTTAAATTCTGGGTCATCCATTCAGGTCTTCAAGGAGTACAGATGCTTCATTTTCCAGTGCTAGACAATAACCATGTGGTGAATGGCAATCACCCCATGTTTATGAAATAGTATCTGGGTTTAATTTCTGCTGTCTGTCAATTGGAGCCTTTGATCTTGGCCTGGAATTATTTTTTCCACTTCACATTAAGTGACTAGAGGCTACTGCTGTCACTGACTCTTCAATTTCTGATTTCACTTTGCTAAGATATAAAAGATTTATTTGCAGGAATTTTCCCAAATATCCTTAACTGCTTTTCTTTTCTTTTTTTTTTCACTCTTTTACCCTCAAGGTATTTTGTAGTGAGTTGTTGTAGTATTAACCTGAAGTAAATATAATACTCAGAACAAGGCAGAGTGCAATAGAGTCTATATACGACCAGATGTATTTAAGAAAAGAAATTTATATTTAATAACTAATTGCAGCTGGGAGTTTAATATACTCTTCTTTTTTGAAAGGAATTGAAATTCCTGGTGGTATGTGTTAAAAATTATGACTGAAATTTCTGATGATCAAGTTTCATAAAGTAATGGATAACACACTTCATCAATGCCATTATAAATATGGATTAAATGAATGTACATTACACATAATAATAAATCTGTGTTTTCAAGGAAAAGCATAAATCTCCATCACCTTTTCCTCCTTGGGATATGAGGGGTATGGCTATTTTTACAGTCTTTTTGATGAAATTACAATTGGAGTCTTTTGCTTGTTCTGAAAGACTTCTGAGTTTTTACAAGCACTTGAGTAGCATTTTATTTATAATGACATACCATTAAAACACACAAAGTAATGTGTTTTGGAAAGAGCCCTGTGACTTTCCAGACATGAACAGAAACAAGATTGTGGTGCATTTAAGACTTTTATAAGAATGTATGGTGTTTGTAGAGGTTTCTGCCCCTACAGATATCTGCTAGGTGTGGCATGTCTCTTTTCACTATTTCCTTTCAGTGCCTGTTAGGGAGCAGCTAAAAAGTGGTAAATAAGCAGATGTGGCAAAGCATTAGGGTTAGAAGGAGAGGTCTGACTCTAATCTGTGATAAAACACTTGTTCAGTGTGTGCAACCAGGGAAAGTCCCAGAGGTTTTTTATTTAATGAAGCCACAGGGACTTAATGAGTGTTGGATTGCAAAGCTTTATCTCTGATCTTCAGCTGTTTTCTGATGTATTAGAAAACAAAGATGTGAGTTCCTTATACAAGTCATAGCTCTCACCCCTCATCCAGATATGCAGCCCTTCCTGCTGGTCTTGAAGTTGGACCTGTGCTGTCCTGTGAAGGACACATGGAGAATCTCCAGCCTACCTCCTCTTTTTGGGAATGCTGTTCCTTGTCCTCCCTGTGGCCTGTTGCCAGTTTCCTATGGCTGGAGGACATGGCCTTAAAGAATGTCAGGAGTAGCACTTCTGTGCTACATGTAGAGTGAGTCCTTGTCACTGTCTACTTTTTTCTCCTGCTGCTCATATGTGGAGTTTAAATTCTTTGAGATGCTCTAGGGAAGGGCCTAACAGGCTATTTCCATAGTATGCCCTAGCTTTTGGATGTCAATGAGAGACAGCAATCTAGGATTATTACAAACATCATGGAGGTGGGAGGAGAGGAAATGCTTTAATTTTCTTTGTGAGTGATTTTGATCCGGCAACACAAACAAGACTCTCCAGACAGCGGATTCTGTGGAGAGTCATTAAGGAGCTTTTCTGGTGCCTGACAGCTAGTGTGAAGCTTTCTTTCTCAACAAATATGTATAAAACTATGCTCCACCCATAAAAGTAGTAATTGACTGAAAACTGCCCTTGAGTTTGAGCCAAACTCTCTAACACCCCATGACACAATGATATCCATGTGGCAAGCAAAATGAGATCTGTTGCCATGAAAATACCTGTGAATTTCATCACCTATGGCATGAATCTTAATTGTAGCACAAAGCTACATTGCAAAGGTCATTTGTTTTACATGTTCAGTATTTTTTTTATGTTACATTAGTTTTATTTCACATGTTTCAGGAAGCTTTTTTCACTGAGACTGATGCTTATTAAATGTAATTTTTTTTTTTCTAATAAACTTTCCTTCTGCTACTCGGCACTTCAGGAAAGTGAGGCTGCCACATTGACAAACACATTTCCAAACACACAACAAAGCAATTTTTGGAGCTCAAGGAACCTCTCCACTCACACTGCCCTGTGTGCAACTCTCCCAGGAATACTTCAGCCTTCTTCAGAGACTGGGTGTAGCAGAGGTCTGAACTATGCGTATAGCTGTTGCAAATTGGCAATACCCACTGAAGTCAATGGACAGGTGAAATCAACTGAATATCCAGCCTTTAAACATCTTCCTGTAGCTGCAAGAATAAATGTAACACCATGACTCAGTAAGTTCATTGCAAAATACATAAATAAAGAGTTTGATAGAATGTCAGGAGTCATTTTTACATTAAAAATCTCTGACTTGGCCACTGCTTCATCTCCTGTGCTCTGTCTACTTGCTATGCTAAAGGATGACAGAGAACCAGAGGTAAGATCAAGTCTCAGAGCAAGAAAAGTCAATCAAGGTGAAAGGTATGCCCAGGGTCTTATACCAGCACCCAGCCCCAGTGGTTTGTCCTGGAACCAGGCACACAGAAAGTAACAAGAATTTCCTTACAGATGATGTACAGAGGAGAGGGCTGGAAAGACAAGCTGTGCTAAGACCTGGGTGTGCCCTGCTGAGAACAAATGTAGCAAGGAGCCACAAAACAGCAGATCACTCTAACCCACCCCACCAGAAGCCCTTGCAAAACCTACCTCTGTGCTATTCGTGTATGTCCGTTTCCTCCCCGCAGAGACTTGCACTTCTCCACATTTCCTAGGACTACATAGCAGATGGATGGAGATGCATGGCCTTGGACGCCAACATTCTGCCCGGCTGTTATTCCACATGTTTGGTCCTCTAGTGCTTTGTAGAAACCACTGTCCCTTCCCATTCACCCTGAAATCTGCAGGCACTCTCACATACCCTGTCCTAGTTAGCACTTCCCTTTGTCTCAGACTCTTCCTCTACCCAGCCCTCACTAAAATAAATGGGCAACACTGCATTCATTCCAGCAGGACTGGGTCAGCCCTAAGGCAGTGGGCTGAAGCTCCTGCTGCAATGAACAGCAGCCACTTAGCAACCTTCTGTGGTCTCTAGTTATCACAGGTGTGGCTCTGTGGTTTGCTTTGCTTTTGGAGACTGCCAGCCTTCAGTACCCGGCCACAACAGTAACTGCTTTCTCTGAGGACTGAGTTCACATGTTCAGCCGAAAGTATTAAAGGATATCAGTGAAGGGAATCTGTAACAACAACAAAAAAAATCCCAAACCAAACCACCAAAACCAACCAAACAAACAAATCAGACTGGAGTGTAGTTAAGCACTTTTCAGCCTGGACTCTTACACTTCAGTAGCATCCCTTCTGCTTTATATCAGAGCACAGCTTTGCCATGCCCATCCAAGAATTTATCAAAAAATGTCCTTCACAGAGGAAGTTTTAGCTTGAGAAGTCCTGTGGTGAAAATGGGGAAATCCAGTCTTTCAACAGAGCTTTTCACTCCAGATAGACCATCTAGAGAAAACAAGAGCATGGCTGTGGCTGGAGGCCAGCACCCTCTGGAGATCCAAACTGCCTTTTAGGCAGAGCTGAACTCTTTCTGCTCTCCAGGTTCCTGTCCTGCACAACTTGTATCCAGGCAGCCACAGGCTGAGCTGCAATTGGAATGTGGAGGCTGCTGGAGGGGGAAACAGTGGCTAGCTTGCCATTCCAACACAGCCCCAAGGACACTATTGCATGACTTGAAAGGGAAAAGCCTCGGGAGGGGTCTTGCCACAGCACATTCAAGTCCATCAAGAGCCACACCAAACTCACTTCTTCAGAGCATGGTGCAAATGTTACAGACTACAGATCAGCTGACAGCAGCAGTGCTCCAAAAAAAACAGAGCATCATGAGATTCAGCCCACATGACCCAGCTCTTTAGGATGCAATTCATGATATAGTCACAGCCACAGAGGGATATGGATCCAGGTCTTAAAAGACATTGGTCTAGTGGTTAGGATTGCGTGCTTTCACCACTGGGGCCAGGGTTCGATTCCTGGTTAGGGAAGAATCCTGCTCTGTCAGGGAGGTTGGACTAGATGATCTTTCGAGGTCCCTTCCAACCCATGACATTCTGTGATTCTGTGACATCAGCTTCCATGGAACAGCTGGATTTTCAGGTGTCTGTAGTGCCCATTCAGAGAAGCAGAGCACCCAAAATGTTAGCTTCTGGGGAGAGATGTCAGGTTTGGTTGCCAACAGAAGGGGTCGTTTGCTACATTACTTCAGCCTCTTTAAGGTGGCATTATAAACTGTGACCAGAGAAAGATGAGACCGACTTGTCAAAGTGCTTGTCTTCATTAAGTACTAGTGGCACAGGCAACATCTGCACCACTTCTCCATGGGACAACTTGCACAGCTGAAACACAAAGTAACAGCTGTCCCTGACATGGAAATCAGAATCTGACTGGGTATCTGGCAAATCTTTGGTCATGCCAATTTTTTTTTCAAATTAGTACAGAGTCAGACACCACCAAAAAAGAGAAGTTTCATCCTTGATCATTTATTGCTTTTCTGGCTGGTTTCTTACTGCAAGTAACTGGTTTTCCACATCCTAAGAATTATTGTCAAGCACTATGGCTACACTGAAAACAACTGCACAACCCAAAAATATTTTTTAAAAATTTTATATTTTGAGCCATTTTCTGGGGAAGATGATGAACTTTTTCAGTGGAAGGACTGTAATCAGTCCTCTATATTGTTGAGAAGTTCTTCTGGATCCCCAGCAAATAAAGAACAGGAGGATATGCACAACTTCTATCATGCATGCTCATACACAACAGGAAGAGAAGAGGTGGTCTACTGCATGGTCTTTTTCTGTGTGGTCACCTTGCCAATGCTCTGAGATTGTTTGCAATGTCATAGTGCTTCCTGTTGCACCTGAAGTCAATTTCCTCAGCACAAGATGTATTCAGGTGACAGCCAGTAGATTGTATGACATATCAGCAGGGCAGTTTACTTTTATTTCTTGCAAGTGCTTTCATCAAAACCCCACAAATTTACTACACCTTGGGATATTCTCCCATTCTTTGCAGAGACTGCCTCAGCTGTGGTAGTCTTCTCTCAGGCTTTTGCCACATCCCTGAAAGGCAGCAGGAGGTGTTGCTGTTCCTCTGTGCCTGTACTAACTGGTAAGATCCCCAAAACTGCAAATGAACTAGTGTCTATCAATGATCCTCCTACCGTCCTGTCCTTCCCTGTAATGGAGAATAGCTTTGTCCAAGCAGTAGCTCTTAACTGCCACACAGTTCACGGAGCTATGAAATTTCTGTTGCCTGTTTCTGTCTTTTATTTCAATGATCTCTAATGAGCAGTGGTGTTCCTCTTTCTTCATGACCCATGCCCTTCCTGTGGGGCACAAATGTGCCTCTCTAGTGTGTAGATTTATCTCAAATCTCTGAATACCCTAATACCACAAAACAGGGCATATCTATGAGCTAGAAAATGTGAGTAGCAAGCACTGCAGCAGGAGCTGGGGCATGTTATCCATCCCAGCTATTTGCTCAGAGGAATTCAGTTCCATGAAGTCACAATCTAGTTCTTTGTCTGGTATTGGAGAAGGGGGAATTCTGGCAAACCACCACGGAGACAGAAGGTTTTAACATCCAATGGTGCAGAAGAAGTTCAGTCCTCTCTTATTTGCACATATAATTTTCTATTCCTGTTTTCTTCTTAAATGTAAATCATTGTGTGAGATGGCTAATGTATTAATGCACACTATAAAATATGGTTAAGAGCCATGGGAGAAATCTTGTAACAACATTGCACAATGATAATTTTTTCTTCAGTGTTTAAAAGTAATGCATTTAAATTCTTTATGTCAAAGGATTTTGAAGTTGGCTTCCTGAATGATTTATTTATTTTTCTCAGTATCCCATAACATTTGGCACTGGAGGGAGGCTTGTGGTCAATGTTTTGTTGGTCCCCAACAGTATTTTTATTTATCTTCTGTCTGTTTTTATTCTGTTTCGCAGGCAGTCTGCAGTCTAAGTTCACAGAATCACAGAATCACAGAATGTTAGGAGTTGGAAGGGACCTCAAAAGATCATCTAGTCCAACTTCCCCTGCCACAGCAGGATTCCTTAGACCAGGTAACACAGAAGCGTGCCCAGACTGGTTTTGAGTATCTCCAGAGGAGGAAACTCCACAACCTCTCTGGGCATTCTGTTCCAGTGCTCTGGCACTCTCATCTTAAAAAATTTTTTTCTTCTATTCACACGGAACCTCCTGTGCCTCAGCTTACAGCCATTGCCCTTGTCTTGTCACTGGGCTTCACTGAGAAGAGCCTGACCCCATCCTCCCAACAGCCACTCTTCACATATTTAAAAGCATAAAGGAGGTCACTCCTTAGTCTCCTCTTCTTCAAACTGAAGAGACCCAGCTCCCTGAACCTTTCCTCAGAAGTTCTACCAGAGTTGTTGGAATAGATGCTTATTAATTGAGATTAATTTTTAAAAAATCACTTGGTAATGCTATCATTGCACTCTCTTATCTGTGAAGTCAGACTATAACCAAGCAGCCATTACTCACTGCTGAGTGATGCTCCACACCATGTTATCAGGCGAAAGTGCAACTGGACCATAGCTACTTTGGAGCATCTTTCCTTGCATTTTCTTGTGTTTGTATTGCCTGCTCTGGCTAATGTCAACAAAATTGCATCCACGAAGATAGATTAGATTATTGGATGAGAACATGGCAAGTGATGGCCATAGACTTATAGGGGTCCAGCTGAAGAAGCAAGTCCCTCACTAGTTCAGGGTCAACTAGAGTATTAGCAGACTCCCTGTCATTCATTGGTCACTAGCTCATGGCTCTGGGTGCTCCAGATCCCATCTTCCATGTTAAAGACAGAGGCAAAAAAAATATTAAACATCTCTGCTTTGTCAGTGTCTTTGCTTGAGAGATAACATCCCCATTTAGTAATGGGCCAATGTCATTCCTGGTCTTCCTCTTACTATTAACATATTTTAAAAAGTTCTTTTTACTGTCTCCCACAATACTGGCTTTATGCATATTTTTTCGCCTTATCTCCAGAAGAAGCTCCTCATTCAGCCAAGATGGCCTTCTGCCTCACCTGCTTGACTTCTGACATTAGGGATTGCCTGTTCCTGTGCTCTCAGGAGATGGTACTTAAAAACTGACCAGCTCTGATGGACTCCAGCACCTTAAAAAGTTTTTTCCCTGAGGACCACACTAAGGAGTTCCCTGAGCTGCCCTAAGTCATCTCTCCTCAGATCCACAGTAGAAGTTTTCCTGACAGTTTTCCTTCTGTCTCCAGAAATTTTAAACTCGATTGCTTCATGCCAAAAAAAGTGACAAATCAAGGAGGGCTCCTTTCCTTGTTGATACTTTTAGAACCTGTACCAGGAAGCTATCAACTAGGTGTTTTAGAAATCTTCTGGACCTTTTTGTGCTAGCAATGTGGTACTCTCAGTTAAAATCTGGTAAGTTGAACTCCCCCATAAGGACAAGGCCAGATGATTTACAAGCATCCTTTAGCTCCTCAAAGAGTAATTCATCGGTGTCTTCACCTTGACTGGATGACCATAGTAGACTCCCACAATCACATCGGCTTTATTTGTTTGTCCCTTAATCTACCCAGAGACTCTCAACCTCGTTATTACCAGTAGCAAGTTGGGCGCGTTGCAGTCTCTCTGCTACATACAGCACCACACACCCACCTCTTCCGCCCTGTCTGTCTTTCCTGAAGACCTGATAACCATCCATCATGGCATATCAGTCACAGGACTCATGCCACCATGTTTCAATTAGACCAATAACATCGTAAGTCTGAGACCAGGTCAATACTTCAAGCTCCTCTTGCTTATTCCTTGTGCTGTATGGATTGGTGTAAAAACATTTCAAAAGTGACTCTTTATACTCACCGTCCCTTGAGTCAAGCAAAAGTATCTCGACAGCACTTGACCCCTCAGCCCACCCCTCATCTCTCTCATGTCCCGTTCTGTCTCCTTCCCTATTCCAAGCTGTTTGCACATAAATGTACAAATGCATATACATACACACACACTCACATACAGAAAGGGAGAGCTGCTGATAGGCAAAAGGGAAAAATTTGCTTCAGAACCACCTTTTTGTTTCAATCAGAGATAAGTTGAGTGTACTCTATTCCATAGCAGTAATGAAACATTGTAGGGAATACTTTAGCAGACCGAGGACATGACATCTTGTCGAGAGCCTGTTTGCACAACCCAGCCCACGATCCTGAGGGCTATGTCCTTGAAGATAGGGAAAAATAGTAAGGCTGTAAACAGGACAAGATGGAGATAGGCAAGGTATGCTAACTGTAGAACCTAGGGGGGCGTTGTTGTAACAGTGTGTGTGTGGATTTGAATGTAATCAATTATGTTAGAAACAATTAGTAACAAAGTGTGTGAACAAGTTAGTTTAGCCTATAGTAGCTTTGCTTTATCCGTGTGAACCCTGTAAGACCTTATAAAAAGTACTGTAATGTAAACAATAAACGAAGTTCACTCTTACCTCTATGAGGACTCCGTGAATATTTGGATTGGATCTTCCTACAAAACATCTTTTCAACCTGACCAACAGGGCATACATTTTTGGACATGAAGTCACAATAAGATGTGCCAGCAGCAAGACTGAAGCTGTCAGAATATAAAAGCATTGATGGTGACTTTGGAAAGAAGAGCACTTACTACTGTAAGTGAACCAACAAAAATATTCTGCCCAGGAATGTATACAATAAGTAAAATTGTACCAAGCAGAATGGGTGTTTATACTACTCAGAGTTGCATTCTATGGACTAACAATAAATGCATTAATTAAAGCATATGTGTATAAATGTGAACCCAGCTTGAAGACTGCAATGAATACAAGTGTACCATGCACATACAAAGAAAGAAAAGGTTGTCATAAACACAGTAGACAGGGTTGTAAGGTTGTATTTTATGGTTTATCTGGGGTTTTTTACTGCATCCTTTCAAGTCCTTTACACAAACCTCTTTTTACAAAGAATTCATAGTTTCCATGTATCTGAAAATACTGGAATGTCTGGGAGTCTGAAGCTGGATCCTGGAGAACAGTCAAGACTTCCTGCTTTTTAAAAGAGAAATCTGCAGACTCATATCCAACACTTATTCCTCACTGTTGGTGGGAGCTAGGTAAGAAACTGTGGGGTCATCTGCCAAGTTAGTCAGCTGAGTCCTTCTTAAAGAAAGATCTATCAGCTGCTTTGAAAGTTTCAAGAGAGCAAGCATCACTTGTTAAAAGGTGTTTCCATAATCTAACCTTCTGTTGTTTTGCTACTCATGTCATAAACCCAAGTTCATTTCCTCTCCTGGATGCCAGACACTCAGAGCAAGATGTTTTTCGTCTTCTACACAATGACTCTCAGGTGACTCCCAAATGGCCAGCCCCACCACTCCTATTGGATGACTGGAAGAGTATGGGCTACTGTTGTAGGCTCTGCTGCCACTCAGAGGCAGCCACTTCATCTCCCCAAATGACCTGTTGACTTCATTTTGTGACCACACATGAATGAAAAGTATGTTGCATCACCTGGTTTCCAGCAAGGCAGAATGAGGCAGGCAAGAAGGAGGAAAGTGTGCTTGGAAGACTGAATGCAACTGAAGAGGAAGTTCAGCATTTTCATGGTGGATGTGTACTTAAAGCTGTCATTTTAAGAGGGCTGTCAGAGATCAGGACTGAGCTGTAACTTGGGCAACAGCACAGAGAAGGGTCTGACAGGGCATACTTTTAAGTGTTCCCTCTCTTTGCTCTGTCAAGTTACTGCCGAAGTCATCAACTCTTAATGACATTTGGCCTCTACTAAGGATGCCGCAGTCTTCTAAAAGCAAACAGTGCTCAACACTAGCTGTTATTTTGTATATGACCCTTTCTTTTACATTCAGATATAATTTTCATTGCCCACAACTAATTCATGGCCTTTGGAGTTAAGCCACTTCCTGAATTCCCTGATGTTAATTAAAATTCTACTAATAAGGACATAAATAGCTCAAGAGCAGTTTGGAGGTTTGTGAATCCATGGTCTTTTGAACCAAGAAAATAAAGGAACCTCCCTCATTCTGTCTTTGGCCAGAAAGGTCCTTTCAAAGACCATGCAAAGCATTTTAGTGGTTTCTAATAAGTGCTGAAGTCCAGCATCTGTAACAGGAAATATCAGGAAACAGAAGCACCACGTCAACAGCACCAGCTAACAACATTTTAAAAGCACATGCAGGAAGAAAGGCCTCATCCTTAATTAGATCACAGAGAACTAAATCTTTACGTTCACCTGATTTTTTTTGTGTGTGTTTATGAGCCTTACACTTCGATTCATTTAGATACACTGATTCATTAGGTGGTCCATGACCTTAATAAATTCAGTTTACCAGGAAAAGGTAGTTTATAACAGACTCTTAGTCATGGCATCCACCCACACTAACCTTTGTTTGGTCTGTCCAAGTATGCCAGGACTTGTTAGCCTTTCACAAATTGAGTTCTTTGATTCCTTCAATGAGAGAAGGACATGAAGGCAGTCTGGCTGCAAGAATAATCTCCCTATACAAAAACCAAAACAATTCCAGTGACCTTGAGAAGGTGAGGACTTATTCTCTCCAAGAATATGACAGATTGCTGGAGAGAAGTGTCACATGACCTGTAGTGAGGTAAGAGTGCAAGAGAGGGGAGCTTGCTTTCTTCTCACAGGCTGTCAGACTGCTTCTTTGGGAAAATACTCTTAGAGGAGTTTCAGTACACAGCAAGAAGCAGAGAGAATATAGGGATTTTGTTCTAGTTCTGACCATTTGGTCACAGTCAAAGGGGAATGCACTGAAGCAAACATAAAATCAAGAAGAACAACATGAATCCCACATAAAAGCCCCTACATATTTACTTTCCTGAGTACGCTAGGAACTCCTACCATGATTTTAAAGCCATGTGAAAAGAAATTTCAGACTTCCTTGCTACCTACTTCTGGAGACAAATACTAAAGAGAGACATAAAAAAACTATTTTAGTAGTACATCATTTTGGACAGAAGGGCAAAAACACGTAATAGCTTGAGGCTGACAAAAGCATTGAAAACTTGCAACTTGACAGTCTTTCCAGATTATCAAGGAATTCCTTTAAGGAAATTCCAGATTCTGTTATAAGCCACAGGACACATTGGAACTCTGAGATGTTACTGCTCTGGAGAATGAGATCATCACAAGTAAAAAAAACCCCTCCATTCAAGATAACCACTGTGATAAAGGACCTCTTACTCTCTTTTTACATGCGTGTGTACTGCTTCAGATAATTTGCTAGAACCACTGTTAACATCTCCAAAGGTAGCCTTGGCAAAGAGTTTGGCTGGTAGAAAGAGTTTGTCTCAGTATGTTTTTCAGTATCATGCTTTATCTTATATATTCCAACCCACCAAGCAGCCAAGACATTATCATGAGCTCAGTTTTCAAGTAGGTCATAAACGATTATGGAGTTGGCCAGCTTTTGTACTGTTCCTCTATAACTTTGCAAACTAGGCAGAAGACAATGCAGCAAGAGAATGAGGGATGATAGAGCTGGCCTTTGTTCTGGGCAAAGCTGCTTCTCTGCTTCAGGGGTTCATCAATTTGCAATGATTTGAGCAACTGCTTTATCATCTGGCAGTTAAAGAACCTCTTCAAATACGTATTTGGGAAACAATTCATTTCAATCTGTGTTAGAGCAAGACCTCAGATTCAATTTAAAAATATCTGACTATGGAGTTGGTAAGTGTGAGCAGCTGTAATCCCAAGTCTTCCCGAATTTGTGAAGGTGTTTAAAAAGTTATAATCTGAGCAGGGCTGTTGAAAGATGTTCACTGGGAAAATTCGCAAATGAAAATACGCAAATGTGTTAATATTTTAATGTACTTTTTTTTCAATTAAGTGATTCATGCTAAAATATATTTCTCATCAATTGGAAACAATATTCACTTACTTTAAAATCAGAAGAAATTAAAATAAATATCATTTGGATTTCCTGTTTTTATTCTCAGTCAAGGATCAGGAAGAGGGAGTGGAAGAAAGGAGGAGAAGAATCACAGAAAGTAACTATTTTCTTTATAGCTACATTTTGTTTTGCATCAATAAATATTTTTAAAATTTAGATTTTTTTTAATGTATCAGAATATTATACTAATTATTCTCAGCAAAATGAAAGACTATCAGTATGATAAAATCTTGACAGGTAAGATTTTCTATTATTTATGTGTTATTCTGATCTTAATTTTGGAAACTTAACGTACCTGAGATTAAGAACTTTGTTAGAAGATGGTCCAGTTATTCATTTGCACCTGAATCATCATATCACAAGCTTCATACTCTCTCATAGCCTCTGGATAAAAAGTTTTCTTATTTCCAAAATAAGGTCCTTTCGTGCTAGTTGCAATGTAGTTCATGCCTTGTTTGTACATTTTAAAGATCACCTAGCTCAAGACAATATTACATTCTCAGGAATGCAACAGTCATTCTGCCACAGCAGACGTTTTCTTTCTTAGAAACGATAGTCTATTTCAGTGCCCTGCATATCACACACCTTGACGCACAGACCAGAAGTACAAAGCAGAATAACCCAGAATTCAGGGAAGCATCTTGTGAGAGGTGGAGCAAGGATGGGAATGAGCTCTTCAGGAATACTGCACTATCTCTGCAACCTTGGTTACCTCTGCAGGCTTTGTTAACTTAGAAAAATATGGTCTGTCTTTCTAGTGATACACTGTGATCAACTCCAAAAATGTGTTGTTTTGCTAGCCATATTCTAGCCACATTTCTCTGACATAACATGAGCACTTGCAAGTCTCAGGTTCCATTTGAGACGTAATAGAAGAAGAGAGGGGAGAATCAGAAAGGAAAAATAGAAAAAGACAAAGAGAAAAAGAGAAGAGAAAAAGAGACAGAGGAAAGGAAAGAAGAAAAAGATGGGGAAAGGGAAGGGAGAAAAGGAAAAGGAAAAGGAAAAGGAAAAGGAAAAGGAAAAGGAAAAGGAAAAGGAAAAGGAAAAGGAAAAGGAAAAGGAAAAGGAAAAGGAAAAGGAAAAAAAGGAAGTTTCTGCTTAAGCCTTCTGAAACACATTTCAGAAATGTTTATCTTTCCCTATTTTTCCCTATTTTCTGTAACGCAGAAAGTAATTCAGGACAGTTGGAGATGGACCTGTATTTCAGGCCTATAAGTTGTCCAAACAGCTATAAAAAGAACATCCTAACTTCTTTCTGCACATACACACTCACCCACAAAACAGGTCAAATGATTTTTAAGGGAATCACAAGGTTGGGGGAGATCTTATTTTTTAATAATCTGTCTTGGGAGTGGGTTTGTTTTGTTTTATTCTGGGGTTTGGTTTTCGGTGGGTTTTTTGGGGGCTGTTTTTTTTTGTTAGAAGAGAGAGAGTTTGAAGAGAGCATATTGGAAGAACTGGAACCAGTAAAGTTCACGCTTTCTCATAAGGTCTTCAAACACCTATCTGGTCATTACCTTTGACTTAGAAAACCACCAACATACTAGATCCTAAAGATAGTTTAAGAAGAATAAGGACATCCTCTATAAAAGGGTATAGATCACAGAACCACAAAATGTTAGGAGATGGAAGGGAACTTGAAAGATCATCTTGTCCAATCCCCCTGCCAAAGCATGATTCCCTAGACCAGGTAACACAGAAATGTGTCCAGACTGGTTTTGAGTATCTCCAGAGAAGGAGACTCCACAATCTCTCAGACAGTCTGTTCCAGTGTTCTGGCACCATCACTTCTTAAAAATTTTTTTCTTGTATTCACATGGAACCTCTGTCGTTTCAGGTAACAGCCATTGCCCCTTGTCTTGTCACTGGACTTCAATGAGAAGAGCCTGACCCCATCCTCCTGACACACAATCTTCACATATTTAAAAGCATAAATGAGGTTACCCCTTTGTCTCCTATTCTCCAAACTAAAGACACCCAGCTCCCTCAGCCTTTCCTCAGAAGGAAGATGTTCCGCCCCCTTCACCATCTTGGTGGCTCTGTGCTGAAGCTTATCAAGCAGTTCCCTATCCTTCTTCAACTGAGGGGCCCAGACCTGGACACAATATTCCAGATGTAGCCTCACCAGAGCAAAGTAAAGGGGTAGAAGAACCTCTCTCGGCCTACTAACCACACCTCTTCTAATACATGCCAGAATCCCACTGGCCCTCCTGGACACAAGAGCACACTGCTGCCTCATGGTAATCTTTCCATCCACCAGGACCCTCAGAGCCCTTTCCCTTTCACTGCTCTCCAACAGGGCAGTCCCCAATCTATAATCATACATGGGGTTGGTCTTTCCCAGGTGCAAAACTCGACACTTGGCCTTGTTGAATTTCATTCAATTTCTCCTTACCCAACTCTCCAGCCTGTCTAAGTCTTGCTGAATGGCAGCACAACCCTCTGATGTGTCAGCCACTCCGCCTAGTTCAGTGTCATCAGCAAATTTGCTGACAGCACACTCTGTTCCCTCATCCAGACTGTCAATGAATAAATTGAAAAGTACTGGTCCGAGTACCAACCCCTGAGGGACTCCACTAGACCCAGGCCTCCAACTAG
Source organism: Galbula dea (assembly GCA_013399015.1). Lineage (NCBI taxonomy): Eukaryota > Metazoa > Chordata > Aves > Piciformes > Galbulidae > Galbula > Galbula dea. Next base: position 26,754 of record VWZX01006234.1, on the reverse strand, counting down.
ACTCCATCCCATTGACCACAACTCTCTGACTTCTGTCCTTCAACCAGTTCACGATCCACTTCTCTACCTGATTATCCAGACCACACTTCCTCAGTTTAGTTGCAAGGATGCTGTGGGAGACAATGTCAAAGGCTTTACTGAAATCAAGATAAACCACATCCACAGCTCTACCATCATCTATCCACCCACTTGTGTCCTCATCAAAGGCTTTCGGGTTGGTCAAACATGACTTCCCCTTGGGAAACCCATGCTGACTGCTCCTAATGACCCCCTTGTCCTTGATATGCCTAGATACAGAGTCGAGGATAAAGTGTTCCATCACCTTTCCATGGATGGAGGTGCGGCCTACTGGTCTATAGTTACCTGGGCTCTCTTTCTTGAGCTCTTTTAAGACTGGAGTGATGTTTGCCCTTCTTCAACCTCCAGGCACCTCTCCTGTCCCCCATGACTTAGTAAAGATGATGAAGAGTGGCCTGGTAATGCTTTCTGCCAAATCCCTGAACACCCGTGGGTGCATCCCCTCAGGTCCTATGGATTTATGGATGTCCAGATGGCTTAACTGCTCCCTAACCTAGTCCTCCTCAACTAAGGAAAACTCCTCCAGTATCCTAACATCATGTGGGATCTCAGGGGTGTGAGGGTCCTGAGGACACACTTTAACAGTATTGACAGAGACAAAGAAGACATTCAGGAGCTCCGCCTTCTTTGGATCACCAAGGCACCCACTTCATTTAGCAGTGGGCCTACATTGCCTCTAGTGTTAATTTTTCGGGCAATGTATTTAAAGAATCCCTTCCTATTGTCCTTGACCCTCCTTGCAATGTTTAATTCCAGAGAGGCCTTAGCTTTCCTAGTTGCCTCCCTACATCCTCTGACAACCATCTTACACTCTTCCCATGTGGCCAGCCCCTCCTTCCATGATCTGTAGACTCTTTTCCACTTGAGTTTGCCCAGCAGTTCCCTTCTTAACCATGTGGGTCTCCTGGCTCCCTTTTTCAATTTTCTACAGTAATCTGTCTGATTGTCTTTTAGGGATCAAAACTGATAAACCAAACATAGACTTTTCATAAAAAGGAAAAAAAATTAAAGCAGAACTACTGCAGGATGCAAACTTCCCAGTTTAAAAGAGAAAAGCTGTAAATAACAGTTATGAACTGCATATGAGAGATAAGATACAGGAAGATCTCATGAAATAATTAAGCAATAGACAAGAAAAAAAAGAGAAAAACAAAGTGGTCAGAGACAGACCCATAGTAATTACCAAATCAAGCGTGTGGACTTTAGAATGTTTGGGAACATTCATGTGTTACAGAAAATTAAATGAATCCAAGAATTCTATAAGATCATGTGCTGCGAGTGAAAGAATTCAGAGGAAAACAAAATTCAAACTCAAAAAGCAGATGCTTAGTGAAATTTATTGTGAGCTCAGAGAGTAGTTCTGCTAACTCATTGAAGAAAGACTTGAAATTCCTCTGTACAGTATTTAAAGCAACGTAAAACAAAGAGATACAATAAACCATAATGAAGTGGAAGAGAATACACAAAAAATCAGCTTGGTTCTGGTGCTAGACAGAGGTACCTGTTTGAATCTGTCTTAAGTCTCCAGGTGTTTGCTTGTATTTGTAGAATAATACGAAAGGCAACTAACAAAAGCAAGGATAAGAGGGGAAAGGAACATTTTATGTACCTCAAAGGGACAAAGAAGCAGGATGAAGAAGGAAGAGGCTTATCAGAAGCAGACAAAGAAGGAAACAAGAAATAGACTGGTATTTGGAAGAAACAGGCAACCATTACCATAACAAGCACAGCTGACAACCCCTCCTGTTGGCACTTCACCTCCCCTTGATCTATCCATGCTCCCTGCAAACCTTTTTCTCCATCAAGACAAGTGACTACTCTGACCAGTAATGTGTCATTTCAGCTCCTAGTTCCATACCCAACCCTCTCATTGAACAATTTGACTCTTACTATTTGTATGTATGTGTGGTGTCTGAAGGGCTGATCCGGTCAGAAAGTGTGTGTACAAGAACGCATGCAGCAGGCTGTCATGCTGCAATTTTCCATCGTTATGTTCTCATGATTCTCTGCAACAGCTGATTATCTGCTGAGATTCTGAACAAGTTTGAATGTTCTTCATCGGTTCAAGTTTCAAAAGAGATGTTTACTTCACCAGGGACACCAGAGCTAATAAGAATCTGCTTTACAGCACAGCTTTGCGTATAAATTGAAAGCAACCAACCCTTTCCAATAAAATGAAAGTGCTTCAGGTTCTGAACACAGAGAAGTAATAGCATACCGGTGAGATGTTGTGGTTCTTCTGCCACTATCTAAGCAAGGTCATGAAGGCAATTCCTTTCTCACAGAATCACAGAATCATTATGGTTGGAAAGGACCCTCAAGATCATCTAGTCCAACCGATAGCCCTACACTACTCTTACCCCTAAATCATCCCCTGAAGAAACACATCTATCCGCTTCTTAAAAACCTCCAGGGATGGGGAATCCACCACCTCCCTGGGCAGCCTATTCCAATATCTAACCACTCTTTCAGCAAAGAAATTCTTCCTAATATCTAATAGAAACCTACCCTGGCACAACTCATGCCCACTCCCTCTAGTCCTGTCACTAGTCACAAGGGAGAAGAGGCCAACACCCGCCTCTCTAGAATGACCTTTCAAGTAGCTGAAGAGAGCGATAAGGTCTCCCCTCAGCCTTCTCTTCTCCAGGCTAAACAACCCCAGCTCCCTAAGCCTCTCCTCATAAGGTCTGTTCTCCCAGCCCCTGATTAGCTTAGTTGCCCTTCTCTGCACCCTCTCCAGTACCTCAATGTCCTTCCTATACTGTGGTGCCCAAAACTGTACACAGTACTCAAGGTGTGGCCTCACTAGTGCCGAGTACAGTGTCAAGATCACCTCCCTGCTCCTGCTGGTCACACTATTCCCGATACTCCCGATACTATTCCTGATGCTCCTTTCAGCATACCACAGTAGATCCAACCAGTGATTCCTGAAAAAAATTAAGCAGTACACAGGACTTCTGCGCCTTGTGCGTTAAAGTAGCAGCATGTAAAACATGGCTGGCATGCACAGCTGCAGGAAGAATGCTCATCTAAATCTCTTGTGTTCACCCCAAGTTTACTTTATTCCACATATCCTGAACTCTCTACTATTGCCAACTGTCAACACAAATGGAAAAATGCAAACATGGTAATTTTTAAAATCTCAATTTTGCGTTCAGCAATATTTGCACAAAACATATTTTTGTAGTGTGGTGGATAAAAAGACACCTATTACCCAGACAACATAGTGAAGAGTCAAAGCTTATAAGACAGAACGTGACCTGAAATTAATTCTTTTTAACATGTGAAATTCTATGACTCTTCATGTCTTATCTACTTTCCTCATTAAGGTAAAAAAGAATTGTAGTGTGTGCACACACGAAAAACACATTGCTGTAAGTTTACCTGTCTTGAAAAGTTTATTCTAAAATATCTGTGAGAGAAAACACTTTGATTTATCTAAGCTTCAAAAAAACTATGTAAATATTTTTAATTTAGTGACATGCTACCATCACATATATATATTTTTATATATATCCAAAAATATATAAAATAAAAAAGTATAAATCAAAAAATACTACTATCATGATCAAAAAGTTTCAGTTTCAGACCTACTATCCTATATGTACTTATTAACAAATATATCAACGTACAACACAAAGATTCTAACATTTACAGTCCTTTCTCACATTAACACAATTCAAGATATTCCCTGCAAACTTCTAATTTTAAAATTAGTTAATTATTTTAATTGGCAAATAACCAGTTAAACTATTAAGTGTCTATACAAATACTGTATAGCTTAAATTGAAATTTCTACAAAGGGAAAGTAGAGATGTTCTCAGTTTCAACAGGCCATGACTTCCACAATCCAGTGCGCAGTAGCTGAGATAGTGACCACCTAGAGTGACACATTTTTACTCAGAAGATATAAGGAGACCTATGCCAGTGACCTTTCCTGGAGACCAGGAGAACAATGCTCAGTAATCCAGGATTTAGACATTCAGGGAAGTTTTTTGGTCCCAGTTAATGAAGGGTCTCATTAGTCCAAAACCTACAAATGTAACAGAATTCCTGATACAGCTGCCACTGTGGCTCATGGAGGAGTTGGGATTTTGCTTCATTTCATGAGGCTTTTATGCTGCTTTAAAAACTGTTTGCAAAAGCCCTTGGACAGTGAGGTTGTAGTCCGTCAGGATGTAATATAGTATGCTCCAGGAGTGCGCAGAAATGCTAGTAGATCACCCACATTAAGAACAACTGCCAGAGTGGAACACAGTTGTAAATTTTTTACCTGGCCTGAAAATTCATTCTCTTTCTGAAACTGAAATGTACCTGTATGTTATAGGTTACTGGCAGCCGCGTGCACATTCTCATATACATCCCTTCTGCAAGAATTATTATTTTAAAAGTATAACATGCTATGCAAAAAATTTAGTCACCCAGAGAGTTTTATCAATGTGTAATAAGAAGATAACATGGAGCAATAAAATATACTTCACTGAGGTAACAAGAAAATATATGATCTTTCAATTCTGCTTTCAGTGAAAGAACATAACCAGTCTAGGGAACAAAGCAAGCCCTACACTTTCTTTCATAAGAATTTTACACAAGTATACTATTCAAACTGTTTCCTCACAACATCTTCTACTACGGAAGTCACCCAGACAGAAAGCACAGTAATACACAGACTTTGTTTTGGAAAGGGGTTGGTGAAGAACTGTTTAAAGCAGGGCAGGTTTTCTAATCTTTCATAGAAGCAGAAGAACACTCAATGAGTCTGTATCTTGGAGAAATAATGACACTGCCATTTAGGCTTTTAGGGTAGCCTTCAATCCAAGCACTCCATAACCAGGTGAAGAACTGCACTGATCACCAGAAGAGTCAGTGTGTGTATATGTATATCATCGTAGAAGCACATAGTGTCTTGGGTTGGAAGAGGCCTTAAAGATGATCTAGTTCCAACCCTCCCTGCCATGGACATCCTCCACTAAACTAGGCTGTTCAAAGCTCCATTCAAACTGGCCTTGAACTCTTCCAGCCAGGGGCATCCGCAACTTCTCTGGGCAGCCTGTTCCAATGCATCACCACCTTTTATGTGTGAGTCTGCGTATATGTATAAAAAGCAGATCAAATCCTTCTCTTTCTGTGAAAAGTTATCTTGTCTAGACTGCAGTGCATGCTTATATTCCTTCAAGGCTTAATTCAAGACAATATCCAGAGTTATAAAGCACTAAGAAAACCCAAGTATCAAGATTGAGTGATCAAGTATGACAGAGTCACAGTTATTTAGAAGTAATCACACATCTAGCAATTTAAAGATATTACCCCCTCCTCTGTCCAGTAGCATAGAGATAATAACAAGCTATATATTCTCAGAGAGTGTGAGCAGACATATCTTTTTCTGCATCTCTTGCATGCTCACTCTCAGTCAAAAAGAGGATGAGACAGTAGGTGCTGACATGCAATTTCAGAGCAACAATGTTATTTTACACCTTTACACCACCTGTGTCCTTCAATGGCTAATCAAAATGTCTTTCATTTTAACCAATTTAATGAAATAACAAATAAAAAATCAGAGAGAAAAGTGAGGGAAAAATCAGCCTTGCTGGAGAAAATAAGAACCAACCAAATCCCTCTGAGTCTGCAATTACAGTTAAGTAGGACAAAATGAGAAACAAATTAAGCTCCAAGACTTAGCGTGAATCATCTGTGTAATCAGGGAGGAACCAAGAGAGGAAATGGTGGTGGCCTCCTAGACAGTACTATCAGTGAGAGTAAGAGCGAGTGCATGAATCTGTGTCTCTGTGTGTGTGTATGCACAGGCACCTGTATTTTTGTGCTCGACCACACAAATGAAAAACTAGAGTGACAGCTAAAAATGCCAAAGGCAATCTAATGAGACAAAAGGGGAATAAGGAAAATAGAGAAAAAATAATGGAAAACTCACTCAGTGGTGATATTGGGATGAATGGAGACTACTGGACACTTTTCAACTGGGTGAAACAGAAGGTGTAGTAAAGAATGAAAGCAGGGAAACAGAAGATAGATAGTATTCTGAAGAACATTATTAGTAACCTTCATTTCATGTTTTTTGAGTGGCCACTACCCTTTCAGAGATAAAACCAGCTATAATGATTCTTGCTTATAAAATACTTATTTCCTTCTGCCTGATGCCCAAGATTGTTTGCTTGTTATCTCACAAATGTACAAGCAAAGGAAGCCTCCTCATGAAATTGTTTTCATGATTCAAGTGAACACCTTATAACTAGAAACAGACTGAAGATAGACAAAAGCCTAACTTGGGAGGAGAACATCATCTTATATAATCATATTGTCAATAGATCTAAATTCAAATTATATGTGACCCAAATCACAACTATAAGCTGCAAAACAATCAGCCTCCTGAACAATGGAGATAAGTCCAGACTGGCTTTCTTTAGTCCACTTTTAGAAAACACTTTATAATTTCCCTCTTTTTAAGCTATGACTAATTCCTTCTCAGCCAGAACAACAACCCCCCAGCAGAAAACAACTAAACTAAACTAATCAAAATCATAATAGTAAGAAAACACAAAACAAAGCTATATTTTGAGCAGAGGGATTGCTTGGGAGAAAAAAAACAAAACAAAACAACCATAAAATAATGATCTATTCCAGTTAAATCTCCTAGGCTAGCAGGGAGATTGTTATTCAGCTTCCTGAATTCAAACACACCATTTAAGTGTGCTTTCTCTCTAAATGTCTTTGCAAAGTGGTAACTTTTTCTAGATTTAAATCTCAAAAATGAAGAAACTCCCAAAATGCACAACATTGGCTCTCATCCTGCAATCAAATCTTTCACTCTTAATTAAATCTTGCATATAAAATCCAGTCACAGGCAGCAAGATGTCTGAGGGGCAAAGCAGCAGAGCTCTGTTCACAACTCACTAAGCCCAAACTTTGTATGGATTATCTCCTAAGCTTTTTTTAGAAGGTTCCAAAGTCAGCGAATGCTTTGCACACCTTGGCTCACCTGTACTAACCTATCCTACATGATCAAGACCAACTTTCGGGTACACAGTGGTACTAACATGAGAGACAACTTAAAGTGTGACTTTTAACGAGTGTTTGACATGAAAACTTAGGTTGTTTTAATTTGGTTTATTGTTTCTTTATCCCAAGTGAAAGAGGCACTTTTATATCACTAATTGGTCCCCTGTTCGTAAATAAGCAGATATTTCTTCTAATGTAATTGGTTATTTTCTTCGACTAGATGATCTTGAGGGTCCATTCCAACCATAATGATTCTGTGATTCTATGATTCTGTGACTTGGAGAAGTATAATAAAGCAGAAATATCTCTGATCAATGTAACAGTGTATGACAGTGCTATCACAAGTAAATGTTATTGCTATAGTTGTTTTGGACATTGGGAAATACTATGTTGACCCAGCAGATCATGGTATCATGTTTTGTTATAGCAGTGTTCTGCCTATAATTTCAGCGTATGTGATAGTGAAATTTAGAGCAGATGAATATGAAGATAACCAATGCATGCATATCTTAGCTTAAATACTAGCAAGTAACATTAATATTTAAATGCTTTTTGCATAATCTCCCTTGAAGGAAAAAGTTCTTGCAAAGAGATCATAAAAAGAGAAATAGAAACTCAAAAATAATGCAATGTCTGCCTCTCCATCTTCTCTGAAGAAGAGATGTTGAATATTGAAATGTTAGTTACTTCAGATTGTCATCTGTGTGGAAAGAAGTTATCCTGGGTAGTAAGATGGTGTTTAACCATGCTTAATTATTTCTTTTTCTTTTCCTTACTGTATTTTTTCCTTCATAATTCTCTTCTTAATCATCCAAAGACATATGATAATATTTGGAAATATAACTGAGTATATGAAAGGATTAAAAGGTTGTTTGGGAGCAGCAGGGTGACGCATAACCACATCTGTTGAAAGCAGGTGAATCCCATTACAACCCATCACTGCAAACTCCTGCTTGTTTTGTGCATGAAAGTGCTCTCATTTTGGAGACGAAAATTTAGAAGGGTGCAGGGAGTACAATATAAATAGCCAGGGTGAGTACTCTACATGATATGAGCAGTTAGGAGGAGGAATGGCAGTGAAAGAAAATAATACAGGCATCTTCCACAGCACTCCATCGCTTGTTACGGAAACCTTCTTAATAGATGAAAGTGATAGGTGAGGTTCAGCACTGTGAAAAAAAACACCACAAGCACGGCACGATAACTGTCATGGCAGAGAAACAGGCCAGTCTGGGAACAGGCTTGGAAAACACAAATAAAACAGGTACTCTTTTGTTCCTAAAATCCAAAGACAAGTAGAAACATAGAAACTGCCAGACTAGGAGGAAGAAAAAGAAGAAAGAAAAAAAATTATCCATTTAAGCCCATGACCTATAATGCCAATGGGTAGTCAGTAGACAAAAATAAAGAAGCATAACATGTCACCATCCACTGTTTACCTTACTTACATTCATATCAAAAGACTTTTCCAGCAAAATATCTCCTAGACTGCTAATGACTAATTCAAATGTTGCTGTGTTTTTAACCTTACGGGTGGTCACAGTAAACACCAGTTCAAGGATATTCAGTTAGGGAGCAAAACCAACTTTGCCTCACTAATGTGACACTCTCATTTTTATACCAGCTTCAAATTTTCTCAAATACCAAAATAATTTAGGGAAATCCTAGCAATCCATGGTGTGACGGAAAGGTTCCAGAAAAAGGACTAATACAAATTCTACGAATATCTACTGTTACTGTTGTACAGGAGACCCTAGATTCATCTAAAAAGATCACTTAAGACAGATATAATCTTTGAAAGACAGTCAACTGTTTGAGAAATAGTAAGAAGAAAGCATAGGGTGCTAAACAAGATTTAGTCCTTTATTTTACTCTTCTCAATTCTTAATCCTTTTTCAAACTTGAAAATGGATTTGCATAATTTCCTGCTGTAATGAACTTCAAGAATTCATTGTACTTCTGAAAGGAACAGGAGCAGTTTGAACATAAATGGGATGAAGGAAGACAATGGGAGACCTTGCACATTTCTCATCTACTCCTATGAAATAAATAGAAACAGTAGCCAGCACGATACACTGGGATGGCCAGAATCCACTTTATCTGTTGTCAACCTATATAGAGAGAAACAACGGAGATTATCTCAGACTTTTCTTAGTGAAGCCTATTTTGGGAACACAGGCTTCTCCATGGTGGTCTCTTCTGGCCAGATTATTGCTTACTGTTACGTGGTACAACCTTCCAGCTGCAAACAGCCATGGATATACTCAGGTAACCAGCTCCCTCTTAACATTAAGCCCACATACTTTTCTCCTCTCAAAAGCCATGACAGGGAAATGCACAACCCTCAGAGTCTCATATAGTCTTATCTGTTCTTCAGGCTTTTCACAGATCAGTTTGACTGTCCAATGCACTTGCAATTCTTTCTGTGTTTTTATGAAGAAGTAGGAAAAAACATACGCTACCAGCAGACTCCCAGCTATAGCATCATAGGATCATAGGATTGTCAGAGTTGGAAGGGACCTCAAAGATCATCTAGTTCCAACCCCCCTGCCTGGCAGGGACACCATCCACTACATCAGGTTGCCTAGGGCCCCATCAAGCCTGGTCTTAAAAGCTTCCAGGGATGAGGCCTCCACAAACTCTCTGGGCAACCTGTTCCACTGTCTCACCACCCTCATAGTGAAGAACTTCTTCCTAATATCCAACCTAAATCTACCCTCCTCTAGC
>VWZX01006234.1:0-16647 GCA_013399015.1 Galbula dea | reverse complement strand
TGATCCTTGAGGGACTCCACTTCTCACTGGCCTCCACTTAGACATGGATCCATTGACAGCCACTCTTTGGGTGCGGCCATCAAGCTAATTCCTTATCTACTGAGTGGTCCATCCATCAAACCCATATTCCACTAGGATGTCATGCAGGACATTGTTGAAGGCTTTGCTCAGGTCCAGGTAAATGACATCGGTTGCTCTTCCCCTGTCTATTGATGTTGTAACCTCTTCATAGAAGGCCACCACATTTGTCAGGCACGATTTACGCTTGGTGAAGCCACACTGATTATAACCAATCACCTCTTCATCATTCTTCCGCCTCAGCAGTTCCCCCAGGAGAATCTGCTCCAGGATCTTACCAGGCACAGAGGTGAGACTGACTGGCCTATAGTTTACAGGATCATCCTTCTTCTCCTTTTTAAAAATGGCGGCTATGTTTTCTCTTTTCCAGTCAGTGGGGATTTCACCAGACTGCCATGACTTCTGAAACACAATAGAGAGTGGCTTAGCAACCTTGTCCGCCAATTCCCTCAGTACCCATGGGTGTATCCAATTGGGTCCAAAGGACTTGTAAACTTTCACATTCTTCCGTTGGTCACGAACCTGATCTTCACTTACCACAGGCAGTTCCAACTTCCTGCCCCTGACATTATCTTCTTTGACTTCGGGGATGTGGCAGGAGCCCTCACCAGTGAGGCCACAAATTCTTGCTGTGTCATAGGAGAAAAAAATGTTGAAATTTGACTTTTTCAAATATAGGTTGCCCTACAAATTCTGTAAAACAAAGGTGATTTTTCTCTCCTCTCGTCTCGTCTCGTCTCGTCTCGTCTCCTCTCCTCTCCTCTTTCATTCCCTTCTCTACAAAAAATTATGTTCATTGTTATTTCTTCCTATGAAATGTCCTCAGTGAAAGATATGCTCCTCAGACATATGTATTTTTCCTGAAAGTGCTACTCTGGCCTCAAGTTGCCATGCTTCAGCAGGCAACTGGTCATCTCTTGAGCTGTGGTAACTGCCTCTGAACTTGCTTCTAGTCCACACTAGTAGAAAGATAGTTCAGCTTAGTATAGTCTACAATAAGGGAAAATATCCTGGATGAAACAAATCTTGCCAAAATAATTGCCATCCTGATGGAGAAAATTCCTTTTTATCCTTTGTGACTTGTTTCTGCCCACCAACTGATCACAAAACTGAGCACCATTAAAACTGCTAAGTAATTGGCCTGCAACTAAATTAAGCAATGCTTACTCAGAGGGGAACAAGAAAACTAAAACGTGTCATCATCTCTGAGGTATCCAAAATTAATAAGTAAGCCCACCCAAGGCCTGAATGATTTTAAGCACATGTTTTCATTCTTCATTTGCTTTTTGGTGTGAAGGCCTGAAGAAGTCAAGTTTTGAGTTCTTTCCAACCACTGGGACTAGAAATAGACTTTTTCGTTTTCTTTTCAGTGCAGAGACAATCCAGTCTCCAGTAGCAAGGTCTTTGCATTTGCAATACTATACCTTGCTTCACTCTACATACTACAATCAGCCATTGAAATACACCTCCTTGTCAGCAAACATTGCCAAGAATCTTCCAGAAAGATCAAGAACTTTCTCTCATTTATAAGGAACTTCAGTGGACAAAGAAACCCATTCTTCTTTCATGCCAAAGCAATAAACATCACTGTTGCAGAAGAATTCTCACTGCTAGGTTGAATTTTATTTTTGTTTTCCAAAATATATATAGGCTCCTGCAGAAATGTTTTGCTGTCATAAGATGGTCATTTGGCATGAGCATTGATTTGTTTTTACCGAAGACAATACAACAACATGTGTTGTATGTGGTCAAGCTCCACATCTCTGTGAGAAATGATGCCTGCGTTACATGTAAGTGGTGGGGGATTAGGAAGAGAGGATCTGCTTCAGCTAACAGTAGCAAACACGACATCTGTGGGTTTGAAGATGGCAACCTGATGTTTACCAAGTGGGCTTTATTGAGAAGAGGCCTGGAGTGTTCACCAGAATTTATCTGTTGCCAGTTTCAGGAATTAATTTTGTTCAGAAAGACAGAAAGAAGTGCCAACGGAAACATATGGCACGATAAACTCCTAGTGGGTGAAATGCATTTTTGGACTGAGTACCAGAAAAAGCCATGAGCCACCTGAGGACTTGCAAAGTATTTTGGTAGTACCTGCTCTTCATGTTTGTCTTTTCATTTCTCCAGGTTACAGATGTAATGCTTTCCATCCAAAGATATATATTTTTTTCTTGGAAAAATCTTAATTTGTTCCACTCAAAAGACAAGATTTTTAAACCACTTTCTTCAGTTTTCTGGCAGTGTAAGAACTGCTGTGCTGCATTAGACTGTAAATCCCCCTACCTCAGTAGTGTGTCCATGAGAGGAACAGTTGCCTAGGGCAGGATATTAAAGCAAGGAAAGCATGTATCACACTTCTCACATCCAATGTCCGACATAGAGATTAGTCTGTGTGCTCCAGTAGCACTGCACAGTTGGATTTCTCTGCATGAAAAATGCGCAACCACAGATGAGGAGGGACAGCTCATGAACCAAAGCAACCAGTGTGGCTCTGTTTATGCCTATTGCATATCTCATCTCAATAGCAGCTGCTTTTAAAAGTTCGATCTAGAGGCAGGGAGCAAGGGGGAATACAAAAGGAGAATATGTCTTATGAAAAGTCTAAATAGTTCTAGACAAAGCAAATATTTGTGTGGGTGAAGTGCATTTGCATCTCAGCATCTAGTACTGTCTTGGACACAACAATGTATGTTCATGCATTTATACAACTCTAATGACCTGGAGGCAAACCCTAGCTAGCCAACAATCATCTGTAAACAGAAGCTTACCAAAAATGACTTCAACAGCCAAAAGGATATATTCTAAGTTACTAATAGTTGAAATTTCCTTTTGGTTTACATGAAGCCTTGAAAATTCCTGAATGTTTCAGTTTGTCTTTTGGTTATTCTTCATAGATTGTGTCCCCTCAAAGAATTTAATTCATCCCACCCTAGGAGACTGTCATTAACTCTGACAACACTGAGGTTATTATTCTTCCAGACTTTACTTCTACAGAAGTAATTTTCCTTCCATGTATATAACCTGATGCACAAGTCTAAGGAGAACTAGAGAAAAGAAAGTTGTTTAGAAACTTCTTTCAAGCTTGCAGTAGTGGTAGGCGGCATGCTTGCTATTATTATTATTATTATTATTATTATTCTTTTTGTTGCTTGCTGCAGAGTGTTAGAGGCTACAGAGCTCCTTAAGCATTAGCCTCTACAGTACAACAAGTACTTGAGACTTTTCCACAGTTCTTAACACATGGACTGCCAGGTTTTTTTTTAGGTTGAGTAGAACCTTATTGTTTGTATAATCACACCAAAATGAAGGATAACAGAAACAAGTCTCCAAGACCCTCCTGTACACTCACAACTCATCTCCCACTTAGCTCTTTGCACTTTCTTCTTTAATGCATATGGAAACTTACTGCTATAAGTGCTCAAGAGCACCAGCATGCAGCCAGCTGGACCCAATGGCCAAACAGTGCAATTAGATGCTTGTCTACCAATAAGATGTACCTGAAACCTACTTCACAGTGTCACCCATTGCCATTTTTTGTAAACTGTACATAGTTGTTACACCCATGTGTTTGACCAGCTTCCTCTACTCAGTACACCTCCCAATGTCTGAGCAAGGCGAGTTCATAGGAAATGGAGACAGCACTGAGAAGGCACACATAGTGTTAATACCAGTGCTATGGCTGAGACCAAACTGAGTAGGACCAGATTTTCAACTGGCATAAAACCTTTGCAAGTAACAGTGAGATGAGAATTTCAACTTCTAATGGATCAGCCTGGGGAATACAATTTTTAGCCCACCCTGGAAACCTTTGTTATTCATTCATTTGACAAGGCAGCCATGGTAATATTGAAACAAACAAAAAAAAGGGTAAACTTGCTTGCTTGAAACAGTTTACAACTGCATAAGCATTATGGTGTGCAAAGTGAGTTACCTGCACTTAGCTTCAACTGAACACAGAGTGTATATACCAGCATACGCCTTTCTCTGACAATGAAAAGGGAGTGTAAACATTGGTTTACATAGTAGTCTACCAGATGTAACCATTGTAAATGCGTGACACAGTCTCTGGTCCTAGGGGTAATGATAATCATCTAAAGGAACATCTGCTATTTCATCCCGGGGAAAAAAAATGGATCACTATGCCCAGGGACCGTGCTAAAATCTACATATTTGTTTCAAAGACCTGATTCACTGACTGAGCCAAATCTTCATATGGACTATGTTGGCAGACTTCTGCCAAAGTCAATGGAGTTGTACTCATTTATACTCACAATGCACATAATCTGTTTCAGAGAAATATGGACAGAGGCCTCCTTACCCTACATCCCCTACACACTGTGGTGTTCATTGTCTGACAAACCATTGTTTGTCAGGGACATTCAAGCTACTAGAATGTTATTTCAGCTACGTATGCCAAGTTGTCCAGGCTGGCAGAGTCTTGCTGACTACCTACAGCACACTTCAAATGATTGTCTGAGCAGCACAGCTCTATCTCAGAAACATATTCCCTTAAACCAGACAGAATGAAGACCTGAGCTCATTAATGCTCTCAGTATAGCAGTCCAGCAACCACAGGCATTTTGAGGCATTTCTGCAGGGCAACCACAACCCTGTGAACATCTCAAAGCAAAGCAGACACAAGTCAGTTGCTCAGTCTTCTAAGGCTGAGTAAGTACCTTCTTCACAGGCATGTACGCACACACACACACACACACAGAGAAATCCCCAAAACCAACTGAGCAGAAAACTAAAAGACGTGAAAACCCAGAAACCAACAAACTAACCAAACAACCAAACAACCAAATAAAAGCAATCAAAAACAAGCAAAAACNAAAAAAAAAAAAAAGAAAAAGAAACAGTTCTAATTCTGGCTATGGATAAACAGCAAAATATCTTCTTATTATAATCACTGAGATCCCAGAGGTACATATAATTGAAATGAGGGGTATCTCTTCTTGCATATTTAGTGGCTGAGCTGTCTTCACCTTCAGTCTCTGGTCCTGTAATCAGTGTCCAGAACATGCACAAGATGCCCTTTTATTTGGTTATAAGTTGTCCTTGGGGAACCATAGAATTAAACAGTATCATAAAGTTCTAAATATGGTTTGTACAAGGGCTAATTCCACACCCCTGCTCAACAGAGGATTTCTCAGCCTTGTCAAAGTTTTACAGTAAAATTTTGGCTATATTTTGAAGGCATGTTGCTTCATTTGACCTAAATGACTTTTTCACATATTCATTTCCATTTTACTCTATCAGCCTGTTTAATATAATAGCATATTAACTGTACATTTGGAAGAAGAGTCAGTGGTTTGGAGTCAGTCCAAAACAGTCACAACAGCAAGAGAGAGCAATAATTGTTTTGAAGAAGGAAAATCAGCCTTGAATCCCTATTACTGTTTTGCAAAATGCAACTATCCTGTGCACAAGGAACATTTTGGCATAACAACATAACGTTATTTGTACCAGATTATCAGATTATTTCCAGAAAGATGGTGCCTGAGAAGTCTAGAGTACTACCAATGACTCTTTAGAACTAAAAAGCACTAATGAGGCAAATATTTGAAATTATTTGAAATATTTGAAATGTCTTTTCACACGTGTGTAATAAGTAGCATACTTGTATATAACATTGTTATATACGATTCTCCATATCCATTCATCAGTGCATGTGTGACACATAATAGACAGGATTAGTAGTACTCCATACCATTCAATTTGTGCTATTAAATCTTGCTGTTCATAACTTTGCCAAACCAAAAGCACTTATTCTGTAATTTTCTCTGATGAATATTTACCTCATGTTAACTCATTTGATTTTTATTCTTTATTGAATGCAAAACAGCTCAGTCATTTCCAGAAGTTAGGTTCCAGAGAGCACTGTCCTTCATTATCAACTTCAAATAAAATCTTGGTTGTCTTTTAACCTAAATGCTGTGATTAGATTGAGAGTGTTGATACTCGCCAAAGAAGTAGAATATAAGAAATTAGGACAAAAAATAAAAGAATGCCTTACCATCATAGTGGACATTTAAAACATTTAAAACATTTACTTATGAGGGGGTAGTTTTTCATAAACTTAAAATTACAACATTTATTTTAACTACGTGTCAGATAACCCAAGCAACAGAAAATTGAAATGAATTTGGGACTTCTGTGTATATTGAGACTTGCAGTGTTGACTAGCATTGAGTCATAAAGCAAAACGCATAAAAGGGTGAGTGCATCCAGATAGAGCTTGTCGACAGTAACAGCTGTAGCTGGACAGCCTTATTTCCAACAAAAAGGCAAGGTAAGAAAAGGTTTTCTGCAAAGAATGTCTTCGTGCACTTGCTAGAAGGTAACACTGCTGACTGGAAAAACCTAATAATTTTAGCTGGGTTTACAAAAGGTTACTCTCTGACCTCAGCAACTCATGTAAATTCCAAATAACACCACGAAATTGTAGTTCAACCAAGTAGCATGATGGTGTCATTGCCTTGGTCTTCAAGACAGATGATGGGCTCTGGGGCACCCCCAGCTAGAGATCCATGACCATGAGAATGTTAAACTCCTAGTCAACCCTGAACTTCTGCAGGACTTGCTGCTCCAGCTGGATCCCTATAAGTCTTTGGTGACTGATGGGATTTATCCAACGGTCTTTAAAGATCTGTCTGATGTCATCTTGAAGCCTCTCTCAATGATTTTCCAATGTTCTTCAGAGTCTGGGTAGGTCCCAATCACCAGGAAGCTGGGAAATGTTGTCACTGTTTTCAAGAAGACCAACAGGGATAACCCTGGCCTGTTAGTCTTCTGTACCTTGTCAAAAGTTGGAGAAGATTATCCTGGGAGTTACTGGAAAACATCTGAAAGACAATGCAGTCATTGGTTACAGCCAGCATGGGTTCACAAGGGCAGAGTCCTGCTTAACAAACTTAATTTCCTTTTATGACAAGATTGACCAAGGGAGACCAGCTGATGGAATCTTTTTGGATTTCAGTAAAGACTCTGATACTGTCACCCACAATATCCTTCTGGTAAAAATATCCAGAATACAGCTAGATAAGCACATCGTGTGATGAGGGAACATCTAGCTAATGGGTCCATCTCGAAGGGTAATGGGGCTGCATCGAACAGGCAACTGGTCACTACTGGGGGTCCATGGTGCTTCATTTTAGGACCAATGCTCTTCAATATCTTCATAAATTACTTGGACACAGGACTGGAAGTTACACTAATTAAGTTTGTGAATGACATTAAATTGTGAGGAGCTGTTGACTCCTTCAAAGGCAGAGAGGCACTGCAGAGAGATCTTGACAGACTTGGGGGCTGGGCAGTCACCAATCATATGAAGTTTAAGAGGGGTCAGTTTCTTCACCTGGGACAGGACAATCTTGGACATACACAAAGACTGGAAAACAAGAGGTTGGAGAGCAGCCCTGTAGAAAGTGACCTTAGGCCTCTGGTTGACAGCATGTTGAATATGAGTCAACAGTGTGGTTTGGCAACCAAAAGGACCAACCGTGTCCTGGGGTGCACCAGGCACTGCATTGCTAGCTGGTTAAACGAGGTGACAGTCCCACTCTACGCTCATCCAGCCTCACCTCAAGTATTGTGTGCACTTTTGGGCACCAAAGTTTAACAAGGATATGAAGCTGTTGGAGAGCATCTAGAGGATGGCCACAAAGATGATGAAGAGTCCAGAGGGGAAGCCATGTGAGGAACAGTTAAAGTCACTTGGTTTGTTCAGCCTAGAGAAGTGGTGACTGAAGGCAGACCTCATAGCAATCTATAACTTCCTTGTGAAGGTAAGTGGAGGGGCAGGTATTGATCTTTTCTTTCTGGTGACCAGAGGCAGGACATGGGGGAATGGTATTAAGCTCTGCCAGAGTATAGTCAGGTTGGATATTAGGAAAAGATTCTTCATCTAGAGGGTGGTGGGGTACTAGAACAGGATCTCCAGAGAATAAGTCATGAAGCCAAGCCCGACAGAACTTACGAAATATTTGGACAACACCCTCAGGCATATGATGTAATTTAGTGTTTGGTTTTGGTTTGGGTTTTGGGATTTTTTGTGGTGGGAGGGTAGAGGAGAGATTGTGGGAATTGTCCTGTGCATAGATAAGAGTTAGATTTAAAGTTCCTTGTAGGTTCCCTCTACCTCAGGATATATGATTCTGTGATGCTATGACCTTTGCAGAAGAATCCTGTATGCAGGTCTTGTTTAAACTGTGGGCAACTCAAGAGCAGCTGCCCAGTGAGGCGTAACTCAAGTAAATGACACCAAGAGGCTACTGAAGCCAGACAGAAACACATTTGTGTATCTAAGGGCACAACTAGGCTATAGTTTTTCTTCTGAATCAACAGAGTATGAAGTTGGCAAGGAACCATGAAGCTCACAGAGTCCAGACCATGGGTCACTGTTAAACTAGAAGAGCTCACAGGAATAGCAACTCCAGGCTGCTCTGTGAATCACAGAACAACCCATGGCAGTCAAAGTGTCCAGACCTCCAGAACCTACAGGTTGGGACAGGGAGAGATGAAGACAGAAAAGTGATATTGCCACTAGTTTAGGTATATGTACAAGCAGGGAATTTGACAAGCAACAATCTCTATGTGTTCCTAGGAAGCAATCTAGAATGTACATTACAGAAGAACCACAGAAGGAAAATGTTTTTCTGTCAAGGGTCTCTTAAAAAATGAGAGTAAATTAGCATGCTTAAATATAAATGAATAACGCATCAAGTTATACATCAAAACTAGAGAGACAGAACTTTCATTTGTTTTTTTGCTGTTTGCAAGAATATCAGCATGGTCATATTAGTGAAATGGCATTTGGAAGTGGTTTATGAGTAGAAAATAGCTGTGTTGTAATTATCACATAATTATGCAGAGTTAGAGACTTCCTTATAACATGAAAAGAACTAAGGTGGATTGTTACTCTTAGATTTAGTTAGGCCTCAGTGCAGGTAACACCTGTGTGAATGAGTATGTAAGCATGTCCTTGGAGCCACTCAGAAAACCCTATACAGAAGGTTTATTCCTGTGGCATCACAATCAGAACTACCTCAGCTTAATGTTCTTTATAGCACTTATTGTCAGGTTTCTAACCCATTTCTTTGTACAGAAATCAGAATGGTTCACAGGAACATTACAGATCGTCTGACCCAAGGGAATAACTAACTGCAAAATAAGAATTCTTTTCCTATCAGGATTATAACTTAAAATAATATGGGTAAATACCGTGAACAACTTCCTTTTCTTACTAAGAGTTATTAATTTCAAGACACTGAAATGGAATAGTGAGGTGGGTCACTCTATGGTGTATCACGAGTGGTCTCACATGTGCTCCTGTTTATTAAATAAGCTCTAGACCTGGTCAGATATTTTCTTTTGACATAACATTTTTTCCACAGGAAATTCTAAATCATTGGCACAGAATATGCTCACTAGTTACAATATCATAAACTCAAAATATTCAAGAAATTGTCCTGCCCATAACTTCTGAGCAAGCTATTGTGAAGGAAACCCATAAGTCCATGCATCCTCTGTCTCCCTCTTTCACCCGCAGGTGCCACATTAATAAGCCGACTGTGTAAGATGGGTTGTTTTAAAATGTTTTGTCCCAGGCACTAAAAACCGAGCCTTTTGTTGAGGGTTGAGGTTGGGCCAACACCAACCCAATGACAGATGCTCCTGTTACCCTCTCTTTGCGCACCCCCATGGAAAGGGAAAGCGGATAAGAGAGAGAGAGACTTGTGGACTGGAAAATAAATTAAAACTACTTTATAATAATAATGAAGATCAATGAAATGTATACAAATATATACAAAAATACGTACAAAACCCAACACCTAACCCAAACCCCTCTTGATGGTAACTACATCACCACTGATACTGCAGCAGTAGGCCTCAGCAGCACATGAGTCAGGCTCAGGGGCTGGATGCTGGTACTGAATACAGGAACTTATGGATCAGGATTCAGGGAAGAACGAACAGACTTCTTCTCAGATGCCAACCAACAAAGCGCAGGAGAAAAAGAAGGAGGACTAGAACCAAAGCAAAAGCTGACAACTCCCCAAAACAAAACTAACAAGGGGAAACTGACCCCCAGTTTATATATCAAATATGATGTATGTGGAATGGAATACTTAGTTGGTCAGTTTGGGGTCACCTGTCCTGTCTGCTTCTCCCTGGAGATGCAGCCTTTACCCTGCAGCCCACAACATGACACGCAAGATTCAGCAGTGACCTTGCTTTGCATATAAATCCCTGGTAGTAAATCTAAACATTAGGCCTTATCACTGCTAGAAGCAGACTGTGTCTGCAGAAACATGCAGTTTCTCAGAGGACCTTTAACTGAAAAGTAAAACCACTGAACAAAATTAGTTCTGTTCTAATTCAAACCAGGACATCCTTAAACACTATTATTTTTCTGTGTTGGTTTGTCCAGTGCAACTCTCAGCATCCAAAGATAAAGAAAGAGCTGAAGGTCCCCCTTCTGTTCCATGCCAAGGTAAATTGCACAGGCAACTGCAATGTATTTCCTCACTACCACAAAAGCTGATTGCTTGCCTTGCAGCAGTCAAACCAAGGAGCAACAAGAGTCAAAATGGGAGGGCTGGCTTCTATTTAAAGCCCAACATCTGCTTTCTTCTCTATCTCCTCTACTAGGTGTGAGCAAGTTTCCACCTGGTTAGACCAGCAGGAAATGTGGCAAACAGATCATGAGAAATGTGAAGGGAGTGACAAAGTCAAATTTAAGTGTATGTGACAGTTGCAATTGTTTGTGACTTGAAGATAGTCAACAGCAGCCAGCAGCAGTCAGGAAGTGCAAAGGTCCCAGAGAAGACACACTGGCAGTTGATGGTATTGTATTTCAAGGCCTGAGGAGTAAAAGAGTAAAAAAATAAGGAACATTTGGACCTAATAAAGCAATCGAAAGGTCAGGAAAATAAGATAAATTTCTAAAATAAATAATATCTCCCTGTAAATTTCCCTTCTTCATTTGAATGTTGTCACTTTCCTAGATATTTGGCACAACTGAACCTCAAAACTGACCTCAAAACAGCCCTGCTTAACATCCATTCCTCTTGTCATATCTGTCAGCATCAGGTGCTGCCTCTCCCAAAATGCTATGAGTTGGAGATGTGATGAGAAATGGGCAGCTGCTTCCACTCTGCTGGCTCAGATATTTTTTCTAAGGCATTGTCAGAAATGGGAAGTAACAGAGGTAGGGAAAATGTGTCACAAAAGCCTGTGTCACCATCAAAACTTCACAAGCGAAATTATTTCTGAGAATATGATCTCCTGGCAAAATACACACTTCCATGCACTTCAGCTATAAAACAACAACAACAACAAAAAGATCTTTAGAGATGACTGCCTTGACTGTGTAAGCACAAAACAGTTGTGCTGACCTTCAGCATAGGGTATAGGGTCTAACAGTAAGCTCCATCACAAACAGAAGATCTGCAGGTGCATCTCTGCCTGGCAGAAATAGAAATGCTGAACCACATTTTCTAGATGTGGAAGATTCCCATGGAACAAAGGCTATGAAAAGCTATCGGATCATGAGCATCTGAAGGTTATTTTTATTTCTACTATCACATTTTAAGTTGGCATAAGCAATGGTCTGAAGCTTTCTGGCTGCTAGAAACCACTTACACTTACACTTGTATTAGGAAGCCCAATAAAGTAAAACCATCAGATTATAATTTGATTGGTATCTGTTTTGTGAAACATAATAGGTAGTGCCAACTTTTTCTATATTTTAACACATTCATTGATTAAAACACAGTTTGCAAAAATAAATCCTCTACTCCCTTATCTCCACGCAGCAGTAAAGACACAGGTTGCAGAGACTGAATTCAAACCAGAATTTGGCCAAAAGACTGGCCAGATAAAGTGATTGCTCGTCTCACATTGCACAAGTGCCAAATCATTCTTGAACAGGCAGAGACATACTGTGGGGCTCTGGCTGGGACATATGCATGGCATAATTTGGCTTGCACGTGCTTCTGAGTGTTACAGATCAGTTGCCTTAAGCACATCTGCATCCTAAACGCATGACACAGCTTTTGGCTTTCTAGCCTAGTCTCCTGTAACCTTGCCCATTTAGGATGAGTTAATTGAGTCTATTGTTATAGATTAATACAAAACTATGGTTTGGATCCTCCACTCAAGCTGCTGTTATATTTGCCACTGTTTCCTCATGTTGCTGCAAAGCCTCTGCAGGGTCTGGAATGTCTTCCATGTGTGCACCACATGAAAACCATAGCGAAGTTAGTTTACTAACTCAGAAGAAAAGAGGATGACAGCTGAGAACTGCCCAATGTTTTCACTTAAAGCTTTTGCAATCATCATGAGGGATCTCTCCCAGATTTTTCAAATGGATTGTTTTTATACACTGACTTCAGGTTGTATTTCATATCTAACCTGTGCAGATAGCTACCCTGACAGAGAAAGGGCTGAACAATCTGCTTTAATATACTTTTAAAAATGCAGTCAGCTGGTGATGTTTCATCAGACAGGTATTAACCATTATACAGGAAGCAAAATGGGAGTGTGCACACATATTCACATGCATATTTCCTACACATGCTGAAAGACCCTGTCCTCGTTGCCATACAATCACAGAAACCTCAGTCCTCACTCAGCATATGCCACAGGATTATAAATGGTAGTTCCTTGAGGAAAGTCCTGATATACATATGTCATCATCATCATTATGGCTAGGCTTCGTGAACAAAGATTTGGGAAGGGCTCTACCCACATTTGTTGCAAAACTACAGTAAATAAAATTCTCATGTGATATTCCACAACTAGTTTGCCCTGTCAGTGGTATTCTTCTCAGCAATTGCAGCTTCATTCATTGAACCTCATTACCTCATATTTCTACTATTAGAAAGCAAATATTGAAATATCTGTCTCTACAATTCATTAGCAGAGCTTAAGAGAAATGTATTATATAAAGCATCTGAAACTTCATTCTTAATTTAAACAAATAAATAAATATTCTCTTCCAAAGAGTCTTCATTGACAATTGAATAATTGGGTAGTATTACTGTAGTATTGGGTAGTACTGATCATAAGATAAGGAAGAATGATCTCCAACAGCATCCAGAAGAGAAACGTTTTCAAGTCATAGAATGTCCTTAAGTATTTTTGATTTTCACTTTAATTGCAATCCAGGAATTCAAAGAAGTTTTTGAAAAATGCCCTTGATTTTAACCCTAGGCAAATATATAATTACACTGGACATGGACAGTAACAGCATAACCAACAGATTATGCTATTTCATGGAGCTGCTAAGCCCTTCATATGTCAAGAACTTCCAAACTTTAAATGAACACCTTGAAAACTTAATTTCTTCACAGTTCTTTGTGGAATTACATATTTTTTCCTTTAATAGAGCATTTTTTTCTCTCCCAAAGAGAATATTTGTCACATATAACATGATCTAATAAGGTCCTTTCATCCTTCTTTTGGTCTTTGACAGATATATACAGTCTATATGGGTATTTGTGACTCAGGCAATACTACCATGACTTACGAATTCTAGAAACCACAGCTGGGGTTCAGCACTTGCTTCCACCACTGCAGCTCCAGACTTATCTGCCATGGAAGCATCCTGTACATGTGTGCAGTCAGTCTGAAACACACCCTGCTTGCCCAGTCGTATGCAGCTCCACTGTTATCAAGACCATCATTCCTGAATCAAACCATCATTTCTGAAACAAACTAGTGAGAAAAAAAACATATATTATGATCAAATATACTTTCTTGATTCCTGAGTTCTTTAAATTTAAAGCTACTTAGTTTCCATAGTGCTTTTATGGTGACCCAGTTGTAACACTGAATTGCTCCAAACTGGATATTACATGATCAGGAGGAAAATGTAGTAGGTGGATCTATCTGTATAATTCGATCTTCATAGAAAGCATCAAAGAAAGATCTGGCAGAGTATCATGAGATCATCTAACCAACAAAACCTAGCTTGAAAATATTATTAATAACATGTTTTCAAATATTCAATTCAAAATTAACTTGTAATGAAAACCCAGAGCAAAATCATGAACTTGTTGGTTTTTTCATGAACTTGTTGGGTTTTGCCCAAAATTTGATTGTAGGAAGTGAATGGAAACATTCCATGAACATCACTGAAATAAAACTAACTTTTCAATTTCGGTGAATACTCCCAGAACTTTTTCTCCATTTCTCTGGTGTGCACATACTGTTTGTTCTTGGATCAGAATTGTAGAGCTGAACACATTAGACTTGTTGACTACTAATTGTGTTGATCTCTTAATCTTTCTAAATTATAGCTCAGGCCATGGATAACTGAAAATGACTACAACTTCTGAAATGTTGAGCTGTACCTCTACAAGCTTTTGAGCCTTTCCAAAAGATTTGCTAAGAAATAAATACTCCGCTTGCATTCCTAGGAATGAACCTCTAAGGTAGAATTTGACTTAAATACATTTTTAAAACATTAAATGCATTCATTCTCAATTCAAAATACTTTCAGTGGTTTCCAGTCTAACCAGTAGTCTTCCACACCACTTAAGAAAACCAAAGTTTTGTGGTCAGAAAAAACTGCTTCATATTTAGTTGAAGTTTCTACACAAAAGGTGACTACACTTCACCAAGAAACCCTAATATCCTAGTTGCTGCTGTTAGCTATACCGAAACATTTCATTCTGCAGGACCATGGCTATCTGACAAGATATGTTTCTGAAGTAGCATTGATGTGTTGTTTACATGCACATCTGGACTTCTGAAGCCTTCCTTTTATAAGGGGACTTCAGGATAATTTTCTCCCTCTCCCATCAAGTAGAAAAGAAGTCTGTGTTAATTGACCAGTCTCTGTTCTTTGGGACTGTAAACGGGTTTCCAGATTGAGATTGGACATTTGGAGAAATTACTAGAAATTATGAGATATTTGCATATATATTTAAAATATTCTGTCCAGAACCCTACTTTTTATAAATTGTAAACTTCTAATAGTCAAGGTAAAGTAAAAGAACATCAGCATATCAACAACAGATAATGAAAAAAAGGCTGAAAATTTCTGGTTGGAAGACCACATCAAAACTGGGTATTTTCCCATGAGAAAATCATTTCTCAGTGATAGCCAACTGTTCCAAAACTTTTATTTTGCCTGTTGAGTAAATTGTTGTACAATTAAAAAACAAACTAAACCTGCCATAGATACATACAAAGGTATTACGAAGAAAACAGGAGACAAGACTGCTGCCTCACCACAGGGACAAATTCTTCCATTGGTCAGATATGCCCTTAAATGAGCAGACCTTCTGCCCATAGAACTGAAAACAGCAAAGCTCTTATTCAAATATCAGCAAGCTTCATTTGTCTGTTTGGAAAGTTTGTGCATACTGAGGGCACTGAGCTTTCCTAAGAGGACAAAGAGAAGCAAGGCCATGCCACCTCATGTACTGCAGCCCTGTCAGTGCAGAAGACAAAAGATGTCATGGCCTCATTGAAGACTGTTCTGGTAGTTTGTTTCTGCATTAAGCTATTGCACCTTGACTTCACATTTCCTCTTTGTTCACAATAACTTCTTGCAAAGGAGCCTTTGTACTTTCAGGTAATCCAGGAAAAAATAATTTCTTCAAAGTAACCACCTGGGATGCTAATAACTATACATATCACAGCAGCCCCAATGTTGGTATGGGTTAGCTTTCTAAATGCTTAACCAGAACACTACCCATGTTTTACAACCTCCACTGAGCTTTAGGAGTTGTCTAATTTCTGACTTACTGAAGCCTATTGACTTTACAAATTATCAGTAAGACCATTCATTTTGCAAACATCTGTCAGGCATAATAAGCCATTATCTATCCCACCCCACTACCCTATACCTGGGTTAGGAAAACAAATAATACTCCTGTCAGAGATTCCTTAAATACATTTTATAAGACCTTCCAGTGATGGAGACTCCCCAACAGTTATACTCTATTCCTAGAAGCCAGTGGCAGCAGTAAAAAGGTATTTTCTTAAGACTTTGCAGGCATCCAAGTAAATACTAAAAAATTAAAATTACTGTGTCAGTGTTTCAACCACACAATGTGAGTTTAGACCACCCTAGTTTTGTAACTTACATATCTTCATGCATTGTTCCATGAATAAATGTATACTGGGGTTGGTTGAAAATGAAAAATATTTTCTACAAAAAGGTTTAAGTCTGTTTTCCCTTCAAAAAGGTTCAGAATGATGGCTTTAGAACAAAAAAGTAAAAACCTTTTTTTAACCCTGAGTACATTTTGTCACACACTGAATCACACAAAATGTTAGGAGCTGGAAGGGACCTCCAAAGTTCATCTAGTCCAAACCTTCTGCTAGAGCAGGATTCACAAGACAAGGTCACACAGAAACGTGTCCAGATGGGTTTTGAATACCTCCAAAGAAGAAGACTCCACAACCTCCATGGGAAGTCTCTTCCAGTGCTCTAGCACCCTCACTGGGAAGAAAAGAAATTCTTGTATTCACACTGAACTTCATATGCTTCAGCTTAAAACCATTGCCCTATTTCTTGTCACTGGGCTTCACTGAGAAGAACCTGACCCC
>VWZX01006233.1:44947-68117 GCA_013399015.1 Galbula dea | reverse complement strand
ATATAACAAATCTATAATATAATAACACAAATTGAACAGTAAACTTGTAGTGTATAAAGATGGTAACTGGGAGTTGCAAAAATCACTGTGCCAATCATTTTCTCCCTTTCAGATACGGTCCAGTCCCATTTTCTAAAAATGCACTCCTCTACTATATAGGTAGATCCTGTTCTTCCTATCAGTGAAGAAAACATAAACATAAAGAAAAACATAAAGAAAACCTGTATCAAAACAAATGCTATTCACCACTTGGATATGTTTTCATGCCACAGGTTTTACTCATACCATCAGCTGTCTATAACTTTCCAAGACCTTAAAGCTGATGATCCACAGAAACAAAATATAGAAAAAACATACTTTTGACACACAAGAGGAAGATCTGTAAGTAAACACAGTCTTACAGAGTTGCTTGTAAAATGTTATTCTCTACTCCTACCCACTGTCCACTTGATCTGAGTATACGTTTTAGGCTACTTGGAAACTATCGATACTGATTAGAACTAACAACAATTGCAAGAAAAAAGTAGACCTTACTGACAGCAAATGTGTTGCAATATTCTAAGTTGTGAAGAGACAAGACTCCAGATTTTAAAATCTGAATGACGGTACTTATCTGTCCCCTAATTAGATCATGTAATAGATTACATTCTTCAACTTATTTGTGATAAACTAGAGAACTCTAAAGAAACCATGATCTTACTTATCCAATAAAAGCATTACTTCAGTTTGTCAGCTAGAGCAGCTATGAGGGTTTCCCTTCCTCAGTCCAACCAAGACCTCACAGCTTTGTCCCATACACAAGCTGGAACACATGAACTAAGTCACTGCCATCAACATCCAAGTGACAATCACCCAGCAAAACTGTTTACAACATAGGTCAGATTTTCATTGCATTTCATAACATACACACCAGGATACCTAGCCAAACTGTCAAACATGATTGAAATATATGATGGCTTTAAAAAAAATAATCCTACTTTGAGGATCAACTGTCATTATAGGAATTTTTCTAGTCCTCATAACAAGAACGATAAAGCCTGAAGACACGTGTTCTACCAGCTTAAAATTCAGTGAGTATACAAACCAAATAATTTAAAAAGCTTACTTGTGCAAGCAAAACTTTGTTAATATAAGATTAATTTTTTTTGTCTTCTTTAATTAAAACCTAGCAAGCCTTACCATTGATTCTGGGCAGTATTCAGGTGCTCGCTGCAGTAAGTGCTTCAAACGGGAATCACTCTTAGAAGACAGAATCTGTTAGAAACAAAACATACCATAAAACATACAGAATGTAACTACACAATGTAACTACACAGTGAATACTTTTCCAGTTGATGTTTGGCTTCAGTTTCACCACCTACCTTTTGACAAGTTTGGTTAAGTTAATATGTAAACAATGCAAAGTTAGGATTTTCTTTTATATACCTATAGACTTTCAAATATGCTGCACTTTTTATTAAGTGCAAATATATAAATTTTTTCTATTTAGAAGCAAACAAAACTTTCCTCCTCAAACACTTCAATCAAAAAGTTCCTATTGAATAGACAGTATGAAGAACATACAGGACTCCTGCCCCGATATGAAAATATTAAACAAACCTATTTATTCAGGTAACCTTCTGTCACATGTCACGTGACATCAGGCAACTAAACTCCTTCCAAAAAAAACCAGAAACAAGTAATTTTTGTGGAACAAAGATGAATAAAACCTAGACTAGTTAAAGAGACTATAAAAACTAAACAGGTGAAGGAATACTACCCACAGCTGAGCAAGATCAAATTAAGCACCACATAAGCAAACTGAACATCCAGAACTTTATGAGACTACATAGGATGCAACTGAGGATGTTGAGAAGATAAGTACCGCCACTACAAGGCAGCTTTGCTAACATTTTTGAAAGACCACAGTGATTGGATGAGGATCCTGACGACTGAAAAAAGACAAACATTGTACCCATTTGAAAGGCAAGAAGGATAATCTGGGGAATTATAAAATGTTCAGCCTAACATCGCCCTATAAGGAAGACCATGGAAGAAATCCTCACAGAAGCTCTGTCAGGGCACACAAAGGACAAGAAGGTAACTGGGAACAGTCAGCACAGGTATTCCAAGGGCAAATTTAGCCTGATAGCTTTCCACAGTGAAAACACTGGTTTAGTAAAAATGTGGAGAACAGTGTATGTTGTCTACCTTGACTATTAAAAACGTTTTTGCATGGTCTCCACCATACCCTTAGAGCCAAACTGGTGAAACATGGATGGAATGGGTGGGCTAAAAGGGTGGCAAAAAACTGCCTGGACGGCAGGACCAAAAAATTAGCTATTCCATGTTTATGTGTTGGCCGCGTAGAAGTGGTGTAACATAGGAGTCACACCAATACTGTAAATGGCTTTACTAGCAAGCTGGACAATTGAACAGAAAAAATCCTCAGCAGGTACACACCTGAGCCTGAACTGGGAGTTGTCATCAATATACCAGAGGGCAGAGCTGCCAGTCAGATGGCTTCAACAGGCTTTAGCAATGGCCTGACCGGGAAACCAAGCAGTTCAACAAAGACAAACAGAATCTTGCAGCTGAAACGGAATAACCTCATGCAACATTACAGGCTGCAAGCTCACTGGCTAGAAACCAACTCTGCAGAAGGGTGTTGGGTCCTAGTGGATGGCAAGCTGAACATGGGTGTCCTGGTTTGGGTCAGAACAGAACTAATTCTGTTCAGTTATTTTATTTTCTACAAGTATTCCATCTCATACACATCATATTCAGTATATGACTGGGGGTCAGTCCCTCCCCCTTGCTAGAGTCCCCTGCTAAACTTCCCTTTTAGGACCTGAAATTCCTGAATCTTAAGTTCGGGCATCTGGCACTAGGACCCTGCCCCCAGGGGAACTGGAACTCGAGGTCTGGGACTTGGAGCTGGTGCCTGGTCGCATGCTCTGCTGGCTGGAGATCTTTGGGAGAGCCTGTTGCCAGACCCTGCTGCAGCCAGCTTCGGTGGTGACGCAGTTATCATTAAAAAAGGGCATTTGTGTTTGGTATCGGGTCCTGTACATATTTATATATGTTTCACTTAACATTGTGTCCTGGTTTTAGCTATGTATTCTATACCAATCTAAGTCAGCCTTACACCCCTCGGGCTACAGGCTGGGTATTGAAGAGGTCTGTGTGAAGTCTGAGGAACTGGTTCTGCAAGGGACTGTCAGCGTTTCCAGAGACTCAGCTATTGTGCGCCATGAGAGGTGTGATACCTCCCCTCCGGAGAATCGTTTACACCCAGCCTGAAGCACTGGTTCTACGAAGGGCTGGGTTTTCCCGCCAAAGCTGTGAGAGGGGTATATAATCTCAGGCTTTGGGGGACTGCAGACAACTCTCCGAGCCAGAGGAAGAGGACCGAGACGCTGCAGGAGCTCTTGCCGAGATCCCTTCGTGCCCCGGGACCCTCTCCAGCCACAGGAATTTTCTCCAGAGACCTACCTTTTCCCGAGCTTCCTTCTCAACCCCTACTCTTCAACTAGACTGTGACTTTTCATCTACAGAACAGACAGGTTCCTTTTGTTTGGGACTCAGAGGGAGGGGAAGCACGTGGATCTTGGGCATAGGGGCTTACAGCACCATCACCCCCCTGCCCCAGGGCACTGGGTTGCTAGCCCTGTTTTAAACTAAGCTTTGCTATACTCATTGCATTGTTTATTTTCTTATCTTTTATTAAACTGTAATTTTGACTTGTAATCTCTCTAGTATTGAGATTCTATTGTGGATCTGCTAGTTCCTAACCTTTTAAACTAGCACACGTTGTTATTATTATTTAAGTAGTTTTAGTTTTATTTTCCAATCCAGAAGTCTCTCTGCCTTTATTGTGCCCTATCTCTTCCGATTATGGGGGAAGAGGGTAATAGGAGCAACTGTCTGTGGGTTGGTGGTCGGCTCAGCCTCTACCCTCGACAATGGGTCATCACAGCACTGATGCAGCACTGAAAACTAACTGCCAGCAGGAAAAGGACTGTTCTCTTCTATTAGGCACTGATGAGGCCACATCTGTTAATACTAAAGTCAGTTTGTATCTCCCCTGTGTGAGAAACATTATGATGAAC
Organism: Galbula dea; assembly: GCA_013399015.1. Taxonomy (NCBI): domain Eukaryota; kingdom Metazoa; phylum Chordata; class Aves; order Piciformes; family Galbulidae; genus Galbula; species Galbula dea. The sequence continues at coordinate 64,026 of VWZX01006233.1, read as the reverse complement.
TGCAGAGAGTCCACCAGAAGCCAGAAAACATGCTGGACTTTACAACATACAAAGAAAGGCCAAGGTAAAAACATCTGTTCAAACTAAGCAAGTGTTAAGAGGGAGCAGGGGAGATCTAAATTCCTGTCTTCCAGTTCCTGAAGATGGATTATAGAAAAGTCAGTGTACTCAGAGTTGCACAGTTGTCCCGGTCCAGTTAATAGACACAAGGTAAATTTGAGGCTTATTTCCCAGAGTGAAATTAAGACACAAACGAGGTCAAATACCGCAAATCAATTAGGGTTTATTGAAACAAAAGAGTTAGAGCGGTAGGACAGTAGGACAGAGGAAAGAGAGGAAAATTAAGCAGAGAGACAGGACAGAGAGCACGAGGGCATAATTACACCACCATGAATCAGGTTCAGCAACGTGCTGAGGGTCCAGAGTCCCCCTGCCTCTTCCCTGACGATGGGTGATCACGCTCACATTCTCTCTCATACGCACACCACAAGACACCACTCACAGCTCAACTCACACTCACAACTGACAGAGGCTTTTTTCCTCAGTTTTTTATAGGAAAAGGTGCAGGACGAGTTCCTACTGATCCTTAAGATAAAGGGAATATCCCGCAGGTTTCTCCAGACTTTTCTCATAAATAAATTCTTCATGAGATGTCCACACACCTGGGCCTTATCTCAAGTTTTTAACTAGGCCTCATTGTCCTGCACTGCAGTTCTAGTCTCTGGCTCTGGGAAGGTCTGGCATTGTCTTCTCCAACCATGCTAATGAATGATCAATCAAGCTTTGAGACATTAACATGCACTCTCAGCACAGCTGGTTTTCCTTAGCTGATAAGGAAGAGGTTTCAAACAGTCTCTTACAACAGTGGCATGATGAATACTGAAACAGCTTGCCCAGAGAGGCTAGAAAAATCCACTCTTAAGGATATTGAAAACTTTACTAGTAAGATCCTCATCAACCAGATTTAATTTTTAAGCTAGCAACTCTCTGAGCGTGAGGTTAGACAAAATCATTCTTCCAACTTAAATTATTTGCACAGCTATACTTGGGAAGAAATCTTACCTTACCTTATTGACTTTCATGCAAAATTCCAAATCATGTACATTTATCTTTTTCTCCCCATGTGTCTTTCAGACCATGTTGTAGTGCTGCTCATCTCATTTCCTTACAACAATAGCAACATTTTCACAGTTCAGTACAAGATGTCTTTACTTCATCAATCTTTTTGGTGCTGTTTTTATTGCTGTTGGTTTGTTTTTTAAAGTTTCATGAAAGTGTTAACGTAAGATGAGATCTCAGCACACTTTAAATTGTTTACTGGTCCAACATTAATTGTGTCTCTGGCTCCTGTTCCTTTAGCAGCCCAACTGAATAAAAACCTTAAAAATTAAAACAAGAGACTGGACAACAAGAGGGATGGAAACAGAGCTATTAATGTGGGATATGACACTGGAAATTACAGGAATAACTGAAACGTAGATGTATTTCATATCTTTCAGAAACAGAAGTGCAGTTCTATCCTAAATTTGCAGCATGATAAGCTAATGGAAAGAAAAACAAAAGATTAGTACTGGTTTCAGAAATGAGAGCAAAAGAACTGCAGTAGCATTTGGAGTTTTCTGGGATCTCAGAAGATCATTTATTTCAACTTCCTGCTCAAAGCAGGGTCAACTATGAGGTCAGGCCATGTTACTCAGGGTTTTATCTAGTTAAGTCGTGAGAAAACCAGAGGATGGAGAATGTACAACCTCTCTGTTTTCACGGTGGAAAGGTTCCTTACTATAACCAGGTGGAACTCTCTAGTTTCAATTTCTGTCTGCTCTCTCTTGGCTTCCAACTATGTACCACTGTGAAGAGCCTAGCTCTATTTTCTGAGCAATCTTACTACAGGCATTGAAAGGCCACTCTGAGGTGCTCCTTCTTTCCCAGGCTAAAGGGAGTTCTTTCTACCCCTCCAAAGTGCTGAAGCCCCCTGATCACCTTGGTGACCTTCTGCTAACTTGTTCCACTTAGCTGACACCTTTCTTGTAAGAGGGGGACAAAACCAGACACAGCATTCTAGATATGGTCAGCAACTGATGACTAAATGGGGAGAGTATTTCGTCTAGACCTACGGGCCATGCTCCTGTTAATATAGCCCAGGATGCTTTCTTTCTACCTGGGGCATATGCTGGCTCATGTTCAGCTTGCTGTCTGTCTATCAGTACCCCTGGATCCTTTTTCAGTAAATCTGCTCTCCAGTGAATCAATCTTCAATTCATATTGTTGCAAGCAATTATTTCTTCCCAGGTGCAGGACTTTGCATTTCTTCTTGTTGAATTTCATAAAGTTCCTGTTGGCCAGTTCCTTCCATCTGTCCAGGTCCCTCTGGATGACAGTCTTGCCATTAAGATTATCAGCTCTTCTTTCCAGCTTGGTACTGCCTGAAAACTCAGCAAGAGTGAAATCTGTTGCCTCCTTTGGGTCATTACAAAAGATGTTAAACAGTACAGGTCCCTGGACAGACTCCTTTGGTATTTCACTTTCGCAGCCAGAGCAGGACCCACTAACCTCTATCTCTGAGCCTGAATATCCAACTAAATTTTTCACTCATCTAGTTGTCCATCCATCAAAACCATATCACCCTAAAATGGACAAAATAATTGAGGGAAGCAGTGTTCAAAGTCTTGCTAAAGTTGACAGAAATGACACCCACTCCCTTCAACTCATCCAGAAACCCAGCCTTATTATCAAAGGCAATCAGGTTTGTCAGGCACAATTTACCCCTTGAAAGCTGAGAAATGTGTTCTCAGAGGACTGTATCCATGATTTTCCCAAGGACTTAAGAGAAGATGACTCGTCTGTAGTTTGCTGGATTGGGAACTGTCCTTTGGGACCTTCTGGTTTGGTTTGGGGTTTTTTTGAAGATGGGTATGTTGTTTGTCCTTCTCCAGTCACTGGGGACCTCCCCCAGGTTCCACAACCTTTCAAAGATCGTAGAGTAACCTTGCAGTGACATCAGCCAGCTCTCTCTGCACAGTCAGATGCAGTCTATCTAGTCCCACTGACCCAAACATGTCAAATTTCCTCTATTCCCAACGCAATCATCACCTATTACTGCTAGTATTCCTTGAACTCCATTTCTATGCACAGAGGACTAGGAGACTCTGTTAACAAAGACTCAGGGAAGAAGGTATTCAGTACCTCTGTTTTACCTGTGTTTGCTGACATTAAATAATGTGCTGCATTCAGCAACAGTCATACACTTTTCCTTCTTCAGCCTTTAACTACTGCTATAGCATGTCTGTTGCCCTTGACATGTTCTGCAAGTCTCAACTCCAGATGAGCTCTGTCTTTTCCAGTACAGCCTTACACGCCTGGTAAAACTTTCTGAATTCCTCTTTTCTCTCATTTCCCTAATTCTACCTTCTCTATACTGCCTTTCTGCATTTAAGCTTTTTCACAACTTCTCTGTTTAGCCAAGCTAGCCTTCTGAAACATTACTGCATTTTCCCGAGGACTGGGATAGACTGTTCTTACACTTGAAGGAAGATTTGAAGAGAGATCTCTGGAGTGCTACAGAGATGAATGCTCCCAGGAATTTTACAATAGGGAAACCTCCCAAAAATAAACTTAGGGAAAAAATGTCAATTAAAGACAGGCCCACTTATTCTTTGCTACAGTATCCGGCAAGAGTTAATCAAATAATCACAGAACAGGACATGACACTGAAACTAAGCTTGGAATAATACTTACTAAGAATGCAAAATAAGTAGATGTTTGAATCATGTTAGTTAATAATTTATCTTTTTCAAAGGGCTGACTTAAAAGCAGCTGAATTACTAGTTTGCAGAATTCTTTAATCAAGCCTTCTTCCTTAAATGGCAGGATCAAAGAGAACACCACCAGGTCTCCTGTGCCCTTCACCCTAGCCTCTGGGTTATAGGTATTTATTCAAGACCTTCCTCAATAGTATCACTGGTGTATCATGTTGATGAGCAGCCAATGGGTCAAAAAAACACTGCAATTTCTGCCACATTCTAGATCTAAGTCCCTAAAAAACAAACGACCTTAAACAACAAGTCTCATCTGCAGATGAGTGCCTCCATCCCCTGCAGAAGGGAGTCTTTCTCCCAGTGGTGCTGTTTACAACCAGTTGATCAGGCCAAGATGGAGCTCCTTGATGGAGGTTGTTCTAAAGCCCCAAATCTATTCTGCAAGCGCATACCCAAAGACAGGCCAAGAAATTTCTTCCTGCTCTCAAGAGTCATAAACTTTCAGTCTCCACTAAGCATAGCTTCTGGTCATCCTTCTTTCCATGCAATGTACTGCAGACTATTGCCCTTGCAGGTACTCCACAAATGGCTTGTGTAGCTCCCATATACATTGAGACAATGCTTCTATCCTCAGCTTCTTTATCTGACAGTTTAGGAAGCTGACCAGAGCATGACTCCCATAGTTTAAGTGCCACTGATTCACGTAGAGACACCAAACTTTCCTTGCAGCCCAAGATGTGGATGTACATATTCTTATTCAAGGGCTCCCTCCAGATCAAGACCTCCAACGTGTCATGACTGGTTGGCCCAACAAATGCCAGAGACTGTCCTCCTGGGACATAACAGGTGCACACATTCTCAAGGAGCACATCCGCACCTCCTCCTGGCCCTCTCTATAAGAATCAGCTGTGCCAACGCTCAAACTCTTCTCTGTGCATCCTGGTCACTGGCATTCCCTAAGCACTAGTTAAATAGATACAAAGGGGCATAATCCTGCTCTCTTTTCCTGCCAACTCTGACAAGCAACTTCAGCGTTTTATGGCTCAAATTACTAAGTCTAGTAGGAAAACTTTTTTTTTTTTTTTTAAATTATTACATAAATTATCGTATCAGGATGGTAGAGCGTGGCGGTACAGAAAAGGTAACAAGCACATGACAAATATTTTAGAAAAGGTGTTTGGAAAGATGGAAAAAGTCATATCATTCAGGCAACTCTGTTCCATTACAGTCACCCCACACACATATAAACCTTCATCCTACAAATTTTATATGTAAGACAAGGGAATAAGCTATCAACTAATACATTCCAAAATGGATTCAACAAGACAAAGCACTTGAATCGCGCTGCACAAAACAGTTAGGTTACAAACCACTAAAATCAGTAGAAAAATAGTTGAATAAATAGTAGCCCCTTCCGACAGTTTTTTTTTGCCTGTATCAAAGGATCATTCAGAAAATGATGCTACCAGCCTGACATGAGGTAACTAAGCTCCCTATAGAACAATTTGAGGGATGCCAGTCTTGCTTTAGCAATGTTCTAGACCTCTCACCACAAAGACTCTGAATATGCTGATTATTTTAGTAGGGAGAGATCACCCAGATTAGGCAACATCAGACTCTTTTACAAAAAACACAGAAAATGCACAATAATTAGAATCGGTGTAACAGAAATGGAATGAAATTTGACTGTGAAAAGCTCAAGGCCTTTAACAGCTACCACGAATTAACATGATAAACTGGGAACTTCAGACTAATAGAACAGAAGAATTGGACAAATTATTCCAAATGCCTTTTCAATGCAACTACTAAACCTGCCCATTAAATTTATTTATGCAGAGGAATGGATATCTTTCTTACACATAAACTGTAACACAATTTTTAAGACTGTTATACTTTTTTTTGTAACACCACATACAGTTTTACTTACCTGTATTCAAAGATATAAATTTATGCTGGAAAGGTTGCAAGAATAATCATAGGAATTGAGAAAATACATTATGTAAAGAGTCTGCAAGACATTTCCTTGTTTGGCCTAGCAACAGGAAAGCTGAAAGGGGATTTGTTTGCATTCTGTAAGTATGTCAGAGGGAAAGAAGTGCAAATTAAACAACAAGTTTTCTTAGTACAATCACATATAAATATAAACTGAATCATAACCAGGTTTAGTGTTCGAATAGCACTAAAGCAGGTAATGAAGACAAGGGGACAGGAGTGACGCAAGGACATTATTTTAATTTAAAAACTGTGTACATGTGTACATATACTTCACTAATGTGATGTCTTTATGCATATAAATTTATATAAATACACACACAGAGCTGCATAACATACAAAGTACAGATCTAAACATAAGTTGTGGAAAAATATTTTCCAAGCTTGAATTCAGCACCAACAGCTTTGTTATCACCTTATTAACAAAGTAAGCAAGCAGATTTTTGCTGGTTTCAAAGCCGTATATAATAACAAGTTATCTTGGATGCTTAGCTAAGAAACAAGAACGGGTAGGAATAAAGAACAGTACGAACATCTTGTTCTTCATTTTCAATTCCCAAAAATTTGGGATCCAAGAACACTAGATCCAGAAACTGGGTAAAACGCTTTCATACCTCCCATTTCCTAACATACTTCTTATAATTTCTTGACCAAATTCTGACCTTGGATTAGTATCTCGACTTCTCCTCAGATTCAGCAGAACCTGTTTTGCACTATGAAAAAGAACTACAGTTTTAAACCTTTAAGTTCTCATTTAAATAACAGCAATATTACATCTCACAATTCACACATAGTATTCAGACAAAATAATTTGCTCATAACCCTTATCTTGCTGCAACATTGTCTGAAGGCATGATTTTAACAATGAGGGATAAACCAAATTTAAAAGAGCTTACCTGTTCACAGACATCACGGCACATTAAGTTCTCCTTTGCATGGTTACAACACGACAAGCCTAGGAAAAGCAGGGGGAGGGAAAAAGGTAATTAAAAGACTTGAAGCACTTAACTATCACTTCTCAACAGAAGCACCCACCACTTGATGCCTGGTAGGATGATTTGCCTTGTCCACAAATAACCACGAGAAATTTTCCTTCCCAGAAAGCAAAAAAGAACATGAGAGATTTTTGTTCCGAAGGTGACACAGATCTATTAATCAAGGCTCACAGAATTACCATTTAACACTCACAGCCACCAAAAGGAGATTTCACTCCTTTCTTTCAGCTTCTAGCCACGCTTCTGCTGCTTAACTTGCACTACCTTGGCACCTGCCAAATTCCTTCATGAGGCAATTCAATTTCTTAACCCAGGGGAAATTAAAAAAAGGTGAACAAAAAGCTCACATAAGAACTAGTGACTATATGCAGTTATAAGTGAAATAATCCCACAGAATCTAAAAGCGTAATAAGCAGTTAGAAACAGCCAGAAAAGGAAACCAAAGGAATCCCTTCTCACACAGATATGAACACAATTGCTCATTGAGCTCTAGCTTTTTAAAAACTTGGAACAAAAGTGTAATTGTTTATTTAGTGATGGATGATTAAGAGTGCCTTTACCTGACTAGATAGAAGTCACAGAGCAAGCACAGATATGAACACATTAGCAAATAAGAACTAAAGCACTGAGAAGTCATGAAACACCAGGGTATTACTATGTAGTACTTTTCTCCCCCACCATCCAAATATTTCCTTCATTCATAGTTATGCTGGACTAATATAAAATGAATCATACAACTCTTTGATTTTCATCCTCACTGTTTGGAACAATGTATTTGAAAAAAAAAAACAACCCAACAGGTCTTCTGCAAAGCTTTTACTTCCATACACATTTTCAGACATGGAATCATTTAATGATTACAGATTTCTGCTCAACTGTATCTGACCTACATATCACACCGATACAACATAAAAGCAATACTGTACAATGATACCACACACATAAAATTGTATTTCACAATATCTAGTTAGCAGATAGATTTTGAATGAAGTAATAAGAAGGATCTTGGGTATAAAATCCTTGATAATTTCACAGTTTAGTTTTCATCTGAAAGTTTATAGATGTTACAAGGAGACAGTCAATTTAAAAATCAAAAGATTCCACCACCACCAAAACCAAAAGTGTTTTTTAATTTCATTTTAGTACTGGAGAAAAGAAAATTTCAGCTTGAAACTGTCAAGGAACTGAAAGAAGAAAACCAAACAAACCACTGAAAAGGTTCTCTGAAACAGTCACAACTTAAAACAGGTATTACAGGATTGAGCTATATTGTAATGCAGATATCTATCTTTCCTGAAGCAGAAAGAAGAGAAATCAATGTAGGAGTTTGTTGAGAGTCAGGGGTGGGCCAACCACCAACCCAATGACAGCTGCTCCCTATTGCTCCCTCTTTCCCCCCCCATCATGGGAAGGGAAGGGGGATAAGACAGAGCGAAAGACTGGTGGATTGGAAAAGAAAACTAAAACTACTTGAACAAAAATAATACTGATAAATTAAATAGATACAAATATGTACGAAGCCTAATACTGAACCCAAATCCCTCTTGATGGTAACTACATCACCGTAACCACTGATACTGTGGCAGAAGGCCTCAGCAGCAGATGAGAGCCAGGCTCAGGGGCTGGATCCTGATACTGGATGCAAGGAACTTACGGATAAGGATTGAGGACAGAAAAGAGTTCTCCTAGAATGATGGTCAGTGAAGTGCAGGAGAAGAAGAAGAGGGAAGAGGAGAGGGAGGAGGGGAGGGAACTGATCCTCAGACATACCAAATATGACATATATGGAATGGAATACTTATTTGGTCACTTTAGAGCCACCTGTCTGCTTTTACTCTGCACCCCCCAATGTGAGACACAAGATTCAGCAGTGACCTTGGTTTGCAAACCAATCCCAGGTAGTAAATTTAAACATTAGGTCTTATCACTGCTTAGCAGTCAGTGTCTGTCAAACATGCTGTTAGTTTCAGAAAGTGCAGTTTCTTAGTGGAGCTTTAGCTGAAAAGCAAAATCACTGAACAGAATTAGTTCTGTTCTAACCCAAACCAGGACAGAGGTGTAACTGGCAATTTTTTTCATTTATAATTAGAAATAACACAGCAAAATGCCTGTAATAAATGAGGACAGCACCAAAATTCTGCTTACAACATGATCAAATCAAAAAATGAATTTGTAAACCTGACTTTAACTGTTTTTGCCAATGTTTTACCATCTCAGAAAAAGAGTGAGATATGACACAGATGACTTTAAAAACTTTCAAATTTGAGGGCTACACATAGGATCTTGTAGGTTTTCTTGCATTATGTTAAATAAACCAATCTGTGCCAAGAATCAACTTAATCGTTAGCAGGCTCCACCACGTTCCAACCTCAGTTATTATTCCATTCAGCTGAAAAGCATTGCTTTACTCTTTCTTCGTCCTGTTATAAAGCCGTGGCTATTGAAATATATAACAATCATAAAATAATTAACTTTTAAGATCAGTTTTTCTTAAGGCAAGAGTTGCACTTATTTTCAGAAACATTTCTAAATATCAGTGCCTATGCAATCAGACTGTGAGCACATCAACACAGCGCTGGAGAAAACATTCAGATTCACGATGAAAAAAGATATCCAGCAAATTAATAGTCATAAGTAAAATAATCCAACAAAATGTACTTAAACATAGGCTTTACTTACAACCAGAAATACTGACTACTCAATCATGTGTTTGTTGTTTTGCTTCACTCTAAATCCTGAAAGTTTTTCATGATATAAATTATTGAGAGTATCTGCTACATTTAAGAGACTCAATGGTTTCAATGTAAAAAGAGAATTTACACTGACTTAGGTGACAATGCATATGTTTAACTGTGTAAGATACTACAATCTGAGTTAATTAGTATCTTAGGCAACACTTTATTAAATGCTCCTTCATACAGACTATTTAACACCCTCTGGCTTTTCACCCATTAGTTTTCAGAGGCTCTCAACCCTCCTATGAAGAACTGACACACATCGTGGACAGTTTTCCTTCTAAATCACTTCCACTGCTGAATTTCAAGTCTTACCAATTATACCAGAGTGTAACAATGAACAATACACTATACTGTATGGTCGTTTAACTCCTTTTATACAAAATCCTAATCAACTGATGGTATCTTGAATTAGCAACAAAATAAACTTACCCAGAGTGATCTTTACTCCTTAAGTCAGAAACTGAAGTTATTATATATTCATTCTAACATCCATTTCAATCACAATTCCTCAGTTCTTTTTCCAGTTAATGTCTTCTGAAACGTCTTATGACATCTCTTTCAGCCACTCCCTTACTTTCTCATTCCTACTTTCTCTAGCTTTACTAAAAAGTTCCCAGGTTTCATTTGAAAATTTTATTCGTGTGAAATATCTACACTTCCTTCTTTGGTAACATCTGCTATCTCAGCAATACAAGTAGGTTTATCAAGAGAAAGCTGTGCTACAGTATGTCATATTTCATTCCAATAATTTTTTACTGTCTTCTTCCTAAACCTATGCCTCTCTAGAAATCAGAGCTACAGAACAAAGAAATACCCATAAATGCCTCAGTGATTGCAGTCTTCTGCTTTAAAGCATTACTTATTTTGTGTTTTCCATCCCCATGACAGCATTATTGTGATCTATTTATTAAGTTTTTTGACAACAGCATAGGCTTGTGCTGCCTCCTTTTTTCATTGCTCTTTTTTGGTCCTGTCAAGAAGTTATTTGCTATCACAACTTTAATACAGAAAACTACTTTAACACTATCCTTCTTTCTATTAAACCTACTGCTTTCACTTTTAAAAAATTCAGTATCTTGTTCAATACCATTACTCTTATTGAAAAAGTTAGCAAAACCACAAAGAATACAAGCTCTGGAGTACAAGGGTTGTTATGACATTTCATATGGCAATCCAGAAGTCAAGATTTACGCATCTGGAGCAAGACACCAGGTCTTCTCCATTTTAAACCACAATTTTGGGAATTTACCTATCGCCAGCATGACTTCTGGCCCCGAGTCACGTAATCTGGTGGGGCAAAAGGAGAGGTTTATCCCCATCATAGTGCGAGGCGGGACGTGGGAAACATCCCTGCATCCCATTTCTCGCTACCTCAGCTGTATCAGCTCTCTCTCCAGCTGCCGGTCTTCGCACCACGGTTTCAGGCCAGTGCCTTCCAAAGGGAAGTGGGGGGGAAGGGTGGGGGGACGGGACAGGACATGCGGATACCGAGACAGCACCAGTTAGACTAGGATCGACGCCAGGAAGCCGACGCTGCCCCTTCCTGGCAGTGTGTCCGCAGGCAGCAACCCCAACTCCGACCCTGACCTGCTGCGGCCCTGCGCCCACTAGGCTCTCGCTCCCGCGGGGCAAGTTACTCCCCCCCTCTTTTCCAGCTCCAGAGAGCACGCCCCCATCTGCGGCGAGATTGGACAGACCCTTGGCGCCAGGCTTTGGCACCCCGCGGACAGCCTCGCCCCTGCGCCATGTTGTTGAAGAGGGATCCGTGCAACCGCCTTCCCCCCTCCGCGGCTCGCTACTCACCGGCCACTCCATGAAAAAGCAGCGGAGCCACCGCCAGGCAGAGCAGGGCCCAGGACCACTGAGCTGCCGTTACCGCCATAGTCCGACCGCAAAGCCACTGCACAACCCCCGCCCGCCAAACGGACAGCCACTGACGTCGGCAACACCCCCCACCCTTTCACCCACTCCAAGCCCCGCTCTTCCTCCCACCGTCCCCATTGGCTCTGGCTTCCCAGCCAAGCCCCGCCCCGTCCGCCTGGTTGCTGGGGTCATTCTAGCAGGGCAGAGCCGTCGGTGCTCCCGCCCGCGAACAGAAAGGTGGGGTCTTGTGGTTGCTACAGCAACGCTTGCTCCTTCCCCGTGCTGGGCTGTCCGCAGGCAGTAGTTAGTGTTTGTGCCGGCCTTCGCCTCTGCCTGTGTACAGGTACCGCGCAGCCTTCCTTTTCCCTCTAGCCCCTGGAGCAGCAAGGGCATTCCCGGAGGGGGGGTTTGGGCGGATATGGGAGAGAAAAAAACAATAGCCAAGAGAAAGTTTTTGTGAAGGAAACAGACAGAGACCTCCGTTGAATTAGTTTATTTACATTTATATATTTGCATTATTAATATAGCTCTACACATTACTTTTAAAGTATTGATTGCAAACCTACTGTATAACACTGTTTTCTGCTTGAAATTATTTGGTGTGTCCAGTGAAAGAACTGAACTGAACTGAACCACGCAAAGTATAAGAGGAATGCTAGCTAAGGCTGGGAGGACATCCCGCTTATAGTATAGAGATGAGGAGGCTGTCATGGCTGTAACTTGCTGATTCATCAGCAGCTCTCACAGCCTGCTCTAGGTCAAGCTACAAGAAGCACTCAGGCAGATGCTAACATAGTTTGACCGTACTACTGAACAACTGGAGATGGCTCATGTCTGGGTTGAAGGTGAAAGGTAGGGAAACTGTCTCAGCCTTCTCAGTGACAGAATGCCTTCTAGCTGCCTCTGCAGCAGCTGTGCAGTTTCTGTTCGCTTGTGATGTTGCCTGTGATGGGCTTCAGTTTGAGAAGGAAACCTGGAATGCTCTGATGCACTTTTACCCCTTTTGCTCTTCTTTAAGCTTTTGTTCAGGTCGTGTGGTGTTTGTTTTCTGTGTATACGCTGCTGCCTGAGTCAGTGGTGAGATCTTTCTATCTATGGCAGCAAGAACGCAATCTAACCTGTGGAGTCCACAATGTAGAAAATTAGAAGAAGAGTCTGTAATTGAAGAAAGCTCAGTACAGTAGGGCCACTAGTGCAGTTTCTTTTCTCAGTAGAGACCAGATTATCCCTCCCGCCCTTTTTTTCAGGATTAAATGTAAGGTATCCAATGAAGTCAAAGCAAACGTAAATTACTGCTCATTTCATGGCTAGTGTCCACTTTACCTCGAAGTCTGGCAATTCCAAGGTGAATGGATCAGGTTCCAACAGCTGCAGACTTCTTGGATGAGCACGTTAGCATCCCACTATTGGATTTTCTGGCAAGAGTAAACCAGGAAAATTTTAAGAAACTGGAAAATTTGGTGTCCCGCAAACTGCTTATATCCTTTTTCCAATCTGTCATCCCAATGCACTCCTTCTCCAAAGACAGTCTGACAAACTACCAAACTATAAATGACTTTATGGTATTCTACAGCCTGGAGAATCTGTAGCAACCCAGCACTCCTTAATTCCAGTGTTACAGTTATAAATGGGCCAGGAAAACAAACCAAAACAAAATAAGGCAATACAGAAGAACAGTCTAATGAGATGAAAAAGTTTTATATCTTTATGATCTGCCAGTACCTCAGTATAGAGTGATTAAATTGCACTATTTTATGGAACGAAGCCATAAGAAAAAAACAGTACATTGGCTGCAACAGAAGGCAAGTGCCTTCCTTGCCTGTCTCATTTTCCCAGCTGCCTCTGAGAAATAGAAACAAGGTCCTGCTGGAAAACAGCCAGTCTATTGGGGATGTGGATGACAGGCAACCTGTATCAGAGTGTTATGGTTTGGGTTAGAACAGAATTAATTCTGTTCAGTAACAGTATTTTCTAAAAGGTATTTTACATTACCACATACATAATATCATTATCAGCTTTCCCCCACACACACCTTGCCTGGACTGTCCCTTTAAGAAACCTGAGATTCCTGAATCTTAAGGACACTGCAACACCCCCCACCCCCAGGGGGAAAGACAGGGGAATGCTGGGTTTTTCTGCTGGACTTCTGTTAACTAGTGGCCACGAGGAAGACCTCTTTCTGCTGGGACTTTTGCCGAGCTGCATTCTGTCTGTCGGTGCTACCTGGGGAGAGCTGGCCCCGGGACGCTGCAGCACGGAGCATTTGCAATCTCGATCCTGACGTAATTATCAGTATAGAGGGGAAGTGGGTTTCGGTGCTTGGGTCCTGTATATGTTTATATTAGTTTTCATTTATATTTGTTGTTATTATTAAAGCAGTTTTTAGTTTTTAACTTCCAATCCAGTCTCTCCTTTGACTGCCGTGCGTTGGGAGGTCCGGGGGTTTGCCTCTCTGACCACTACACAGAGGTCTTGCTGCAGTCAGTTAGGCTTCCTGGACATATCACAACCTCTTCCACAAAGAAGATGAGAAGAGTTGTGGTTGTTGGAGACTCTCTCCTAAAGGGAACAGAAGGTCCAATATGCAGGGTGACTGTCATCATAGGGAGGTCTGCAGTCTTCCAGGAGCCTGAATTAGGGATGTTACTAGAGAAATTCCCAACGTGGTGCGGTCATCAGACTTTTATCCATTACTGATCTTTCAGGCAGGTGGAGAGGAAGCTGCATCGTGTAGACTGAGGGGGATGAAGAAAGATTTCAAGGCCTTGGGACAGTTGCTGACAGTAGCCTTGCAGTCACAAGCCCTGGTTCTTATGGGGGACTTTAAATTCCCAGATATTTGCTGGAAGGCCTACTCAGCCAGCCGTTCCCAGTCCAGGAGGTTCCTCCAGTGCATTGATGATAACTTCTTGATGCAAATGGTGAATGAGCCAACCAGGAGAGGAGTGCTGCTGGACCTGATACTCACTAACAAGGAGGGTCTGGTTGAAAAGGTAGAGGTTGAAGGCAGCCTTGGCTGCAGCCATCATGACGTGGTAAGGTTCAGGATCTTGTGCGGTAGGAACAGAATGTCTAGTTGTTTCACAACCCTGGCCTTCAGTAGGGCCAACTTTGATCTTTTTACGAAATTGCTAGGGGAAATCTCATGGGAGAGAGTACTAGAAGATAAAGGGGCCCAAGAGAGTTGGTTAACATTCAAGGACCGCTTCTTCTAAGCTCAAGATCAGAGCATCCCAACAGGTAGAAAATCGAGGATGGGAGTCAGGAGACCCACATGGTTAAGTAGGGAACTGCTTGGCAAACTGAAGTGGAAGAAGAGAGTCTACAGATCATGGAAGGAGGGGCTGTCCACATGGAAAGAGTACAAGTCTGTTGTCAGAGGTTGTAGAGAGGTAACTAGAAAAACTAAGGCCTCTCTGGAATTAAACCTTGCAAGGGAGGTCAAGGACAATAGGAAGGGCTTCTTCAAATACATTGCAGGAAACACTAACACTAGAGGCAATGCCGGCCCCCTGCTGAATGAGGTGGGTGCCTTGGTGACAGATGATACAAAGAAGGTGGAGTTACTGAATGCCTTCTTTGTCTCTGTCTATAGTGTTAGAGACTGTGCTCAGGAGCCTCAGACCCCTTGAGCCTGCAAATGAAGTTAGAATAATGGAGGAGTTTTCCTTATTTGAGGAGGACTGGGTTAGGGAGCAGTTAAGCCCTCTGGACATCCATCAATGCATGGGACCTGATGGGATGCACCCACGGGTGTTGAGGGAGCTGGCAGAAGTCATTGCCAGGCCCCTCTCCATCATCTTTAATAAGTCGTGGGGAACAGGAGAGGTGCCTGGGGATTGGAGGAAGGCGAACATCACTCCAGTCTTCAAAAAGGGCAAGAAGGACGAGGCGGGTAACTCTTGTCTGGTCAGCCTCACCTCCATCCCTGGAAAGGTGATGGAATGCTTTATCCTTGCCTCTGTCTCTAGGCATTTCAAGGATAAGGGGGTTATTGGGAGCAGTCAGCATGGGTTTACCAAGGGCAAGTCATGTTTGACCAACCTGATAGCCTTTTATGAGGACATAACCATGTGGATAGATGATGGTAGAGCAGTGGATGTGGTTTATCTTGATTTCAGTAAAGCATTTGACACTATCTCCCACAGCATCCTTGTGGCTAAACTGAGCAAGTGTGGTCTGGCTGATTGGGTAGTGAGGTGGATTGTGAACCTTTTATAACGCAACTGGTTGAAGGACAGAAGCCAGAGAGTTGTGGTCAATGGGATGGAGTCTAGTTGGAGGCGTGTGTCTAGTGGAGTCCCTCAGGGGTCAGTACATGGACCAGTACTTTTCAATCTATTCATTAATGACCTGGATGAGGGAACAGTGTGCACTGTCAGCAAGTTTGCTGATGACACTAAACTGGGTGGAGTGGCTGACACACTGGAAGGTTGTGCTTCCATTCAGCATGACTTAGACAGGCTGGAGAGTTGGGCAGGGAGAAATTGAATGAAATTCAAGAAGGCCAAGTGTCAAGTTTTGCAGCTGGGAAGGAACAACCCCATGTATTAGTGAAGGTTGGGGACTGAGCTGTTGGAGAGGAGTGAAGGGGAAAGGGATGTGGGGGTCCTGGTAGATGGAAGGATGACCATGAGACAGCAGTGTGCTCTTGTGGCCAGCAGAGCCAATGGGATTCTGGGGTGTCTTAGAAGGGGTGTGGTTAGTAGGTCAAGAGAGTTCTTCTCACCCTTTACTCTACCCTGGTGAGGCCGCATCTGGAAGAGCGTGTCCAGTTTTGGGCCCCTCACTTTAAGAAAGTGTCTTGGTTTGGGTTAGAACGGAACTAATTCTGTTCAGTGATTTTATTTTTTAGCTGAAGCTCCTCTAAGAAACTGCACTTTCTGAAACTAGCAGCATGTTTTCACAGACGCTGCCAGCTTCTAGCAGTGATAAGGCCTAATGTTCAGATTTACTACCGGGGATTGGTATGCAGAGCAAGCTCACTGATAAATCTTGTGTCTCTTGTTGGGGTGTGCAGGGTAAAGGCTGCACCTTCAGGGAGGAGCAGACAGGACAGGTGACCTTAAACTGACCAACTAACGTATTCCATCCCATATACATCATATTTGATATATAAGCTGGGGGTCAGTCCCCCCTTGCTAGGTCTTTCCTTGTTGGATTTTAGCCTGGTTCCTGATTCGGATCTTTCCTTGTTAGTTTTTTTATTCCTTGCTGGAGTTTTTCCCTTGCTAGATTTCTCTTGGGAGATTCAGATTCTCATTCCTGATTCCCTTGCGAGATTCCCTTTCCTGATTGCTGGATTGTTGTTGAAAGCTGTCGATGGTTCAGGCTGGGCTGACCACCAACCCAATGACAGAAAGATAGGGAACTGCTGGAAAGAGTCCAGCACAGAGCCACCAAGATGATGAAGGGGGTGGAACATCTTCCTGATGAGGAAACGCTGAGGGAGCTGGGTCTCTTTAGCTTGGAGGAGACTAAGGGGTGACCTCATCCATGCTTTTAAATATGTGATGGTTGTGTGTCAGGAGGATGGGGTCAGGCTCTTTTCAGTGAAGCCCAGTGACAAGACAAGGGGCAATGGTTGTAAGCTGAAGCATAGGAGATTCCATGTGAGTACACGTAGAAATTTTTTCCCAGTTCAGGTGCCAGAGCACTGGAACAGACTGCCCAGAGAGGTTGTGGAGTCTCCTTCTATGGAGGTATTCAAAACCTGTCTGGATGCGCTTCTGTGTGACCTAGTCTAGGGAATCCTGCTGTGGCATGGGGGTTGGAGTGGATGATCTTTCGAGGTCCCTTCCAACTCCTAACATTCTGTGATTCTGTGTACTGCATCCACCTCTAAATGAGAAACACAAAGTAATTTAGATCTATAAAGATTACAGTATCTCATAGGTTTTATATTTACCTCAGAGTGTAGCTGCCTTCTTAATGATAACAGATGGACATTTGAGGAAACTTATGTTGATACATGTTGAAGGTAATGAGCTAGTACTTCAAAATGCCATCACTGGCATGTTTAGATTTGGTTTGATTCTTTTTCTATCTTTTTGTTTTTTTCTAAGGGCTGTTACAAACAAAGTATTCTTTAAAGCATAGATTTTAATAATTCCAGTGAGAATAGCTCTCTTTTTACAGTTAAAATAGGGATGACATAATAATGATCCTTTTACTCAAGAAAACACTGAATGATGTCTAGTCATGCAACCCCTGCATCTTTTCCCCCCAATTTCATTAAAGAAATTATTTTTAGCTAGTATTTAGATATTTTCCAGAGTGATATCACAAACTGTTATGTAAGTCTGCTTCTGTAAGTTGCTCACTGAAATCTTTCAGTTGTAACTTATTTCAACCAGAATACTAATGAAGTTTGTGATGTTTTACTTTTGAACTGTTTTAGACATAAAAATCTCAGAGATATTTTGAACATAAAGGATACTGGAGTCACAGTCCGTACCAGCAGATACTTCATTGTGCAGACTTCAAACACACAATACAGATGTTTCATCCTGTAAATTTCGTGCAGTAAGGTGCAAAAGCAAAAGCAATCACCTGTGAAAAGGGACCCTGTGTAACAAATGGTCTGTGAAAATTCTTCTTCCCACATCCAAGCAGATGGAAAACCCTCCAGCCTGACAGGCATTCCCACTCAGAAGCAGCCAAGCAAACCTGCTCCACTGCTTTATCACTATCACTAAGCCTATTTTTGGAGGGCTGTTATACATGAAGACAGATTCAGTCCTGAAACAGATGCAGGGCAGAGGCAATTATTGACAATATAACCTGTTCTCAACCAAATGTCTGAAAGTGCAAGCAGCAGTTAGATTCATGGCAGCTAGAAAGTGCAGCCTGATGTTTCCTTTGGGTTGAAAAAGCATAAAGAAAAATATGTAGCGCTAGGACAATTTGTTTAAAAAAATTATATTATTTTTAATTTTTTATTATTTATTTTTTTTTAAGCACTGTTTTTTATGCCAAGGGGCCTAAGTCCTTTTATAATGCAACTGCTGATGCAAGTCAAAACTAATCAACACTGAAGGCAGAGGAAGACCTACTACCGGGATGAAACTTCTCACTAAAGTTTGCTTATGAAGAAAGTCTCCAAAAGCCATCTGGAAAAAAAGCAAGGTAGTTGCTCAATAAATTGTGGAGAAATATTACTTCTTCAACTGAACTAAAACAAACCAACGTCCCCCCAGCTTTTCAAGTGGATTTCTCACAAGAAGCAGGAAATGGAGCAGGTGCTGTCTCTTCCATGGGGAGGAAGGGAACTGCGAGGGTCTAGGCTGGGCCAACCACCAACCCAGTGACAGATGCTCCCTGTTACCCTCTTTTTTCCCCCTTGTCGTGGTTTAGAGGCTTCTTCCCAACCTCAACTCACAGCAGTTAAAGGAGGTTTCTGGATTGGAAAGTGAAAACTAGAACTGCTTTCATAATAGTAACAGAAATGAATGAAACAGATATATAAACATATACAAGACCCAGATACTGAACCGTCCTGATGCCAGCTCCCAGTTTCTCTCCGTTCCGGTATTAGCTCATGTGTGCAACCCAGCAGGAGCCCACAGCACAGACACGCCGTTCCCCCTCCATTCAAGCAGTCCCTGGTAGCAGCTTCACGTGTTCGGCTCTCAGTTCAGGCAGCTCCTGGCAGTGAAACCACGCTGCTCCCCGTCCCAGCACAGACCGACTCTCGCACGGCACAGGTCCCAGCAGAGACAGGCTCTCAGCACACT
>VWZX01006233.1:0-44323 GCA_013399015.1 Galbula dea | reverse complement strand
GTCTCCAGCCATCCGGTGGTTGCCTCCACCATTGTAAGCACATAGTGCTTGCCTTGGCGGGTTTGAGGAAGTGTGATGTAATCAATCTGCCAGGCCTCCCCATATGTATACTTGGACCACCGTTCCCCATACCACAAAGGCTTTAACCACTTAGCCTGCTTTGATTGTGGCACACATTTCACAGTCGTGGACAACCTGCGCAATAGTGTCCATAGTTAAATCCACCCCTCGATCACGAGCCCATTTGTATGTCGCATCTCTTCCTTGATGTCCTGAATAGTCATGGGCCCACCGAGCTAAAAACAGTTCACCTTTATGTTCCCAGTCCAAGTCAGTCTGGAACACTTTGGCAGCTTGATCTGCTTGGTGGTTGTGTTTATGTTCCTCAGTGGCCCAACTTTTAGGTATGTGGGCATCCACTTGACGTATTTTTACAGCTAGCTTATCTAGCCGAGCAGCAATGTCTTGCCATAGTGTGGCAGACCAAATGGGTTTACCTTTTCCTTGCCAGTTATCGTTTTTCCACTGCTTTAGCCACCCCATAAGGCATCTGCTATCATCCATGATACCAGTGTACAGATAAAGCATTGGCCACTTCTCTCGTTCAGCAATGTCCAAGGCCAACTGAATAGCTTTTACCTCTGCAAACTGACTCGATCCACTGTCTCCCTCAATCACTTCTGCAACTTGTCGTGTGGGACTCCACACAGCAGCTTTCCACTTGCGATCGTTTCCTACAAGACAGCAAGATCCATTAGTAAACAGTGCATACTGCCTTTCATTGTCTGGCAACTGACTGTACGGTGGCGCTTCCTCAGCTTGAGCCACTACTTCTTCTGGTGGAATTCCAAAGTCTTTGCCTTCTGGCCAGTCTGTAATCACTTCTACAATTACTGGACAACTTGGGTCTCCTACCCGAGCTCTCTGGGTGATTAATGCAACCCATTTACTCCATGTAGCATCAGTAACGTGATGAGTAGAAGGAACCTTGCCCTTGAACATCCAGCCTAACACCAGTAGCCATGGTGCCAGGAGGAGCTGTGTCTCAATGCCAATTAATTCTGAAGCAGCCCAGACTCCTTCATATGCTGCCAATATCTCCCTCTCAGTTGGGGTGTAATTAGATTAGGAGCCCTTGTAGGCCCGACTCCAAAATCCTAGGGGTCGACCTCGGGTTTCCCCTCATGCTCTCTGCCAGAGGCTCCAAGTAGGGCCATTACTCCCAGCTGCAGTGTACAGCACATTTTTAATGTCCTGTCCTGTTCGGATTGGCCCAAGGGCTACTGCTTGTACAATCTCCCTTTTGATTTGTTCAAAGGCTTGCTTCTGTTCAGGGCCCCAGTTGAACTGGTTCTTCTTTTGGGTCACCTCATATAGAGGCTTCACAAGTTGACTGTAACCAGGAATATGCATTTTTCAGAAGCTGACAGTACCTAAGAAGGCTTGTGTATCCTTCTTGTTAGTTGGTGGGGACATAGCTGTTACTTTGTTGATGACCTCCGTTGGAATCTGGCGATGCTCGTCTTGCCATTTAACTCCCAGAAACTGGATCTCCCGTGCAGGTCCCTTGACCTTGCTTTTCTTGATGGCAAATCCAGCGTCTAGAAGAATTCCAATTATTTTTTCACCTTTGTCAAAAACTTCCTGCGCTGTGTCACCCCACACAATGATGTCATCGATGTACTGCAGGTGTTCTGGAGCTCCACCTTTCTCCAGTGCAGAATGGATCAGTCCATGGCAGATGGTGGAACCGTGTTTCCACCCCTGGGGCAGTCGATTCCAGGTGTATTGGACACCTCCCCAGGTGAAGGCAAACGGTGGCCTGTATTCTGGTGCTATAGGAATAGAAAAGAATGCATTGGCAATGTCAATCGTGGCATACCACTTAGCTGCCTTCGACTCCAGTTCATATTGGAGCTCTAGCATGTCAGGCACAGCAGCACTCATTGCTGGTGTGACTTCATTCAAGCCATGATAGTCCACAGTCAGTCTCCATTCCCAAGTAGGCTTTTTCACTGGCCATATAGGACTGTTGAAAGGTGAGCGAGCCTTGCTAATCACTTTCTTTCTCTCTAGTTGCTGGATTAGCTTCTTAATGGGAAGTACAGAATCGCGGTTGGTATGATACTGCCTTCGATGCACCACTGCAGTAGCAATCGGTAGCTTCTGGTCCTCAACCTTCATTTGTCCCACAGCAGTAGACTCCTCTGAATGTCCTGGCAAGATAGCCAACTGTTCAATATCAGTCTCTACAGCTGCTATCCCAAAGACCCGTTTATACCCTTTCGGGTCTTTGTAATATCCTCTCTTGAGGAAGTCTATTCCAAGGATGGATGGGGCATCAGGACCAGTTACTACAGGGTGCTTTTCCCATTTATTTCCAGTTAGGCTCACCTCAGCCTCTAGCACAGTCAATTCTTGAGAGCCTCCTGTCACTCCAGTAATGGTGACAGATTTTGTGGCTTTATGGTTCGATGGCAATAGGGTACACTGTGCAGCAGTTATCTACCAGGGCTTTGTACCTTTGTGGTTCTAATGTGCCAGGCCATCGAATCCACGCGGTCCAGTAAATTCTGTTATCCCTATCCTCCACCCGGCTGGAGGCAGAGCCCCTCTAATTCTGAGTGTTAGCAAATGGGTTCACTGAATTCGGAGTGTTCACCGGGTTTATGGGGTTTGCTGGACTCAAAGCACTTGCCAAGTTCACAGGGTTGGTCAATCTCACAGGGTTCACGTGGACCATGTGAACTGCATTCTCATGTCCTCCGTTCACATTTGAGGACCATGAGGGTTGGGCACAGCATTGATGATAGTTGACTGGTGCGGTGTTCTTCCATCTGGAGTTCTGTCTCCCATGGCCTCCACCTTGCAGCTGACGTACCCATGCTTGCAGTGCAGAAGTAGGCTTCCCGTCCCATCTGTTCATGTCCTCTCCAAACTCCTGAAGGAGAGACCACAGAGTACATCATGGTGTGTTCTGTTGCTGCCTATGTGGTCTCACAGGTGCATGTCTCCGCTCAATGGCTTCAACCCGAGTCCACTCAGAAGAAGAAGGGAATCTTCTCTCTCTCCTCTCTAATTTTTCAATCAGTTTTTCAACTGACTTATTAGTTCTTCGAGTTATGTCCTTCAAGGCTGACACGCGAGCTTGCAGGGGACCAGAGATGCTATCTTCATATTGTCACACTTGGTTGGCTACTTCCATTACAGATGGTGTCCCACCATCTCTTCCCCAGATCATTGTTGACAGAGTGTGGGAATTAGTTCAATCGGTAGAGCATGAGTCTCTTAATCACAGGGTCATGGTTCAAGCCCCATGTTGTGCCCAGAAAGGCAGCAGAGCTGGAAGCAAGAGAGAGCCTTGTGACTGTTTGAGAGAAATCTTACTCTTTTTATTGTCGTGGTTTAGAGGCTTCTTCCCAACCTCAACTCACAGCAGTTAAAGGAGGTTTCTGGATTGGAAAGTGAAAACTAGAACTGCTTTCATAATAGTAACAGAAATGAATGAAACAGATATATAAACATATACAAGACCCAGATACTGAACCGTCCTGATGCCAGCTCCCAGTTTC
This sequence comes from Galbula dea, assembly GCA_013399015.1. Classification (NCBI taxonomy): domain Eukaryota; kingdom Metazoa; phylum Chordata; class Aves; order Piciformes; family Galbulidae; genus Galbula; species Galbula dea. The sequence continues at coordinate 40,751 of VWZX01006233.1, read as the reverse complement.
TCTCCGTTCCGGTATTAGCTCATGTGTGCAACCCAGCAGGAGCCCACAGCACAGACACGCCGTTCCCCCTCCATTCAAGCAGTCCCTGGTAGCAGCTTCACGTGTTCGGCTCTCAGTTCAGGCAGCTCCTGGCAGTGAAACCACGCTGCTCCCCGTCCCAGCACAGACCGACTCTCGCACGGCACAGGTCCCAGCAGAGACAGGCTCTCAGCACACTCCCCTCAGTACTACTTCCCCGCACACACTCCTCGTGGTCCCAGCACACTGTGGTTTCCGCTTCCCCCTGGATTCCGGAATTCCAGGTTTCTTAAAGGGGCAGTTTGTTTATGGGATGGAATACCTTTTAGAAAACAAAGTCACTGAACAGAATTAATTCTGTTCTAACCCAAACCATAACACCCCTCACCCCAGGGAAGGGAAAGGGGATAAGAGAGAGACTTGTGGATTGGAAAATAAAACTAAAACTACTTACTTATTGTGATAATAATAACGATAAGTGAAATATATAAAAAAGTATACAAAACACAATACCAAACCCAAACCCCCCTTGATGGTTGCTACGTCACCACTGATACTGTGGCAGTAGGCCTCAGCAACAGATGAGAGCCAGGCTCAGGGGCTGGATGCTGGTACCGGATGCAGGAACCTATGGATCAGGATCCAGGGCAGAAAAGACAGTTCTCCTCAGATGCCAGCCACTGAAGCACAGGAGAAGAAAAGGAAAGGAAAGGGGGAACTGTCCCCCAGTTTTATATTGATTATGATGTATATGGAATGGAATATTCAGTACATCAGTTTCAGGTCACCTGTCCTGTCTACTCCTCCCTGAAGGAGTAGCCTTTACCCTACACCCCCCAACATGAGACAGTATTCAGCACTGACCTTGGTTTGCAAAGCAATCCCTTGTAGTAAATTTAAATATTAAACATCACAGCAAGAAGCAGGCAGTGTCTGCAAAAACATGTTTTTAGTTTTGGGAAGCACAATTTCTTAGAGGAGCTTTAACTGAAAAGTAAAATCATTGAATAGAATCATAGAATTGTCAGAGCTGGAAGGGACCTTAAAGATCATCTAGTTCCAACCCCACTGCCTGACAGGGACACCTTCCACTAGATCAGGTTGCCCAGAACTCCATCCAGCCTGGCCTTCAAAGCTTCTAGGCATGGGGCTTCCACAACCTCTCTGGGCAACCTGTTCCAGTGTGTCACCACCCTAACAGTGAAGAACTTCCTCCTAATATCCAAGGTAAATCTATCCTTCTCTAGTTTGGATCCATTCCCCCTAGTCCTATCACTACCTGACATCCTAAAAAGTCCCTCACCAGCTTTCTTGTAAGTCCCCTTCAGATACTGGAAGGCTACAATAAGGTCTCCTCGGAGCCTTATTCCAGTTTATCCCTCTTTATGCCTCAGGCCCCCCAGTACTACCTGCTGAAGCCCCAGAAGGAATCCTGCTCTCTGGATGAGCAAAAAGAAAGATGAGCCCAGGAATGAAGAGATCACTACAGGATTTAAAGCTGTTACAGGTGAAATCACTGAATCAGTTGTGTTCTAACCCAAACCAGGACAGGAACAAGCTGAGCATGACTTTAAAAGAGAGAGCTGTGAACATACTGTACATACTGACAACACAGCCTGAAGAAGTTAAAAAAGAATCATTGTTAAAACTTTCTTTTTTTGCAATATTCCCTCCTTCTTCAAGTTCAATACTATTCTGAGCGTTTCAAGAACTGGGGATTGCTTACCTGTGGTACCAGCAATGGTGTGCACAGCAACCCTGAAGAGGTTGTAAGCCACTGTAGTCATGTGAGCCTTAGCAGAAGGAGCCTTTGTAAGAAATGGAAATTAGCGGTTGGACAATATTATTGCAGTGGAGAGACTAATTGTTCCTGGCTCTTTCAGACATGGATAGATGGAAATGAGGTTCTCTGTAAGGACTCAGGCCTGTCAATGCAAACATGTAAAGTCTTCTAACATCTAGCATGAGAAGCATTATCTTTGCAAAACAAGCATAGGTAAATCAGTCTCCTGAAAAAAAAAAAAGTGCAAGAAAGGTAGCTCACTTTCATGAGGAATTGTCCAGAGAGGTTCAGAACTGAGTTTCACTGACCTTTCTGGTAACGTGTCAAAAGACTATCTTCATAGAATAAGAGTGAAGATAAAATATCAAAAAGCTTCTGTTTTAGGAAAATGTAGGTCAGAGCCCATTAGGGCACTAATGGAAGAAAGCACAGCCTGATTCCACTCCTCGGAAGCATGTAAGAATTCAACAGCAACTGTGATATCAAGGACTTCTTATGTTGTCATTCCTTAACCTGTTCCTGTACCAGTTAAGAATTTGACCACTGGAACTATACTCAGGTGTTTCCCAAGCTCATAGCATAGAAGAGAATGGTAATACATGACTCATGGAAAAATGCATGAACGCAAATTTTAAAGCAGGGACATCCATAACAATAGGTAAGCTATAACAATTCAGAGTCAACATGGAACTTATCACCAATTCTCCCTTTACCTTGTCTTTTCTTAAGACTCTTACTGCTTGTTTTAGTTTTTTAGGCATTTAAAACTACAGTAAAGGTGTAGTGCCTGTGGGCAGATGACTGATGCCAAGAATCAAAACAGTCAGCTCCAGTTCTGGAAGTACAAGCTAACATAGCCAAAGTGATAAGATGCAGGCATGTAATCTCAAGCTCTGTATTGGGCCACAAATATTGATGCAAAACAAGTAACTGTGACTATGTCTATGCTAGCAGGTAATGCAGAGCAATTGGAACAGATGGAACAGCTAATTCTAAGGACTCTACATCAGATGTATTTGGAATTTACTTGAGATCATTCTTGACCTGGCCCTTTGAACTGAAGAACTCCCTTAAACATGGTTTGAAGCTATTTGAAGGAATACTACATTACGAACTTGCTTTCTGAACTGTAGCCTCTTAGTGAGCCATTACAAAGGGCCACATCCTCACAAGGGAGACGGTATATATCCATTGCCTATTTAAGAAATTTCTTAGGCACATAAGCTTTAGTGCTATTACTGCTTCTTATAGGTGACTCCTGATATATGAATAATCTATTAACATGAAGCATAGTCATCAGCCAACAAAGGGCAACATGTGGAGGTTGAGAGGACAATAAGCTCAATACTTGCAGCAGCCACCCAAGGAGAACATCACATATGAATTAACACTGATCCTTCTACCTGTACTTTTGCCTGAGAAAGACGACAAGCCGCATGACTTTCTAGGTCTCCTTGTAGTGACTGCTTTGCTATTCTTTGTCTCTGTCTATAGTGTTAGAGGCTGTCATCAGGAGCCTCAGACCCCTGAGCCACCAGATGATAGGATAATGGAGTTTTCCTTAGTGGAGGAGGACTGGGTTAGGGAGCATTTAAACCATCTGGACACCCATAAATCCATGGGTGAAAAAATTCCCCTCTGACCCCTATTACCTCCCCAGGTGCCCTTAAAGAACAGGTATGAGGCCCTGGAGCCAGAGAGTCAGGCAGAAGACAGTCAAGAAGATCTGTCTGGAAGGTCTCACAATTGTATCCTACTAGAAGGATTACAACCACAGCTATAAAAAGAAGGGTAGTTGTGGTAGGCAACTCCCTTCTGAGAGGAACTGAGGGCCCTACATGCTGACTGGACTCATCCTGCAGGGAAGTCTGCTGCCTTCCTGGGGCCTGGGTGAGGGATATTAGTAGGAGACTCCCTGAGCTAATTCAGCCCTCTGAATTATCCATTGCTGGTAGTCCAGGCAGGCAATGATTACATTAATGAAAGAGGTAGTAGGGCAATTATTAATGACTTCAAGGCACTGGGTCGATTAGCTAATGGGACCGGAGCACAGGTGGTGTTCACCTCATCCCTGCAGTAACAGGGATGAATGAGAGGAGTAGGAAAACCCATATTATCAGTTGGTGGTTAAAGGATTGGTGCCACCGGTGGAATTTTGGGGTTTTTTGACCATGGGGCAAATTCTGTGGTACCAAGTCTGCTAGAGTCAGACGGGCTTCATCTGTCTAACAGGGGCAAAAGGACTCTAGTCTGTAAGTTGATAGGGCTTATCAGGAGGGCTTTAAACTAGGTTTGAAGGGGTAAGGGGCTGAAGGCAGGCTCTCCAGGGATGAGCCCAAAGGTGGAAAGCCTGAGTTAGGAATGAATTCAGCAGCCCAGCTGAAGTGCACATACACTAATGCATGCAGTATGGGTAACAAAGAAGAGGAGCTGGAAGCAGGAAAGCTATAACATAGTTGCCATCACAGAAACATGGTGGGATGATTGCCATGACTGGAGTGCTGCCATGGATGGCTACAAGCTCTTCAGAAGGGATAGACAAGGTAGGAGAGGTGGAGGGGTGGCTCTGTATGTTAGAGAGTCTCTTCACTCTGTAGAACTTGAAATCAGTAACAATAAGGTTGAATGCCTGTGGATCAGAATGAAAAGGGAATGCCGACAAGGCTGACATCCTGGTGGGAGTCTGTTATAGACCACCCAACCAGGATGAAGGTGATAACTTATTCTACAAGCAGCTGGCGGATGTCTCAAAATTCCCAGCCCTTGCTCTTGTGGGTGACCTTAACCTGCCGGATGTCTGCTGGAAATTCAACACAGCAGAGAAGAGGCAGTCTAGGATAGATTCCTAGAGTGTAGAGGACAATTTCCTACATCAGCTGGTAAATGAGTCTACCAGGGGTGGGGACCCACTAGACCTGCTGTTCACAAACAGGGGCTAGTGGAAGATGTGGTGGTCGGAGGCCATGAAATTAAGTAGAATTTTCAATACTCAGAGATGCAAGGAGGGTCATCAATTAAACTTCTACCCTGGACTTCTGGAGGGCTGATTTCAGAAGACTGGTTCAGAGTGTACCATGGGAAACAGCCCTTGAAAACAAAGGGGTCCAGGAGGGACGTACATGCTTCAGGAAGGAAGTCTTGCACATGCAGGAACAGGCTGTACCAGTGTGCCGGAAGGCAAGCCAGTGGGGAAAAATGACAAGCTTGGCTGTTTGTTTTTTGTTACCTTGAGTATTGTGTCCAGTTGTGGGCCCCACACTTCAGGAAGGATATTGAGGTGCTGGAACAGGTCCAAAGAAGAGCAACTAGGCTGGTGATGGGACTCAAGAACAAGTGATAATGGGGAGAAGCTGAGGGAGATGGGGTTGTTGAGCCTGGAGGCGGCTTAGGGGTGACCTTATCACTCTCTACAACCACCTAAAAGGAGGCTGTAGCCAGGTGGGGATTGGTCTCTTCTCTCAGGCAACCAGCAAGTATACCAAGAAGGCATGGGCTTAAGCTCTGCCAGGGGAAGTTTAGGTTAGATATTGGGAAGAAATTTTTTTACAGACAGATCAGCCATTGGAAGGGCCTGCCCAGGGAGGTGGTGGATTCACTGTCCCTGGAGATTTTAAAGATGAGATTGGATGTGGCACTTAGTGCCACGATCTAGTAATCGTAGTGCTGTTGTATCAAGGGTTGGACTTGATCTCAGAGGTCTCTTCCAACCCAGTCGATTCTATTACTATACTGTTTCCAGGCCATAGAGAAAGACCAAGAAATGTATGAGGGACTCATGATTTCACCGAATTTTGCTTGCTTGCTATAGTAGGAGAGGCCTTCCCTTAGCCACTCACGGAAGACAGATGTTCTCAGCTAAATAACCTTAACTCCTTTGACAGCAACACAACATTGACATAGCTTTTGGTTTTCTCTGAACACCTTATGGCTTCCCATTTTGGAGAAAATTTGTGGGAAGAAGTGCTTTTTGGTAATTGCATCTGGTCATTTCTGCACCAAAATTAATGGATGTGCACAACATTATGGAAGGGGAAAATACCGTATTTTTTGTTCTGCCTATAGCTTCACCTTCAGAAATGTAACACCAGTCTAAAACTGAGTTTTGCACAAAACAATCCACTCCAACACAAGCTGATTTTACTTGCTCTTCTGAGATACACTGAGGTCAGCCATTTAAGTAGTCTGAAATCCTCAGCAGCTGTTACTTCTATGTAAAAATAAACAGAAGAAACACTGTCATTTATTACTCTGTCCAGATGATCAGTGACATCAGCAAGGTACTTATTCAAGCATTACTGTAGGACACAAGGCAGATCAAGAACTTTATCTGTATAACATATACAGGAGACACTATACATTAGCATAGCTAATGCTAATTAGCAAAGCCCTTTCTTGTTTTTATATCAGCAGAAATTCCCTTCAGAGGAAAGGAATTCACAGTATACCCACATTTTGCCAGGTAAGAACATCACACCTAAATCCCTACTACCTGCAACTTCTTCTGAAAGACAACTCATGCATTTTGAAAAAAGTTATTTATTTTCACTGCTTTAAACTCTCTATTGTAGTGTTAGCACTTACCATAAGCATCCACTCTTCTACTGTCCTATTTACAATCCATTGAAATTTATATGCTACAAATACAATACATATTTTCAGAAATGTAAGGGAAATGCACAATTTTGAAAGGCTTAAAAAGTGACACTCATTTGTACACAATCCTCAAATCATCCAAAAAGTAAAACTTACAAGGCAGTATCCACACCGCTACGTAAGGGCAGATGCTACAGTGACAAAGCAGCAAACTGGCTATTACAATAAAGTACAGAAAATGAAAGTGTTTGGGGGCACCAGATAATACATTTAGTACCTCTGAAGTTGCAAATTTAGGAATACTCATATTTCTAGAAACATGTAGCTGCAAACTTGGAGAATGTTCTGAAAAATATTAAACATTATATACACGAGGTAAATTTACCTTGGTTTTTTAAGAGGTAATTTGAGTTTAAAGGAAGTGATATGGTGATTTTATTTTTTTTTTTAAACCACAAAATGATTAACACCTTACAATGGTTTCAATGACAAAATAGAAACATGGAACTAACTGAAAGGTGAATTTCATGCCAATCACACTTAGAACCATTACTGAAAAAATTGAATATCCTGTTGTTTCATTTCACACCTTCATGTCCCCATACAGTAAATCCCAATGTTTTTAGCTATGTACAGAGTCTGTTTTAGGATTAAAGTGGAACCATTGGAGGGTGACACTGTGTCATACTTGGAAAATCACCTTAAGAAACATCCCAGAATTACAGCGTTTAAGGTTGGAAAGTCCCTGAAGAATTCCAGCATTAAAACAACAAAGTTTTGGGCTTTTTATTATCAGACCATTGCCAGTGCTCCTTATTCTCCATGTCCATATGCATCTGGTCACAAGTCCGTAAACCAAACCGAGGCTTCAGTGCTACTAAAATGTCAAATTGATGTATAATGTATATAATATTTACAATAAACATTTGCGTTAGTATTAATCAGAAACTGTTTTGGTATATACTTGAAATGATATAAAATTAGTATTTTGAATGCTAAAATATTTTGGTCCCCCTGGATTTCCAAAAGCAGATCTAGTCATATTACAATCTTAATTTAAAAAATACTTATGTGTACCTGTGTCCATATATATAAGATATGCTCTTACACAGGTAAAATTTAAAGTTACATAATATATACAGACACAGCCTTTGTAAAAGGTGTTCAGTTTATGTAATGGAAAATAACAAAGCTTTAAGTTGTGGTGTCTGAGGATACATATAGCTCTATTCAGAATTTTCCTGTTCTGTATTCCAACATGAATAATAAGGTTGTCCCGAAATAACATTCCTAATGTCACACACTGCATCAAACATCCTTCCTGTGCTTTGTTTTTGCAAGCTTGTATTACAAACCTAAGAATTGGAATGATGTAAGAATATTTGCTAGCAATTCAGGAGAATGAAAACTAGTAGGTGGTTGAGATGAGAAAGATGTAACAAACCACTGTACAGTTGACTGTAAGGGAGCTGTCCAGCTTCTGTAAATTCTCTTAAATGCTCCTTGTATTTTAGGAAACTAAATGTTGTGGTGATAAAAGTTTTGTAAAAGTTTTGTAGGTTCTTAAAAAAGCCACTAATGAAATTATTTGATGAATTACATTGGAAGCTCTCTCATGTTATCATCAAGATTACTATAAAGATCTGAAGCATGCCAGTAGCCTCACAATTCTGAAGTATGAATCATCTAATCTTTATCTATGTCAAAGATCCAGCTATGCCTATGAAAAAAACTTTAATATTAGAGTTAACAAACTCTTTAAATAGGAAGCCTTTGAAATTAGTATGGAGATACAGTAAATTCTACTTTGATGGTGACTTGTTTTCTTTCAGTAATTCTCCAGATACATAGAACTTTTTAGAGAGGGATGCCAAGTAAACAGATGTGGGATTTTAATTTGATCATTTTGTTTTAGAACAGTCATAATTGAAAACCTCTGTGGTGCACAGCTGTGAATCTGCACAAAGGCACAGTTTATTTAATATACCTACATGAAGTAATTTTTGATCCAGCTTTGATGACTGACAGAAGCCATTATCTGATTGGTCAGATAATGCCAAACAAACATATGCATGACAGATGTACATATGTTTAAACCAAAATTGTTTTCTAATAATTTCTCTTACTTTTTCCTCTTCTCCTGAATGCCATCTTCCAGTAAGAGTAAACTCATCCATAAAGGTTGTTGAATAAAGCATTTAACTATTTGCAGTTCAATCTCTGAAGGTTTGTAATTCCCACATCATTTAAACCTGTCTCCAAGCAAGGGCTAAGAATCTGGAGATATGTTAACAGTTAATGAAGTGCTAAGTCTTATCTTGGCTAAATCTTATATCGCCATCTAACCTCTTCTTACTAGTACCCATCCTTCCTACTGTTTTAACTGTAAATATATCGCACGGAACACAATCTCGACTTCACTTCTGTCAGCAACCATCTTGCCACTTGTAGCTTTGTGAAAAAACCCTCAGTTGGCTGTATATTGAAGAATGAAAAGGAAGCAGAGTTAAGGTTCGTGTGCATATTGAATAATAGGATGGATACTGATGCTTTCTGAAGAGTAGGTTAGGTGGCATATTAATTACCAGGCACATACTGAAATACTGTTTTGGGCATTAATGAAACCAAAGGTCAACCACACTCTTCCTAAAGCTGCAATTTAAAATATGTATCTTGGCAACAGCAGTTTTTCAGAGAATTTTCCCCTACAGAAGTTGCACATTTGGACAGGAATTTAATTTCTAAACAATTCTGTGAAAACCTTAAAATCTTGGGCAAATCTTGGCTAAAGCCATGCATATTCTTCAGTGTTCTTACGACAACGCAAACTACCATAAGCTTTGTTCTTGTAACTATGAAGAGGATTGCTGGAATCCTGTTATTTGTATCCAGACACCAGCAGCTCACCACTTTCTGTGCATGAGGCATGCACAGAATATTCACATAAAATTTATAAACGGCTTTGAAATTTCTAGTACAAAAGCTCAAATAACTTCTCCCTAATTACAGGTGCATTTAGTCCTTGTTTAATTTTAAGTATCATTCTCTGAGCCTTAAGACTGCAGAATTGCACAGAAAACAAGCTTTTCGTATTTGATTTAATGGAGCGAAATTTTCCTAAACATTTTACTCCTCTTGCTACTTTTCTGAAGTAGATAGGTACTTCAAACATTTTAGAAGTACCATGATTAAAAAACTTCTACGGTTATGACTCCTTGACTTGGCAATTAACAGAATGGCAGTTAATTAACTAGCTTACACCATTTAAAATTCCTACAGTGGTTTAGAGAATCAGATTTTGGTAAAATTGAAGTAATTCTACAAATTATGTACTCCCTGAAATGAGTGTGACTTAGATCTTAGTTAGGCAAAGGAACAATTGATTTTTAGCTTGTATTTTTGAAATCAGAAGTACCATAGGCTTTGTACGCTCCTACTGGTTTGCATTAAAAGACTCAAAAGTGGCACTTACTGGTATAATACAATCTATTTTGAAAGCAATGTAAGGTTCTCAAAAAACAGAGTAATCATAAAATATAGTTGCATAAATTATGTTCCCCCAACTGAACGAGGTCAATTTGTAAACCAAGGTAAGAGTCGAAAAGATATACTACCTTAGTAGCTAGCAAAGTGTACTCCAGCAGTACATTCACAATCTGAAGAACTGTTTCAGTGGTTCAGAATAGTCAATGTGCCAGCCAGGAATAAAGCTGCTTAAAGAGCCATCAATGCACTCTAAAACAATACTGCGAACCAATTCCATTTTATAAGTGACCTCCTAGTTTTAGCACAGTTAACTAGAAATTAAGACCAGTTATCAAGTTTCTAAATAAAAAAAAATTATAGGTTATTAAAAATAAAACCAGGCTACACAATATTTTCTAAGTGACCTGGGAAAGAGGTTCATAGTGCACAGGAAGGACCCAACATAACTGTTTAGCACATCCACAAAAATCCCAGCAAGTGACTTTCCTATGAAGTACTAAAGGCAGCAATATCCTTCTGTTCCCCCAGTGAGGTAGAACAATTAACTTTTGTTAACATGCCACTCTGGTGCAGATATGGATTTTTACAGTATTCTTCATTAGCAAATCCAGGCAGGATTACATCTTTATCCCCTCCTGTTGACTAAGTTGCGATAACGTTTTCTTAATGCGCAAAGCTGTTAGCCTAGCAGCTCCGTTGGCGTACCAGCATTCCCGCATAATTTTTGCCATTACTCGTAATGCCTGCAAAGGAAAGACAAGTAATTACACATACCCCTGTTCCAGTGTAGTACATGTTAACCCTGTTTTGTCTTAGGCTCTTCATGCGTTTCTGAAGTCCATTACTAGTACTACAGCTGTACGGAAGAGCGTGTGGTATAAAAACCCTCAAATTCTTACTTTATTCACAGAAAAAAATATTTTAATGAAAAATTAGTTGGTCATCTGTAACTGTTTTCTAAATTTTCTGCATTAGACAAAAATACACTCTTTTTTACTATACCTCCAGTTAAGGAGATAGTTCAATGTACAGCAATTCAGAAGTTTATCAGCTCAAATTGATGCTCTGCAATGACTGGAAATTTTTAGTCTTTTTATCCTTCAAACAGCCATTCTTTCAAATCTGTGAATGCGACTATATACAAGTAACTACGCAAATACCATAAAACCCGATAATTAAATAAAGTAATAGCTCTTCTTTCCAAGATTTTACACTCAAATCTGTATTACGTTGAGCTACTAAGAGTAAGTGCAGGATTGGAATGGCAGCATTTGAAAAATGACTCCATAGCCTGTCGGTGCCTTTCTCTCCTAACTGCAATCTCTTGCTCAATCTCTTATCTCAGACCTTCATCCATGTTGTATTCATTTCACACGTCACAACCCAGCTCCCTCTTCCATCTAAAGTACATCATATCTTATAAATCTCTTACTGCTACTGTAGCCTACCACAGCTATTCTCCTAAGCTCCAAGTCAGAAAGTATTGGTTCTAGCCCTGGCTGGATTCCTAGAGCAAGCAGTATGAACAAAGTTGGCTGAAGAGGTAAGAGATAGCTGCTGCACATACTATTGCCTGTGCAGTGACTACCTACATAATGAACTCACTGCAGAATCAGGTAAGCATTTCTACAGAGGCATGATCAGGAGACATTGCTACATGCACACTTCAGTTTTAAGTCTGTGGCTTACAGGAGTCTCAGCTCCCTTCTTTGCTCAACTTTCTCCCTTCAACAACAAGCACAACTTTTAAGCCACTGAAATCAACAGCAGCTCTAGTGTCCATTAAAGCAGCTCTAGCAAGGTTAGTCAGTACCTCACAGCTTTGCCATCTGTTTGGAATATTTGGCCTTAACTTCTGCTCACACACAACTTTCCTCATTTCTTCAACAGAAGGGTCTGAAGGAACAAGATCATAGTATGGCAACTGGTAATCTTCGTGAATTCCTGTAATAAGTTAAAAAAAAGCTTTATTTTAGCTAACACTGAATTACATCTTTTTCACTTTTCACTATATTTGAATTTCCTTCTCAGTACCCTACTATTTTCTTATTTCTCAAAACTATATTACAATGACTGAAAATAAGTTTAGTTTTTACATTACCCTTGAAGAATTTTTAATTTTGAAATTTATATATTTGGAAAAGATGGGAGCTCTCTCAAATCTTTGATATGCTATACTGAAGACATGATTCTTGAGAGGGTATGATTTATAATAGCATGATTTTAAATAAGGTATGGAACCCTGGAGGTGTTTAAAAAATGACTATGTGGCACTTGGGGAAATGGTTTGGTGGCACTGGTGTGTTTGGTCTATGGTTGGACTTGATGATCTTAGAGGTCTTTTCCAACCTGAACAATTCTATGATTCTATGAACACATTACAGCTAGCCCTAACTTCTGGTGTTTGTCTTTGCCCTCAGGGACATTAACTTTACCCTTTTCTCCTTTCCATGTAAAGGTTTTAGAAAAAAGTTAATATAGACAAGGATATTTCCTATTCTCTTCAACTGGTATGGTTCATGAATTAACAAAGATGATATTAAACAAGTCATCATTTGCAGGATTAGCAGTTAGAAAGTCTGAGATATACTATTTCCTTGCATTTTAGAGCAAACTGTTTACTCAAACTTAGTTTCTTTAAATTACTTATAATTCCTTAGTATGTCCTAGTCTGTAAAGATTGCCACATACCACCAATTGAACACCGCCGAGCTATTTCCCAAAACACTAATCCCATTGCATAGATGTCTGCTCGTTTGAATGACTCAAAATGTTTCATATTTATGGAATCATCTAGAACTTCAGGTGCCATGTACCTATCAGCAATAAAAAAAAAGAAAACATTTAATTTCACGAATACTTACTATAGAGAAAGTTCAGTGCTACTAGTCAGCTCAAACTCAAATTTAAATATTTATGTTAAAAATGAGACAAAGAAAAATCTGCTTCATTAAAGTTATCCAATCAAAGAGACTGTAAAGGGGATAAGAAGCAAACAGAGGAACAAGCAAAGGAATAAGGGGAGTAAGTAAAACATGAAATTATAAACAACTAGAGCTATAAACCAAATAGACACAGGATAATGGAGACAATGACCAAAAGTCTCCAGCTGCTAATTCATGGGCTATTAAGAAACTCCAGGCATAGCTTTAGAGTGGGCCAGTTGTAACAGCCAGTAAGTAGAAACAAGAGAAACACAAAGATTGATAGATACTCAAGCGAGGCCTGTGGGAACTGCAATGTTTATTGAGGCATTAAGGCATCTTAAATATCGTCTAGTTCCCTGCCATAGGCAGGGAGACCTTCCACTAGACCAGGTTGCTCAAAGCCCTATCCAACCTGGCGTTGAACATTTCCACAGATGAGGAAATGTTTACAAGAAGGGTAACTGCTAGTAACAAAAGTGGTGCAATAGATAGAGAAGTATCAAAGTGGCAGTTGCATAAGTAGTTGCCAGCTACTATGTTTGTATAACCAAGCCCTGCACCTGCTCACTACAGTGTATCCCATATTCTTATTAAATTCTAAATATCTTTTATGGTATCTCACTCTCAACCCTAGGCGCATGTATGCTCTAAGGACTACATGCCAGCAACTGGAGGCAGGCGTAAGTGAACTCAGGGCTAACAACTGGAGTCAGACAAGGGATGAAATGCCAGTAAATTAAGAGGAGGGTCTCAGCATCAGCAGTTTAAAGGAAACTGCAGATCCTAGGAGCACATGTCTATAAGTCTTAGAAGCACATATCTGGAGCTACCTTAGGGGAGGATCAGTATGAATGAATTCTGGGCCAGCAACTGCAATCAGACAGTGGGTGAAAGCAGCCCTGATGTCAGCAACTGGAGCAAAGGAGGATCTCTGCTTCAGCCACTGAAGCAGGACCATTGGTCACAGGCTTCAGTCACACGCTTAGAGATACCAGCTACAGGGGAAAACTGGGATGACAAAAGCACAGCAAGAGACTCTCAGCACCAGCAACTGGAGTAGGAATCATAGGTCATAAGGTCCATGTCTATGGGTGCCAGATGCTAGAGTGGGCCAAAAGGTTTGTATTTCTCCAAACCTGTATGCATGGCAGGTATTTCTGTGCAATTCACTAGCAAGTTCAAGTTGCTCTAGCCAAGCAAACAGGTGGCCCAGGCATGGATATTTGACAGGGGGAGGACCTGCACTAGTATTCAAGGGAATCCATTCATGCAGGTGTGCATGAGTACATGCATCTGTTTGCTACTGTGCATTAAACCAGCCTAGATGGTGAGAAGACCTGTGGAGCACAAAAGAGGGCCCACAGTGAGAGTGAGGCAAGACACACCATAGGCTTTTGAGGCTCTAGAAGGGAGTGTTTTCACTAATGAAGTTCAATCCTGATCAGCTGAAGAGAAGGAAGGAGACTTGACTACCTCTACTTATATTTTGCACAAGTTCTGACAGTATTTTACATTGAGCGTTGAAGATAGCACATGGTGTATAGCAATCTGTGTAATCAGCTCTGTCACGATTGTATGTATCTGCATATGCCGACTTGCTACTGGTTGAATCCCAAGTAACAAAGAAGCAAACATCTCTGGACCTAGGACAGACACAGCCCCAGCCCTTTAGTCACACCAGGTGGGGCTCAAGAGGCAGGAGGAAAGACTCAGGCTCCTAGAATCTGCAGCCACTTACCCCTACCAAGACTAGAGAGGGAACAGACATTAAGTGCTGCTTAAAAGAGCAGCACTCTTAAGGATTCCTACCCTAGCAGTAACTGCTTCTATGCCAGGAAGGGTGGTTGGTTTATTTACTTTTATAGGCTTTGATTGAATAGAATTTGGGTTACCCATTAACAGTCATGTTCATGAGAAAAGTTTACTTTATTAATATGTCCTGCAACAAAAAACAGTATCTGTGACAGACCTTCAACTGTCAAACGGAAACTGAGAAACAAGACTGAAAACTGGTCATGGCATCCAAGTGGTTATGTTTTTTAGTGACTATGCCTAATGCAGGAACATCAAGCAAAATGGTGTGGATCAAATTGTGAGATTTACAGCAGCATCCCTCCTTGCTGCTGTAAGAAAGAATGAATGGTATCTGCTGCGTCAGTCAACATCAGCTGTAGCATTAGTCTCAATCTGGTATAGCTCTGGCAGCTAAAGCCAATGTGATATTTAGCACAGTTCAGTGTGTTTCTCCATGTCACTGCTCTGTCAGTCTCAAGCTGCCATATTAATAAAGCAAGCAAGCAATGATACAAGGGCTTTAGAGAGCACAGTTAACTGTTAAAAAATAACATGTATAGTTTACTGGAGTGAAATAAGTAAGCACAACCTCTGGAACAGCTACAGAAGCCTATGCACATTTAGTCAACATAACAGAATTTTATCTTCCTAATACAATGGATGGTAGGCAGAATACAAGACACAGTGCTTAAATTTCAGGACTACCATACCTTTCAGAACTCTTCCCAGCACAATTGCATCTTTTGGAAGAGTCATATATTTAAGGAAGCAAGGGTTATCAACAAAAGAGCAAAATTGCAACCAGTAGTCCAGAACTTCACAAAGGCTGCTGAACTGCAATTCTCCTAAGTACTGTACAGGCATATAGATTCCCCACAACTGATAAACACCACAAGCAGAGGACAACTGTCTAAGGAGGAATACAAGATTTACTTTGACAGGGTTTACTGAACAGAAGCAGAGTCAATATACAGAGTTTATATACATCACAATCTTTGCTAGGGACAAGGCTCAAGTTATTCTAGACCACTCGTATCAAAAAGCTTTTTAATCAAGAATGCAAGATTGTGATGGGTGTTTTAAAGCTCTCCAAGGATTATGTATTACTGTATTGGACAATCTTATGCTACTTCATATACTTGAAAGTATAATGCTCAGATTTGAATCTAGAAGAAAAAAAAAAAATTTGATCTATCTTAAGACCACATGCGGATGAAAAGAGTGAGGGAGCTGGAAAACCAAACCAAACATCAATCAAGGCTGTCAGCCAGAATCACTTACACAAGCAGTAAAGGACATTGTGTCAGCTTCTGTAAAAGGACAAATGTTTTCAGAGGAAAGACTACGAAAGGCCTAAGCGTGGCAAGGGAGCTGAATTGAAGCCCTCAAAAGAAAAAAAAAACGCTTCCCCCCCTCTCCCTCCTAAATGTGACTTCCATTGAATTTATTGGCAAATTGACCTCTTACCATGATCCTCCATCAATGCATTTAGATTGGCTTTGGCTTCCATAACACAGAATGGTGACTGACAGAGATTATTGCTGGAACAAGAGAGGCAAAAGGCAAGTAGGTCATCTAGTCAGGTTAGCAGATTAGCCATTTCATGGCTATCAGACAAAAGGGAAAGAAACATGCATCTCCTTTGTCAGCTTACATTTTGGAAATGCATTGCTTGCCAGAAACAGTATTTTAGGTTCTGAAGAGGACTACTCTACAAAGACTAACTCTGATCTTCTGAACAAGGTCTGTAGCTCAGTATCCTCCAAGAACGAAAAGTAGGTCTACAAAGAAATTTAAAAATGTTAAGCATAGTCTTGCCAAACTTAGGGTGATTGCTGACCTCTTCCCCCAACTCCTTTTAGTCCAAATTTCGTTGCCTACATTTCTTGTACAACATATAGGGAGCTTGGTGTCATCAAACAGGACCCATACACAACATTTGGACCAAGTCTGTTATCCAGAAGCATAGCAAGAATTCTGCTTGTATTGGGTTTAGGTAAACTACAGAACACCCATGCTAAAGTGTAAGTTGCAGCCAAGCTTCTTTTAAAACAGAGCCTTTCAACTATGGAAAGTATCAGTTGGGCCATACCTCTTAAAAAAAAAGAATGGGTTTATTTCTTCTTACTCAGGGAGTGAAAAAGGGATTATATTTCCTTCCTAGTTTAAAGTTCACATTTCCTGCTTTATATGCTGCAGGCTGAGCTCAAGTCTCTTGAACAGAAAACATTAAGTCAGTTAAGAGAGAAGGATCATCATCACCAGTCTGACTCAGCACCTAGATCACTCATACAAAATTGTCTTGCTTGCTTCCTAGACCATACATTTTTACAACAGATAATCATTAGAAAAATATAAACTTAGTCAATGTCCCCAAACTTGCACAAAGAAGTGCAGAAGAGGTACCAGCAGTGGCAATAAATGGAAGTTAAAACTGACATTGAACAGGTAAGATCTGAAATTTATTATGAAAAATTTATCAGAAGCATAGAGTGAGTTACTTAAGAATGCATGAGGAGGGAAGATGGGACAGGAAAGAGGACTAAGCCTTTTATGAGAATGAAAACAATCTTCAAAGAGGTAGAAGTGACTAATGTCTTTAATGTGTGAAACAGACTTAGCACTGCTGCTGCCCACTGCAGCAAGCAAGCGAGTTACTACAACTTTTACCCTTGTGAAGAAGCATAAAGTAGATGAACAAGCAATTTGATAGCAACTATGCAAGAAGAGATCTTGTAGATGGTATTTACAGACACAGCTGAAAGGATGCTTTCTCCAAAGACAAAAGAAAGCAACTAATATGCACACAATTTTTCTTTGCGTGTAGGTATGGTAGAAAATACTTAGTCACACGTGCCATGTGTCCTGCACACAACTAAGTTTTCAATGACAAATTCCAAAGTAGTCTGGTGTTTTACTATCAATGATTATGACAGACTTTGAGAAGGAGTACTTTGTAAGCTAGTGCTAGTTCAGAAAATAAATCTCATCTGACCATTTGTGTGGCATTTTTGAAGCTGGCAAAGGACTAGCACAGCAGAGCTTTAGAACACAGGATGATATAATTGTGATATAATTGTCAGTAAAATGAATTTTCAGTACATGTTTCAAACGTTTTGTTCACCTAACCTTTAAAATAACTTTGGATTTCCTTCCAAAAAGCAACAGATAAAGGGTCATCCTAGTTCACTAAAATAAAACCAATCACACACACCCCTTCTTCCCCTGCAGTATCACTCACTAAAAAACTGGGTTTTATACATTTCTTTAATGTATGGATTGGAGAGAGAAAATTTTGTGTTGATTTTGTTCTAACACCGCTAGGACCTGTGCTACAGTTAATTACGTACAGCCCTGAACCACAAACAAATTCTGTTTGACATACCACTGAGCCTGTAGGCATCAAAAAGAAAATCTGTCCACACTGCACAACTCAGTTGCTGTGGTTCACTGTTAGTGCTGCTATCTCTGTATGCTGTATAGGTGCACAGATTACTAAAGGAAATTAATCTTCTCTTCAAAATAGCTTCCAGATAACATCTACAAGTTCAGAATAGCTTCCAGTTATTGTCTACAAGTTCCGCAATGACAAATTACAGCAAATAAGTTTAGTTGCACTTATATTGAGTGAGTTAAACAACTTTGAGTTCTTAGAACAAGAAAATCTGCATTTCCAAATTCAGAAGTAGGCCTTTAAAAGAAAGGAAGTATACCAGCTCATCCAGTGATAATTCTATCTCTGTATTAGATGACAAAGATTACTGCTGGTTTAAGTTCTCATATTTCTCTCAAATATATGATTCCATGAAAGCCTGTGTCCAAGACTCTGCACCTTGTATGCTCTAACACAAAGGCTTCATACTGAAAAAACTCCAACATTATACTTTCAGTGTCAATATCACAGTATGTTAGGTGTCGGAAGGGACCTCAAAAGCTATCTTATACTCCAGATTGGGCTGCAAGCAACACTTCCACGCAATAAAGCAAAAAGGAATAAAGATACAGCAGTGAAGTCTCCAAAACTGCCATTCACGAAGTCTCCTAACTGCATTAATATATAGTTGTGCCCTACAATATTTTTTCAAGTTTTCTGTACTTTACACATACTAATAATAGATGCCAAGATTCAACAAGCTTTTTAAGCACCTACTGTCTAAATTAGCAGCTGGCAAGGAAGAGCCCAGGAACAATACCTGCCATTATTTACATTTTCCTTCTGCTCGTGTTTGTACCCACAAAAAGTTTCTATATGGGACAAGAAAATGCAAAGTGTTTTATTATAGAAGTCATCTCACATATGATGTTAATGATTTTACCTTTTGGTTCCCACTCTGTGGTTCGGGGCAATATCAATTGTGTCTGTAGCTGAATCGTGCCTAACTGCCAATCCTAGGTCTGCAATGCAGCACGTTCCATTCTTTTTTACCAATATATTTTTTGATTTCAAATCTCTGTGGGCAATCGCTGGTTTGCCTGTAAAGGAGTGGGGGAAAGGGAGGGGAAAATAAAATTCAAACAACATATCTGTAAAAAAAGACAATTGCTATTCTTCTAAGCCTGGTGCAGAGTTTGTTTTAAGTTAAGAGAATTTCTTCCAGTTCTGCTGCTTTCTATGTATTAAAATAACTCCTGAAATCATTCACTGTGGACTGTCTGGCTGTCCAGAGAAGTGCCTTAGATACCTGCTGGATTACTCCAGTCTGCTCCTTTTCCTCTTCCCTCAAGTATTTACTGTATACCTATACTACTTGCCACCAAAATAAACCAACCCCAAGCCCCAGTTTCTAATATCTCTGAAAACAGACCCATAGTGCTGTCCCAAACTGAAGTTAAAAAGGTAACAGAGGCACCATTACTTAGTGCCTTTTAATAGTTTTTTGTAGGAAGTATTGTTACACTGAAAAACCTGGATATGCCATAGAAAAGAAGGTGAAAACCCCTTTCAAATTAAGAAGTTCTATTAGTTTAGAAATTATCAGAGGTCCCGAACAGACATTTTTCAACTCACTCAGCTCCACAAGGGATTAACTTGGGTATCTGTGCTGAGTTCAGCTGCCTCTCGTCACATAAGTAAGTAGCTGTGTGAAAAGCAACCATACCCTGAAAAGGCTGAATGTTCTAATTAGGAAGAGGATTACAGTAGGAAGATCAAAATACTTATATTTTGTTTTTAAATCTGGCATTATCCATATGACAGGCTGAATAGTTTTAAGATTACCTTGCGTGCCAACAATTTCCATGTGAAGATGAGCAAGACCACTGGCAGTAGACAAAGCTAATTTTATCATTCCTTCCACTGTTACTGTATACCTATTGAGGTAATCAAAGAGTGATCCGTGCTCATGATAGTCTGACACCAACCACAGCTGAGTCCACGTACCATTGTCTGCAAAATAACACTGGCATGAATACCACACAAACACACAAAAAGGCAAACAAACCATGTAAGCCATAGTTATACAATGCTTCTGAAGTACAAAGTATGTTTTGCAAGTAACTCAGCCAATTAAGAGTCTTTACTTCTATCCCTATAACCTTTAAATGTCTCTGTAAGGGCTGGGACTACCATGCAAGACCTTCTGAACAACTTAGTGAGTATTCTTTTATTTAAACTAAAACATAAACCACAGAAAGCCAATGTCACTGATTCCCCGGTGAACTATTCAGGTTATTAGCAGGGCCCTGCCTTCCCCTAACCTTTCTGCTCAGGGGCAGCAGCACTGAATGCACGATGCAAAACTAATCCTGTCACTATTGGTCTAGTAAAATACTGTCCAGGCTACTAAAAAAAAATAAGCAAACAAAAAACCCCAAACAAACAACCAAAAAACTCTTAAGAGTGTAAGCTTGCAAGCAGCAATCAGACACATTACTTCAAAAACAGTCATATCCCACCTCTACGTTGCTGGCCAAATAGAGGTTTCCAGGAGGCACAATGGTAAAGAGAATGAAAAATACCAATTATGAGAAAACTAGTTTGCTGTACGATTTTTCACTGAATTATGAAAACAAGACAGGCTGTAATACATTTGCAGATACCCCCAGGCATACAAGTGACAGATAAGAACTAAATTGTTCACTTTATTAAACACTAGTTTTAAGGACAGTGGAAGGTGTCCGTGCCAATGGCACAGGGGTTGGAACTAGGTGATCTTTAAGGTCTTTCCAACCCAAGCCATTCTGTGATTCTATGAAAATACCTTGACGTTTAAGCCACAGAGAAGAGACTACTAAAGGAATTCAAACCAAGAATTGACTGATGTACTTGCCAAGCTACTCTTTATAATATCTGGAAAGTCATTAACAGTAAGGTGAAGTCCCTGGTGACTGGAAAAAGAGAAACACTAGCCATCTTGAAAAAGGGTAGCAAGGAAGACCCTGGGAACTACTGACCTGTCAGCCTCACCCCTGTATTTGGGAAGATCATGGAACACATTCTCCTAAAAGTTCTACTAAGGCACATGGAGGACAGGGTGGTGATTTGAGACAGCCTGCACGGCTTTACCAAATGCAAATACTGCCTGACCTATCTAGCAGCCTTCTATGATAGTGACTGTATCACTGTACAAGGGAAGAACTACAGATGTAATCTATACGGACTTGTGGAAGACCTTTGATGCTGTTCTCCACAACATAAGTGGTGTCCCTCAGGGGTCTGTACTGGGACCAGTGTTATTTAGTATTTTCATCAATTACATTGACAGTAGGATAAAGTGCACCCTCAACAAGTTTGTGGATGACACCAAGCTGAGTGGTCCAGTCGATATGCATCAGGGATGGAATGCCACCCAGAGGGACAGGATACCATCCAGAGGGACCTAGACAAGCTTGAAAAGTGGGCCTGTGCAAACCTCATGAGGTCAACAAGGCCAAATGCAAGGTCCTGCACCTGGGTCAGGGCAATCCTCAATAACAATACTAATTGAGAGAGGAAGAGATTTGAAAGCAGCCCTGCAGAGAAGGACCTGAGGTATTATTACATTAAAAGCTTCACATAAGCTGATAATGTTAACTCGCAGTCCAGAAAGCTAACCGAGTTCTGGGCTGCATCAAAAAGAGCATGGTCAGAAGATCAGGGGAGGTGATTCTGACCCTCTACTCTGCTCTGGTGAGACTCTGCCTGGAGTACTGCATCCAGCTCTGGAGTCCTTAGAATAAGAAAGATATGAACCTGCTGGAGTGGATCCAGAGGAGGGCCACAAAAATGACCAGAGGGTTGGAACACCGCTCGTATGAGGACAGGCTGAGAAACTGGGACTGTTCAGCCCAGAGAAGAGAAGACTCCAAGGAGACCCTATTGCGGGCTATCAGTACTTAAAGGGAGCCTGTAAGAAACGTAGGGATAAACACATTTTAGCAGGGCAAGGAGTAATGGCTTTAAACTAAAGGAGGGGAGATTTAGAGTGGGTATGAGGAGGAAATTTTTCACAGTAAGAGTGATGAGGCACTGAAACAGGTTGCCTAGAGAGGTCGGGGATGCCCCATCCCTGGAAACATTCAGAGTCAGGTTGGACAGGGCTCTGAGCAACCTGGTCTAGTTATAGGTGTCCCTGCTTGCAGCAGAGGGGCTTGGACTAGATGATCTCTAAAGGTCCCTTCCAACTCTAACCTTTCTATGATTCTAAAACAAAGAATAGGATACATTAGCCTTTTTTAGAAATGGACATCTGATTAAGTGGATGAAAAACACTTGAGCTTTGTAGATTAGCAAGTTCTTCCAGCCAAATTCCTTCTTCTCAGGCTAAAGTCAGAGTTTTAAAAAGAATAAATAGCTCTGCTATTACTTTTCTCAAAGGGAAGCAATTCTGTCCATTTCCCTGCAGCATATTGCCTAATACCATTCTTGGGGATCTACTTACATATAAGGTAGTCTGAACAAAATTTTCACCTAGGGTAGTGCAGCTTTCAATTAAGGGGAAGTACTGGAGAGATCAAAGTGTTTTAGTGCATAAAGTTAATGGAAAGTGTGCAATACAAGACTTAACCTTACTTGTAATGACTACATACAGTTATGGTTACAGACAGCTAATCCAGGGAAACTTTTAGTATTTGCAAACGGAGGTTGCTGCCACTGTTTTTCTTCTAGTAGAGTAGTACCCATAAATAGTCCTTTACTTAATTGTAAAGTGTATTGTAAATTGCACTGTATTTAGCTTAGAATGAACAAAAAAACCCCACCCACCCAAAACTCAAGCTATTTAAGCTGTTCATAACAAGTCAGTGCATGGCCCAGAAAGTAAGTTCCCTAACCTAGCAGTATTTGAAAGTTGCATATACTCCTGGTTAAGTAGATCTACCGAGAACACAAACATGCTAGCCAGACAGAACACTGCCAGTTAAAGTCATTTACAGTTTCTCAGCTACCTTAACAGCAATATTTATTTTCAAGTAAATTTTGGGATTTTTGGAAAGCAGACAAATTAGACCAGCTCCTGTAGCCTTCTGAACACCATACAGCTGTGGAGAAGTAGAGGATGAAGAGGAGTAGAATGTTAACACACATAGAATGTCTGAACAGTGTAGTAAAACATGGGAGTGAAAACAATAGTTCAGTTACAAGCTTTGACTCCACCATTCAAGTCAAACGTCACTGACTTAGCTGATCTATCTATGCTTGTAAGCATTTTCTAATACATGCATCCTTCTACCAGAAGGATTACTCTAATTTTACAACTACAATGGCCAGCCAAATATTCCCCAGCAGCTCTGAAAAATATGCAGTTCCATTAAGAGAAGAGACCTAATTAATGCTTTTACTAGTAGGAAGAACTGCAGCATGACACTGGCCCACATTTACACCACAACCTACGTGTCAGGAGACAAAAGTCCTCAGCATTCATGACCAATATACAAGAACCCACTCCTGAGAATTATCCACATAGCACCAAAGCTTTCAGGAAGCACTGAATTGGGATTGCACTAAGCAATTCCTTGTACTGCTGTACTTATATAGTCATCTTTGCAAGGTTTCACACACAGATTCTTGCAATCTAATGATTTTGTGCATTCCAGCTAGGCTGTAGTAACTGCAGAATGCATTAACAGTCTGCATTACGGACAAATGAATGTAAATCCTTCAAAGGTACTATTGCTGTGAACGAATACTTCATCTTGCACCTGAAATCTAATAAGCCTTCATCAGTTAGCACCAAAATCTACCATGAAAGACTGTTAATTGGGTTTGGTTGGTTGTTGTTGTTTTTGTTTGTTTGTTTGTTTTAAGCTCTTGGGTCTTTAAAGCCATACTGTGATACACTTGCTCCTTAGCATACCTGCTAACCTAGAAGAACTACCTCCATATGGGTCCTTCTATGATCTCCTATTTAATACAGGGATATAGGTGGCCTGAAATATTCTAAATGAGTTCAAATATACAATATTCAGAACTCCTGAAACTTTAACCAAGAGAGAGGATGGTGTGTACCATTCCAGAACTCTGTGAACCCAGAGAGAGAATGGTATATTTCCTGGCCAAGAGAACGTAGAAGGTTATGCTAAGAATTCTGCATTGGTGGGTTAAAAACTACCCAGCTTTCCACATCTTCTCATACAGCAATACTGTTAGAAAACAGTCATGAATAGCGGCATTTTCAAAACACGTCCCTATCCATTTTTTTGTAAACCAGTTACTAACTAGTTCTAGAAAACAGAAGAGCCCTGCCTTAAAGCTGCAAATGAGGGCACGACCTACCAACTAAGGACTTTTAATTTGTATGTACAGCATATTAACAATAGAAACCAGAAAAAAAATAATCACATATTACAAGGAACCAAATGATGGCCACGTCAAATGGAATTTTATCCCTTTATATCTGGAACCTCAGCCAGCAATCAGGAAATTATTTTAGGAACCCACTCTTTTCAGAAAACTTCCTCATTCCTCCTCTGCAGTGTAGTCAAGGGTGTTTTTGGGAAAAACTACGTATGGGTTTGGGGCAAAATGTGAGACTACAGATAGATTTTGTAAAAAATTACAGCTACAGTATTACAAATACATCCTTTACACTTTTAAGGTGTGACATAGGACTTAAAGCTTCTGCAGAGATGGATCTTCATTTAAGTCTTTAATGAAACTGATCTACTAATTTTAAACTCAGGCTCCAGATACTCCACTAGATCCATCACAACAAAATCAAGCACTCTCGCTATTAAGTATCAGGTGCTATTAATATCTAATACAACTTTAGGCACCAAAGTAAGACAGTTTCTAATAGTAAGCATAACAAGCTGCAAGAAGATGACAACTTGTATATTGTAGATCTGCAAGCTCTTAAGGTTAACAAGTTCCATAAACATCTGCTAGGAGCAAATTAGCTATAGCTAACTCCCTCCTGAAGAAGGTTCTGCACAACCTCTTGTTTTCTGTTCCAATTCTATAGATTTGTACAGATAAAAACCTCCCCTCAAATTAACTTAGTGATGATTAAGAAGAACTCTTATGTATATGTTAGTAGTCAAGAGAAGTTCTTCTCCCCCCCGTTACTCTACCCTGGGGAGGCTGCATCTGGAATATTGCGTCCAGTTCTGGGCCCCTCAGTTTAAGAAAGATATGGAACTGCTGGAAAGAGTCCAGCACAGAGCCACCAAGATGATGAAGGGGCTGGAACATCTTCCTGATAAGGAAACGCTGAGGGAGCTGGGTCTCTTTAGCTTGGAGGAGACTAAGGGGTGACCTCATCTATGCTTTTAAATATGTGAAGGGTGTGTGTCAGGAGGATGGGGTCAGGCTCTTTTCAGTGAAGCCCAGTGACAAGACAAGGGGCAATGGTTGTAAGCTGAAGCATAGGAGGTTCCATGTGAATACACATAGAAATTTTTTCCCAGTTCAGATGCCAGACCACTGGAACAGACTGCCCAGAGAGGCTGTGTAGTCTCCCTCTATGGTGATATTCAAAACCTGTCTGACGTGCTTCTGTGTGACCTGGTCTAGGGAATCCTGCTCTGGCAAGGAGGTTGGACTAGATGATCTTTCAAGGTCCCTTCCAACTCCTGACATTCTGTGATATGTATACTTCAACTATGCTAAAACCATTTAGGAATTTCCCACAAAACTAAGAGCTCTTCAATAATCTAGGATGTGTGTGGATCCTCCCTAAGGTGAGAATCTTCTGTTTATGTTTTCTTCACAAAAAAGCCAAAGGCCATTTTTAATGAAACACGTACTTTTAAGATTATAGTAGCTGAATAAAGCAGCATAACATTTTAGCTCCCCTTAATGTAAGAAATTCAAAATTCTTTATTTTGTCGAATTTTTGTGTCTTAAATTGGACTGGGGGAAAACAATCTTATCTGAATGAAACTGCAACAAATCAAGTTGAAAAATAGTTAACCTGTTATTCTCAGTGGATACTTAAAGGCTTATGAGGAGAGCTTCAAGAAGCAGGTACAGTTTTCAATACTAGGAAAAAATCATTAATTCTGGGTTTTGATTTTTTTTTTTTAACTGGAATTCTAAATGAATAGCTTCCCATATCACAGCCTGTGTAATGAATTCCCTACCTCATACTCTGTATTAGGACGACAGGATTAGACATGATCTCTTAGTTTCACACATCTATCTTACTAGGTTATCAAGGAAGTACAAGTATACAGCAGATGTGTAGGTTGACGGGATAAGGCATCTCTTTTTCATACCAAACTCTGCCAGTATTTTAACTTGTTTGGAGACATTACACTTCATTAAATATACAATTTTTAAATTTCTTTATTTACAAAAGGCATGTTTTCCAGAGGGGAAAAAAAGTATTCTTTTCCTTCATTAAACTTATGAAAAGTTACCAAACTTTAAAATGTTCTAGCAACAAAATATTTTCTTAATATTCTTAATAGGATCCTCACAACTTTATTTTCCCCTCCATTCACCATCTATTCTGACTGTGTACACAATCAGCAAAAGGAATTCGTAGTATCACTGACCTTTGTTGTCTGCAGCTATAAATCCAAGAATGTTTTCATGCCGTAGCATAACTGTTTGATAAATTTCTGCTTCACGAAACCACGAGCGTTCCTCTCTTGAAGAGAAGATCTTCACAGCAACTTCTTCTCCTCTCCACTTCCCTCGCCAAACTTCTCCAAAGCGACCCTTACCAATGCTTTCTTGAAGTACTATAGTTCTTGCAATTGTTCTTTGCACAAGTAAAGGTAAACCTAAAAAAAAAATTTAACAGTAACCTTAATCATCAGTTTAACAAAATAAGCACTTTTGATAAACACAAGATCCATACTCCATTAAGATAGTTCTCTTAGAACACACAAACTCTCAAGATTTTAGCAGCTGCTTGTGAACTGCTAACAAGAATGTAGGTAAGATGCTGCCTTCAATCTTAAATTTCAGCAAAACAAATACTTAAAGATATTATGCTACAAACTGCCTCTACAGTTGTTAAAAAGAAGGCACAAACTTCCTTTTAGTTTAGAATTTAGATAGTTGTTGATCTATGACGTTTTATTTTAATGAAGAAAAAAACAAAACCAAAAGTCAACCATGAAGCAATCAGAACTGGGATAGACAGCTTTTGTTTGTTTTTGTTTGGTTACAGGTTTCTGTTTGTTTTGTTTTAGAAAAGGATCTACCCATAACTCTCCCAGAAAAGCACCTCAAAAGCACTTTTACTACTGATTCATCTACTTTATTTATCATTACTTATGACTTGGTCCACTTCTAAGTTAAAGTTAAACCATGCTTATCAGCAACACTGACTGTTCTAAAGTTCACTCATGCTAAGCTATGCCAGTAGCCTCTTAGCCTCTCACAGAATCTTAAGAGTTGGAAGGGACCTCTGGAAATGATTTAGTCCAATCCCCCTACGAGAGCAGGTTCACCTAGAGCATGTTACACAGGATGGCATCCAGGCAGGTTCTGAATGTCTCCAGAGATGGAGACTCCACCACCTCGCTGGGCAGCCTGTTCTATTTCTCCCCACTCTCAAAGTAAAGAAGTTCCTCTTTATATTTAGGTAAAGCTTCCAGTGTTCCAGTCTGTGCTCCTTACCTCTTGCCCTGTCACTAGGCACCACTGGAAAAAGCCTGGTGCCACACTCATGACACCCCCCCATTAAGTATTTATAAGTATTAATAAGATCCCATATCAGCCTTCTCCAAGCTAAACAGACCCAGCTCTCTCACCTTTTCCCCATACAAAAGATGTCTAAGCCCCCTAATAGCTTTTGTAGCCCTTTTCTGTACCCTCACCAGAAGTGCCTTATCCTTCTTGAACAAGGGATACCAGAACTGGACACAATACCACAGATGTGGCCTCATTAGGGCAGAGCAGAGAGAGAGAAGAACCTCCCTCAACCTGCTTGCCACACTGTTCTTGATGCACCCCAGGATGCCACTGGCCTTCTTTGGCCACAAGGACACATTGGTGGCACATTGTTGTCCACAGGACTCCCAGGTCTTTTTCTGCAGAGCAGCATTCCAGCAGCTCAGTTCCTAACTTGTTTTGGTACATGGGGTTATTCCTCCCCAGATGTACTACCCTACACTTGCCCTTGTTGAATTTCATGAGGTTTTTCTCAGCACAACCCTCCAGCCTGTTCAGGTCACGCTGGATGACAGCACAATCTCCCAGTGTCAGCCACTCCTTCCAGTTTAGGGTCATCAGCAAATTTGCCGATGACACACTTAATTCCTTCGTCCAGGTCATTGATGAATATATTGAACAGGCCGAGACCTAGTACTGACCCCTGGAGAACACCACTCATTACAGATTTCCAACTGGACTCCACACCACTGATGACAACCCTCTGAGCTCTGTCCTTAAGTCAGTCCTCTCAAGCCACTGTAATGGAGGAAAACATCCTTGTAATGCAAGCTTCCCATTTTACAGGCCATTCTTGTGCACCTCACTATGATTATACTAGAGAAAATTATTACATTCATGAAAGTTTTATAGCCTTGGAAAATCTACATGCTTTCAACTCACAGTACCTCATAACATGATTCAGTGAGTTTAAGACAACAAACAAGCAGCACAGGCAAACTGCAACAGGGGTGGCTTTATTTTAAAACTTTCCTCTTGTAACTGCAAGGCTTGTCACAGAATTACGTGGTGATACTACACTGAGGGATGAATGCATCAGTCAGGTTTTATGCTCACAGTAAGTTCTTTTGGTATAGGATTATTTCATTTAAATCAAACACTTTACAAAGTAATCTATTATTACATAATCACTGTTCCAGTAACTGATAGAAAACCGTGTGTTTTTGGAAATACCAAACACTAAATAAGGTTAATACATGTCTTACAAACAGCTGAAGTTAAAAGATCCCTCCTAAGGAAACAGCCAGTCTTGTTTTACAGGGAAAATTGCATTCTTTCAATCATAAAAACAAATTAGTGAAGAACTTTCCTTAGGGGTAAATCAAATTCAACCATATTTGTTAATTTTTTTCCTCTGATGCAGCCATCAGTAGTAGGTCAGGTACTCTGGGAGTCTACACCAGCTTTACTTTCCTGATGCTCAGAAAACTAAGTAATTCCCTGACATGCTGATGTTACTTTGCAAATAGACAAAGGAAGAGTGAATAGTTTCTAAGCATTTGCTCTGGAGAAAGAAACCTGAATTTTCTCTAATTGGGATTCCTCACTTTTCAAGAGCTTATTTTGAAGGAGTTTTCAGAGTTTCCTTCCAGTTCCAGAATTTTCAAATACGAACAGATGCTTGGAAGGACTTGAGGGAACAAGGCCAGAAGGAAAATGAAGGAATATTCGTGATAACAAATGGACAATTTGACCAAATGACAATTAAGACTGAATTAACATTATCATAGGTTCGACTTCTGATCTAAAGAAGTGTGCAAAAGCAGCCTTGTAGGAAGTGGCAGAAGTGCTGTGATTATTTGCAGAAGTTAGAAGGGAATTCTTAACCAGACAAAAATGAGTATGACTAAACACTTTGAAAACTTTAAAAGCCTTCTCTCCTAAGTTTACTGAGGTGATAGCAGCGAGTACACTGGAGATGACTATACATACAGAACACAGACTTGCTCTTTTAAGGTTTAACTTTTTTTTAGTTAGAATTTGTTTTCAGTCTTAAACTTTAAGGAAAAGTCTGTAACTGCAGATGTTAAAGAGTTTCATGCTCCTAGTAGTGTAACTTACATATCATGGCTTCCTGCATTCCAAGAAATGTAAAATATCTGACTCCCTATTTTCTTACTCTTACTTCTGTATAGTTTCTCCCTCCCCCCAAATGAAAATAACTGGAGGAGCAAGTCCAGTTCTAGCTCAATATATCGGAGGTTCTACTAATTACTTTCATATTTCATTTAATTATTGCTGTTACTAAATGAGAAAAAGGAGAGAAACACAAACTGCTAAAGCTCCAGTTCTCTTGCCAGAAAGCAGCTTGCCCTCAACTGAAAGATAACTCCCTACACAACTGGTGCAACCTCACCTTCTCCAGTGATATATTATCCCATATGATATTCATATATCCTATGACCATTCATATATCCTACAACCTATATTCTAAACATGTTCAGCAAATTACATTGATTTTATTTGATAAAGCAATGGACTTTAAACAGTTTTACCAGTTGCTGTCCTTGGGAAAGAAACACAACCTCAATGCTTGGGTTTTGTTGTTATATTTTTTTTTCCAATTCTGGGAAATTAAAGAATCCAGCAGCAGACAATTAAACAATATTTGTTTGCAGAAAGTAGTCTGAAAGGGTATGGATGTTTCAGCACACACATTTGCAAGTAGTAGGAACAATTTTCAGTACTAAATTACTTAAACATTTTGTGTAGTAGAAGGTTGATAAGAAGATGCAGCACACAATCTGATGTTTAGCTCCTTAACATGGACCCCAGACTAAGCAATTTATACAGTGATTTATCTAACATATCATCCCTTATCGAAGTCTATCAAATCACATTTCTGTGACACAGACCACCACAATACTATAAGCAACTATGTCAGGACTAGACCAGTAGAAAGTACATGCAGTGACTAGACTATTGTCTCATTTTCCCAGAGCAACACCTGTTGAAGTCAAAATTAAAATAAAAAAACCCACCATGAAATCAAGGGTTAGAAATTCTTCAGATGTGGTCTGCATGCCTCCACTCTATATAGACAGAAATGGCTATTTGCAACTGAGAAAGTATTAACTCAGAACTGAGAACAGCTACAGATATAAATGAATTTTCTGTTTAAAGCTAAAGAAAAGTCACAAATGATCTCAAAGCCACCAAAGATGGTAATTTAGATATGCTGTGCAGAACAAAAATGTAAAATGACTGAGCCTCACTAACAGGACATTTAAAATAGCTGACTGTGATACTTTCTGCATATCAGACTCTACTCAGAACGATAAGCAACAGTGGCAGCAACTCAACATGCTTCTTTCATTTCACCTTGTTTCCATATATTGAGTGTTCACTGATACTGAATGAATATACCAGAAATAGCTTTTCTAGTAATAAAAAAAACCCTAAACACAGAATGATTACTACCAGAAGTGTAACATTACCTGACCCAGACCCTGAAGTTGTCATATCATAAATTAAATCCTTTAAAGTAGTTCCTTCAGATATAAAAGGACGATCCAGTGAGGGATCTTCTTCACTTGGCACACGATGATGAATTACAGTACGATTATGACAAAGATATAGAACCAACATTAGTGAAATGCAGACAAAGCAGACAGGTCCAGCAATAACAGCAGCCAGTTCCACAGGTCCTAGATTTGAAGCTGGTTTTCCTGGAGTTGGGCCTGACAGTAAAAATGTAAAAGAAAATGGTAAAGTTAATTATTTATTTTTATGCAATTAACACAGCGATCTTCAAGTTATTTCAATGTACTTGTTAAAACTTTTGCACAGTAATCTTTTCAAGAATCAAAATACATGCAAGTTAAATGGAAACTGGGTAAGTCTTCAAAACTAGCTCTAACATCCCTATCCAGAAGATAAAATTTCAAGACGTTTGGAACAAGAAATTTAATTTGCAGAATGTAAAGTGCATTCTAGGTGTTCAAATCACCTACAACTTCAAAACGAAAGATTCCACTCTTACAGATTTTTGTTTAAAAAAAGTTAAAAAAACCCAAGTAGGCTAAAACCCCTTACCTGATGTTGGAATTGGAAGTTCTATTTTATTGCAGTGGTCTTTGTCACAGCAATGAGGCAAAGTAATGACTCCATCTCTGTAGGAAGGGGAGCAAACAAACGGCCTGTCTCGGGGAATCAGATCAATTTCTGCTATACACATACTATTGTGTATGACTTTGTCTGCAGTTCGTGTTACTGAGGTAAAACATAGCCCATCTGTCACACACGTGAAGTTGTCTTTTGTACATAGATGGCAGTAACACCGTAGTGCTGTATGGAGAAAAAACACATTAATGTTAGTATTGGTACTACGATGAACAGGCTGTAAACTATGAAATTATCCCTAAAACTTGGGCCTAGCAGGTGTGCACTGCCCTAGCAATTCGTTTGTGCTAAAGGCATTTGTGAATGCTGGAAGAGAAAATGCTGCTTGAAGCAATGCAGTCTCCTATGCTCCCTCCAACAGAAACAGTTACATAGCTCAAGGTAACATGCTAGGAATGGAGATGAGAACTGATAAAGGACCCTGTGGACAAAACAGTCCTTCTTTGAGCAAAACTCCCTCCAAAACCAGTACAGGGAGGGAGAAGGTCCCGTCCCAGAACTACGCTTGAGCACCAAGAGGGGTCAAACAGCAGTCGGGTCAAACAGCAGTCAGCTCAACAAGGGAAAACTGACACAGCCATAAGACCCTGAAAGGCTACTGACCCATTTCCAAAGGCTTCCAAACCAGAAGTTCACATGTGCAGCTAATTAGCTGGATAATAATCACATAATTAGCATGGAAAGAGAGCAGGGGTGGAAATAAGCCAATTTCCACCTCATCTTACATGCAAATTAACTATGATACTTAAGATGCAACACAAAGAGCAATGGTGTGTGCCCACCATTCCTTCAACCGGACATAATGGAGAACATTCCTGAAATCTCTCCTAATGACAATGAATCCTGGGGATGCTGACCAGATTTCCTATAAGTCTTATTTCCATCTTTCCTGTCTCTATTAGGTTTTTTCAAGACTGCAATATATACTAGTGCTTTTACCAATCCTGGCTGTACAAAATCTGTATAATTTATGTGATCATTTGACATTGTTTCACCCTAATTTACTCAGGAGGAATTAAAAAACTGGTTCCATCCCCAAGGTTCTGCCCAATGCAGACCTATGGTACATAACACGAAAGAACCTGAATGACTAAAGAAAAGTTAAAAACACTAGGAGGTCTATAATCTTGTTGGTTACATAAACAGAACTGAAATACTAAAAAACAACACTACAAGGCTTTTCGGTGGGACAAAAAAATTAGGAGCTGAGCAGATGAAAGAAAGTTAAAGCTGAAGTCACATCTCCTTATGAAATTGTGTTAAAAGGAAAGGCTGCAATCCTAGATGTTTCTCCAAGCAAAGAAATTCCATTACAGTTCCTTTTACTAAAGATCCATACTTTTTAATAACACTAAATACTCTGTAACAAGCAATTCTGCTATTTTCAAACTGAATACAATGTATTTTTTCACAATTACCATGGTTTAGTAAGCAACAAATAGGATGATGCTGACCACTCAAGATTAATACTTTATACATTACTTGATGACCTCAGTTTTGTGCTGAGGAAAGGGCAAAGGCTTAATCCTTACAAAAAACAACCCCAAAACAACCCAAAAACCGAATAACCTGGGAACATACCCTTTCACACAAGGAGAATATATAATTATATTATATAATTATAATATATAATTTAGGCTTAGAAATCACAGAAGGGTTAGAGTTGGAAGGGACCTTTAGAGATCATCTAGTCCAAGCCCCTCTGCTGCAAGCAGGGACACCTATAACTAGACCAGGTTGCTCAGAGCCCTGTCCAACCTGACTCTGAATGTTTCCAGGGATGGGGCATCCCCGACCTCTCTGGGCAACCTGTTCCAGTGCCTCATCACTCTTACTGTGAAAAATTTCCTCCTCATACCCACTCTAAATCTCCCCTCCTTTAGTTTAAAGCCATTACTCCTTGCCCTGCTAAAATGTGTTTATCCCTACCATTCTTACAGGCTCCCTTTAAGTACTGATAGTCCGCAATAGGGTCTCCCTGGAGTCATCTCTTCTATATTAGGAAGTATAAAAGCAAAAGATGCTCCAAAACCTGAAATTTGGCGTTTCACTTAAATTCAAGAGTTTAAAATAACTGCCTCAATTGCCTTGGATTTTAGACACACCTCTATCATCGGATACCATGGATTTATATAAACTGTGATCTCATCTCAAATATGTATTTCATATCAAGGTCCTGATTCCAAGTTGTACTCCTTTCTATGACAAACCTCCCTCTCCCAAGAGTTGTACCAAAACCAATTATTGCCAATCAACCTCTACTGTTACAGAAGAGACATGATACAGTTTTTAGGGCCTGGTACAGAAAAAACAAACACCTTTGTTTTAGAGAGTCACTAGTCCACAGACCAGTAAGAAGGGAAGGAAAAAACCCCATGAATAGGGTTGCAAAATTGTTTAGTATGAAGATTATGTACAAAAATAATTAGAAGGATATCAAATGAGAACCAGCACAAGTGAAGGCAAAGCTTTAAATTACCATTTTTTGAAGATGCAATTTCTAACCTCCAGCCTCCCCATTAGAGAAGGACAGTCTTTTTCTCATACTTAAACTCCGAATAATGTTTATTTTCCTTTTGATAGGCCTTTGGTAATTTACACTTGAACAAATTATGTTTTAACCCATTAAAATTTTCCTGAAATCGTCACACATTTATATTTCTCTCAAATTCCTTAAAAAGCAGGCCTTCATCTCACTTGCATTATCCATGACTTTTTTTTCGATTTAAATATTCTTGACTCATCATAACTGCACATGCATCTGAATGCCTACAGTAAGAGACAGATATTCAGAATGATACATTTACATTGAGTCACTGTACAGAGGTTGAGTTACTTGAAGTGAAAAATGAGGTTTGGGCTGACCATATTATATTTATTAAATCTTCCTGTTATTGTGAAGTTGTAGAGACACACTCATAACACTACAACTAAATAAAGCATTTGGTGTCCTATCTTCCTCATTAATTTTGTTCCCAACCTCTGTTTTGCTAAGGAATTCCCATCAAGTGCAATTTTATTATATTTTGTTCCGATTTGATGTCACTTTCTTCTAGTCTGCCAAAACACAGTAGACTGACATACACACCAGAATATTTTCCTCTGCACAAACAGAAATTCCTTCTGAAGCTACTCTCCTCCTGTCTTAATTGCAGAAAACAATGCCTAATCAGCTGAATTATGCTTCCAGAATACAGGTTTTTGCTGCCCTCTAGTGGACATATGCTTAAAAACCCCCACCCATCCCACACTAAAAATGCTTCAAGCCTCTTCCTACTCTAGCCACTTGTAATTCTTCATAACTTCCAACTCAAGTGGGTAACAATACAATGTAATGTCCATATTTTACTAACAGGAAAAAGAATTTTGTTTTAACTTATAACTGATCTCAAAGAAAAAAGCACCATATTACTGTCCTCTTGGAGAAATACATTTTCGTTTTGTCTCCAAGCAGTCAGTCCATGTTCTTCTCAGAGAAGCATTATAGCAACTTCTAGAACTCAGAAACCAGTCAGGGCTCTAAGTTCACTTAAATGAATACATATATTTCTAGAATGTGTTCATAATAATATGTGAGAGAATGGCAACTCTGATGCAAGCTAAAACGACCACAAAAAGCTCCTTTGAAACTACTGAACTTAAAAAGGAGAAAAAAAAGTTTTCACTCAAGTCTTAGTCCATGTTTTTTATATATATATATATATTTTTTTTAATTATTTTTTTTTCCCAAAAGTATTACAACAGTGTTTGGATAGAACCACTAGCACAAAGCTCTACTACCAACTAACAAAAGGTCATGTCTGTTTAAGTGATACAAGGCCTGGGAAATGGAAGTAGAGATAGCTAAATGTGACAAAGCCAAGAACAGAAACTGGGTCAGCCATAGTAATTTAGTGCCTACTCTACTGCATTTCTTAACTGCACCATGACCATTCTACATCATCATTCCTGCTTTACTCACTACTATAACAGAAAATAGTGAGACAATGTAGTTATAAAAGTGTGCGTGCATGCATTATCATACATATATCATAGAAGTTATCAACAGCATTCTTCTCATACCTCAATCCGATTAACCTCTTTTGTTGAACACAATTACTCGGGTAATTTCTCAGGATCAGACTCTGAGTTTTGTATTCCCATTAAAAAGTCTTTTCCATAAGTGTAGCAGACTGAAGAGACCACAGCAAGCATAAAGCAAGATTGCAACATAGATGAGACACTGAAACTACAAGAGTTCAGGTATTAATACTATATACTGAACATGAACCAAGAATTAAGTACATAGTATCTACCTCTAGGTACCAATGGCACAGACTTCTATCAGTCTTTTTCGTATCTCTTGTCTTTCTGAAGTAAGAAAATTGCTCAAAGCCTTTATTTTTAGAACTCAAACTCTTTAGAACTTTAGAACTCTATGAATCACTATGTAGTAGTTACTAACATCCTGCTGAACTACTTCAAGCAGACAGTTTAACACAGAACACAACCTACAGCCAAAGAATTTTTGGTTGGGAGTCATGTGTTGAAATAGTGTCTTTCAAAGACTATTACAGCAAAGAATATTACAAAGAAAATTTGTGGGATGCTCTAAAAGAGATCAAACCCACATATCATTATGAGTAATTAACAATTTTATACTAATAATACTTATTTATTTAATCATATATCTTTACTTTTTAAAAAATTAAAATACCAAGTCTCAGGCCTGCAACAGCAGCGCTACACTGAAGAAGAAACTCCAGATCCTTCTCTTGTGACATTATAACTCTTCTCCCATGGAAAATACAATTTTTGAAACAATAATTTTGCCAGAAAGTAGACCATCACCACAAGAACAATCAGGACTCTTGGTTCCACAAGATGTAGAGTTTCAAGGATAAAGAAGCAATGTGCAAGAGACAGTAACAGATTCTGGGGAGATGAGCAAGAAAGAGGGATGAGTATTTACAGGTATTTTTTCCCCGATCCAAAAAAAATTTGCCAGAAGCAAAAAAGCATAATGCAGAAAGTTGCTGTCAGCTTCCTATTCTCTTATTCAGACAATCCCTTCAAACATTACACTCGACTCGTCTTTGAACTCTTCTAGATCAAGACACAAAAACGTTTAGAACATAGGTAAATTTTTTTTAACCATGATACTTCATGCCTTTCACCAAGTCATTCTTCTCACAAAGGCACCAATTAAGTTTAAGTGTTGCAAAGTAACAGCACTGGATATCAAGTTTTCAGGACTATTTTCACATACACTTCATCCATCTTTGTTAAGCAAAACTTCCACTGCAAAAAAAGCCCTTTTAGGCAAAGGGATGCACTCAAGAAAACTGATAACTACTTTACTAAGCACTATCCTCCACCTGCAAGTAATGATAAAGCCACGTGAAAAAACTCAGCTTCAAAAAGCAGCATTATATTCTCCGTAGCACAGGTAGCAAATTAACACTATTTTTTTGCATCTCATCCATAAAACTGCTCACATATATGTTCATGCCTCTTACAGCAAGATACCAGAAACAAACTTTTAATGACAGTACGCTTTAGAAAAACAAAAGAAAGTTAAAATTAAAAGCCTAGGTCATAACTTTACTAACATTATGAAAACAGAATAAATATCTCCTTCATTTGTACTTTTAAACTTGTATGCTGCAATTCATTTATTTCCATCTTTTATCTGCAATTAGAAGCAATTTTGTAAATGCACGTTTCCAAGAGAACTCCCCAGAATTTGAGAGACCAAAGACCATAGCTGACAGTTGAAATAAAAAACCCCAAACCACTAGATTTCAGCCTGCATTACAAATTACAGCTGTTTTACTGCTGTGATTCATTATATGCTTGATGTCCATATAAACCATATCACAAAGATTATTCATTCATGCAATAACACTAGTATACTGAAGAACAGCAGTATCAGAAGCAATCAGAAAATGCCCAACTTTTGGCAAAACATGGTAAGACTACTAAGTAACAGCAGTCAAAGCATACCTTGCACTTTTGTCAACTAAGACTATAATGTTAAGACAAATTAACCCCTTTACCAAGTTTCTTTATCCCATTCCTTTGGATTGGAAGGATTCTCTATTTTTAAACAAAAGGAGGCATACTACCACTTCTATTCTTAAACTTCTGTATGGAAGTCTACTATCCGGTTTACACAGAAACAAGGTCTTTAAGCTTTACATGACCGAGATTAGGCAAAAACTTGACTGATCAGAGGCATTAAAAAAGTTAAAAGATCAAATTGAGGTAAAATTCCCTTCAACATGTAAATTGGCTGTGTTACATAAGAAAGCCTTAAATTATTAAAGCATGCTGCACACATGAAAAGAACTACAGGTAACTAAAGCTTATTTCACCATTTCCACATCAAAGATTTTCCATCTTCCTCAATAAGAATATGTGCAATTACCACAGCATTTTAGTGTAGCAAGTTATATTTTCTTTAATTAATATCTTCTTAACAGCACAAGCACAATCTTAGATTGAATTATGAATAGTATGGTAAAAATCCAGACTGAAGGATGTAACTGAAGAAGAAAGTTGTGGTGCTTCTTCACTTCCTCTTTAAAACCCAAACCAAACTACAGTTCACCTAAAGAAGAATTTAGGAATTGGACTGATTATAAAACGCAGATTTTGTGTATCTGTCATTATCATCCAGCTTGGTACTGATAAAACTGAAACCTAAATCAATTAGAGCAAGGTCTCTGTAACATTTGTATATCCCATTAGGACATACGGCCCAAACTGCTAACCAAAAAACCATTTAATTGGAAAAAAAACCAACACCACATTGCTTGCATTCTGAATGCTAACTCCTATTTCATGCATTAGCACCGCAATAGCACAGCCCTGATACAACATCTCGTTTGCAAGACAGCATAGGTACAGATGGCTGGAGGAACAAAACCGTTTTACTGCACAATATTCACTAAAGGTTTTATTTCTGCACAGTTTGGTCTTCACAGAGGATACAGGTTAGTTGTTTGACTATAACTGAAAGATTATCTACAGAAACCACCACGATCTTAGCTTTCAGAACACACGCTACCAGCACACCAGACCGCGGCATTAACGGAGCTACAGCGTCTGACGTGGGAGGTCAGGGAAACTTCTACCTTCACTACGTGGAACGTTCAACATGTATCTACGCAAGCCGAAGCCACTTATCTCTCCTCCCCCGTAGCACCCCATGGCTTGTTAGCGCTCTTCAGCGCGCCGAAGTAAGCCTGCAAGGCACGGCGGCTTTTACCCGCTCCAGTGCCGAAGCTGCGCACCCCAGGGGCGGGCTGGCACACTCACTTGACGGGGGTACCTCTCACAGGCTGCTCTTCCCGCACGGAAGGAGGAAGGTGCTCCACCACCGACAGTCAAACTGTCTTCGCTGGCTACGGCCATTCGTACCCGCGTGGGAAAGGAAGAGTCGGGGCCAGCCACAGCCCACGCGGGCAGGAGCCGGCAGGCTCACTAGCCTAGGGGCACGGGAAAGTTACACTGGGCAGGCACCACCCAAGGCGGCCAGTGGAAAGCACTGGCGACGGACGGGCGTCAAAAGGAGCAGCCGCGGGTACCGCGTCCGCTCCTCATCGCCCCATCCCTGCGAGCCGCAGCCGCTCATCCAGACCTGGCCGAACCCTGTCTGCCCCGCGCCACGGCCCCTCTGGCGAAGCCACCGCTGCGCTCGGCCAACAAAGAGACGACCAGTGCCCAGGCTCCGCCAAACTCGGACAGTGAAAGGGGGGTCGAGGGGGAAGAAAAAGACTCCGCCCAGCCGGCCCCTCCGCCATGTTGTTGAAAGGAACCGGCGGGGACCTACAGTCCACCATCATCCTTCTCCCCCCGCGCCGCGCGCCACCTCACTCGCTCCCTCCCCTATCTCCTTTCCCCACACGCCCGTGCACTCACCAACCGCCCCGGGAAAAAGCAGCACAGTCACCACCAGGCACAGCAGAGCCCAAGGCCGCCGAGTAACCACTACCGCCATGGTCCAGTCTTGAAACCGTAGAGACAAGGGGCGCGCAAACNCCCCCTCCCTCCCGAGAAAGAAACAAGAAAGACGCTCGCGCTGGCTACTCCTCCCCAGCTCTGTTCTGCCGCTAATGTAACTGACACAGCTACACCGCCTGATTGGCCGCTCTGCCCTGCTTCTCTCCCACCCCCCAGCAGCTGCGGAAAACCCAATAACAGCAGGCGTCTGCAGGGCGTAACCGGCGCGGTCCAGGGGCGGGGTCAGCTGTGATTGACAGCTGCCTGTTGGCGCCTGGTCGCGGGACAGGTGAGGACGGCAGCAACGGGGAAAAAGGCTGGGCAGAAGTCTGCTCAGTTCAGGCAGCGCGGATCGGTGGGGTACTTCGGTGGTGGCAGGCGGAAGGCACAAAGCTTCGGATGCTGCCGGCAGGCGTTGTAGCTTCTCTCCGAAAGAGGGGCGAGCCAGCGGCTGACGCATCCGGGCAGTGGGGGAGCAGCCAAGCATATGGCTGAGGAACTGTGGTGGGTGTCACCAGCTGCGGGCGACGACCATCCTTGTCTGCACTCCTCGCTTTCTTGATTTACTGGCTGTGGGGTGTGGTGATAAGGGAGGAGTTAGGCAGTCTCAGGTTGTCTCAGAAGAAAAGCCACAGTAGCCGACGAATTACTCCTGTTTGAGGAGACGGACTAGGAGACGTGGAGAGCCCTTTCGTGATGCTTCTCTCTTAAGTGCGTTGCTGGATGGTTTGTAGATGTAAGGCACAAGCACTTTTGACAGCTTATTCTTGACTGCTGGCAGACTAGCTAAGGGTACTTGAGAAACAGATCAGCGTTCGTGCTTCTAGTCGTACAGCCTGCTTCGCGGTTTGGGAGCAAAGGATTTGTCTTCACGCAGCACGAAGAACTATAGGGTAGAGCCTACAAGTTTTAGTACTGTTGCAAGAAAAGAACAGTGCTGGTCCCCATGGCAGCTCCCGTCGTATCATAGAATCATAGAATGGCTGAGGTTGGAAGG